>OX411781.1:3866200-4466200 GCA_948252455.1 Acleris cristana | reverse complement strand
TCAATAAGTCAAAAATTTATCTATCATAACAATTATTATTGATTTTCATGAAAGTGAAATTACAGGGTCCTATTTTTAACATTGTTTGGGAACATAAATATAATATTTATTGGAAGAAGTAGAAAGCTATTTTTACATTTTATTATTGTGTTTTACTTACTTCAAAGATGTGTTAATTATTTTATCAGTCATAGTTTATAATATAACTATTAAACTTTGACATCTTTGGTAGTCCACAAAATAAACTGTAATAAAAAATTAAACAGTTTTTTATTGAATCTATTTTGAGTTGTCATAGACAATTTGTAGGTAAGTAAATATAATTGCACCTGGAATTTGCATATACATAAATAATAATTCTTCATTTACTTTTACTTATAGTAATTTTTTTAATATTGCACTGTTAATTTACAATAATAGAATATTGCATGAATTCAGACATCATTCTGTTTCAATGTTTGCTCCAGTAACATAAAAATAAAATTACTGGAACTTGTCAATGTAAACTCCATTAATGTCTAAAAAACATGTACTGCTTCATCTTGTGAGAGAACTTTGCTTAGTACACTTCCATACACCTTATGCATGTATAAATAATGCTTAGAGCAAAAGTTTTAATTTGTTATTGCAATTAAGGTAGGTCATTAAATAGTATGATACCTACCATATAAAAGATTAGGGTTACTACAATAATTAGTGCTAGGTAACATGAGGTTTGATTCTATCTAATGGTGTTCTGTCCTCATTGGGAGAAGGCAAGTTGTATTGTTGTGATCAGGTATCTTTCGCTATCAAAAGTTTACTCACATTTATGGTTTTTGCAAATGGTATTGTTTTTTTTTCATGATTCTATGAAATTATCCTATGTATGGACTTATAACTGACACAGTGTTAACTCTAGCTTATATTAAAAAGTTTTAAACATGAATTTTAGCAATACCATTTTAATATTAAAATTGCTTGAATAGAACCATTAGTCTATTATCAGTTACCTGATGAGTTTACAAGCCAATCTGACCAGCCGCATACTTTTTTCCCAATAAAAATGTTGTGATTGTGAGTACCATACAAAAAATCTTATTTAAAAATTGAGAAAATGAACCTTTTATAAATAGAACAGTTACTGTTTTATAGTTTATAAATATTTAAACGTGTGATTTAATTGTAAAACCTTTCACTAGTATGAGTACATTTTCGTTTTTCATAGAAATAGACACATAGCTAAATTCTATTCATTCCACACCTTGTTGTTAACTCACAGGCGAATCTTACAAGGTCTGGTACATGGCAGGCTTTGTTTTGTACTCATAATACACACCCACTAAAAAAAATCTGACGTCACACTGTTACCTATTTCATGCTAAAATTAATCAATCTTTCGTGATGTCCATGACAGTAATGATCAACATTTTTGTATTAACTACAATTTATTGACTAGACTTTGCAGAGTTTAAGATTTACTCTTGTTCGTTTTGAAGCTGACCTGCAGTACCTGGCCATTCAATGAGTATCCATTCAGGGACTGGATTGCCACCACAGCTTCATCATAGTTGGTCATGGTAACAAATCCATAACCTTTGCACTTGTTGGTAGTGGGATCTCTTATTATCTTTACACTCTGGACGGCACCAAATGGGCCAAAGAGCTGCCACAGAATGCTTTCCTCTGTGTCAGCTCCAATGTTATAAACAAAGATGCACCAACCTGAACCACCAAGAGCATTGCCTTGAATCAGCGGGTCAGCAAGTGGTGAGAATCTTTGCAGACCTTTATTGATAGCGAGAAGAGCCTTGCCAGCAGGGCCTACGAAGCGTCGGGTAGATGTGGGGGCCAAGTAGGCTGCTAATGGAGCGAGAGCCTTATTCTGGTTGCTGGGATTATTGGCGCACTTGACAGTCATGGGGCCAGTGCCACCAGGAGGCACAGTGCCATTGAGCTCACGGATGGCGGCCTCTGCCTCACAGCGTTGATCGTAGCGGATGAACGCGACGCCGCGCGATGGACCCTGCACACTCTGCTCGTCGCCGCCGCCTTGCAGGAGATGCCCCACGTTTACGTTCTCATGCAGGATGCGCGAGCTAATGATGGAGCCGTAAGGCCCAAACAGTTTTTCGAGCTCCTGCTGCGTCATGTGCTTTGGCAATCCGGATACGTACAAATTGGCCCCTTTAATCGCATCCGAGCTCGGCCGCGCGTAAGAGACTTTGATGATCTTGTTCTGTAATCTCAGCCCATTAAGTGTATTCACAGCTTTCTCCGCATCCTCGGCCTTATGATAGTTGACGAAGGCGTACCCGAGACTTTGCCCATTCAGGATGTGGTCGGGAAATACGGTCACTTTATCTCTAATCAACTTGCAACTTTCTACTTCGCCGACGCTCGAAAACAATGACCTTATCTCCTCCTGGGACATCGTTTGTGGTAAGTAGTTCACTATCAGGTTGGTCTTCGATTCATTATTGCTCGGTTGCACCTTGCTACCATTTTGCGTGGGTTGATTTACGTTAACGGTGTCAAGTGAATTTGCCATCATATTTACTTATTTATCTTATAGCTTTTCACACTGGCACAATTCAGGCGTAAGACTAAATAGTTAAGTAAATATGAACTAGAGCATAGATATCTCACTAGTTTTGTTAACACCACTTCGCGTTGGTTGAAAGCGTATGCAAGGAAAATCAATAAGATGCTGTCCACATTCGTACTTATCTTGCGTTCGGTGTTACGGCACCGACTCCGTTGAATCAAAATATAACTGGGAACACAAATAAACCCTAGTTTATTAGATCTTACGGAGTGTAGGAAAGCAAAGTGAAAAGGAAATCAACCAAAAATCTATGCGTTGTGCGACCTATTCTCGTAAATTCATTTCTTTCACTTCACTTTCTTTTTAAAAGGTTGCCACACTAACATGTCTACGTCCACTATACTACCCATTTTTTTTTTTCGAAAGCTATTAATGTATGTGCGTAAGGTAAGGGAATATAAAATTTCATATTGGTTTCTAGTCATATCATAATAATATGCAACTAATTTTATGCTACGGGTTTCTGGCATTTGAATAATAAATACGTAAACAATAGCTATAAGTTATCAAAAACGTTTCTTACATTAACGTTTATGAATTATATAAAGAATTCAATGGTTAACGAGTGCTAATAGTGTTAAACGTTACTACTTATTTGTGAACATATACATTTAGCTTCATTTGATGTTTTAATATTTTATTTATTATAACAATGTAATACATTTTTTTTTCTTTAAATAAGTATTCATGTATAAAGCAGATTACCCTACCGCGCGATGAATTTCGAAATTGGCAACACTTTTCAATACAGCCAACGTAACAACTGACAATGTAGGCAAAATTATAAAATAAATTTAGAGCATTTATAGAGTATGATATTAACATATAATTATATACATAAATAGATTCCCAAAATTTATAATGTCTCTTTCAGTTCTATGAGTATAAAATTAAAACGCGTTTATTTAGCGTATTTAAATTTTTTGTGAGTTATCCTGAAGCACTAAGAAATTCGAAAGTTCAGAACTCTATTACTCCTTTCACTCATTAGTTATTAAGTACATGGTTATTATTATGCAATCGTGAGAATGTGAAAAGGCTAACTTAACTTCGATTTTCAGCGTTGGAAGTATACACAAAGAACCAAAGTCGTAGTATATTTAATATTATTCAACATTTAGAAAAAAATGCGTGATGTCAATAAGCGCCTACTGTTTTTAAATATTAATGGTTATAACGATGCTTTTGCTACTTTGTGTATTCTTGATATTATAGATTATTAAAATTAAATTATTATAGTCGCTAAAGCGTATTTTATTTAGGGTTCTGTACATACATACCAAACCAAATACTTACTAACAACTCGGTCAATAGCCTGCCGAGCATGCATTTCTGTGGACGTGCCGCGTAGGTACGTTTTTTCCTTAATCAAACTAGGAAAGGAACCCTTATACTGCCCCCGATAGTAAAAAGGGCGCATCTAACATTTTTGACACAAATGAGTTATTCATTCATATTGCCGTGATCAGCAGAAAAAGACCTACCTACTGATATTTTTAGTTTTTTCCTAGGTAGACTAGATTAGAAGTTACCATAAGCAAAAAGGGCGTAACTTCACACACTTTGTTACAAAAACTTAAATAAGAAGACGCATTTGAAAAACATGTAAATGGTCTTCATAAAAAAGACGTAACTACGGATAATGCGCCCTTTTGTTTTTAGTTCGAGCAACGAAGACCAAATACTGCCTCTCGGGGGAAATAATTCGTGTATAAGCGAATTTTGGCATAGTTGTAGGGAATGGTGTTTTAAACCACATACTAAAAGTACTGACGGGTGGGGGTGGAGCGTTCGGGTGGGGGGGGGTCTAAAGGTCCCTTTTTTTAGTTTTTCGTAAATAACTCGTAAACGGTGGCCCATAGCAAAAAGTTTTCCATTACATGATTAATCTGCATAAAATTCTCTATAAAAAAGTTTTAGACATTGTTTCTCTGGGATCAATATTTAATGAGATATGGAGGGAAGAATGATTCCCGAAAGGCCATAATCGGGTTTCCATTGTAAGTCGGACCTTATATCAAATGAGCTCGGGTTTTTTTTGTGAGTGCCTCTTATAGTGAAAATTATTTATGCTGAGTATCAACATCTTAATTGTGACAGTTCGCGACTTATGATTTTTTTAAGTTTTTTTTTTAAATTTCCTTTTTTTCGGGATGTATTCAAGCGATTTGGTTCAAACTTTGGGATGATGTTCTTTTTATAGATTTGCATCGTCTCCCAAAAAACAAATACTAGTTATCAAATAAAAAAAAGAAAATAATAACCAAATAAAAAAGATGCATTTTTTTTTCTGTATTCAATAAACTCGTGAATAAGCGAATTTTGGCATAGTTGTAGGGGATGGTGTTTTAAGCCACATACTAAAAGTACTGATGGGTGGGGTATAAGCTAACGGGTAGGGGGGGGGGGGTGTAAAGGTCCCTTTTTTTAGTTTTTCTTAAATAACTCGTAAACGGTGGCCCATAGCAAAAAATGTTCCATCACATAAATAATTTGCATAAAATTCTCTACAAAAAAGATATTTACACTTTTTTACTGGGATCAACATTTAATGAGATATGGAAGGAAGAAGATGGACAATAAAAAACAAACTTACATTTCTTTAAGTATGGCAGGTATATAAATAAAAATAAAAATCCTAATCCTAGTAATATTATAAATGCGAAAGAGAGTGTTTTTCTTGACCATCCAGAATCCAAATAGGCTTGGTCAGGTTAAGTTATTTTTTAACCACCCAGTACCGAAAATTAACCATGTAAAAATTAAACAGGTACAATAATTATTTTTCGACCACCCAGTACTAAAAATTAATCATGTAAAAAATTAAATACCGATGTACACTAACTATTCTTAATTACCTATTCAACTTTAGAAGTAAAAACTAATTGGACACTTACATCTACCTAGTAAGTACCTACTATACTTTACGCACTAACATCTAAATCGTAAAATTCGTTCAGTGTGAAATTGTGCGACTTTAGTTTATACATGGAAGTATAATATACTGCGACAAGGTTCTTTGCAGGGAGTGTAAATAGGAGCGGCAAAGCCCGCTCGCACTCAATGATCGAAGACCTTCGTCCTTCTTGCTTTGTTTAGGACATTGTCAGTTTGTATTATTCAATACAAAATTAAGATAAAAAAAACATTTCATTACAAACGATGGTAAAACACACAAGCGACAAATTTGGCATGATTATTATGTACATAGTACTAACACTAAAAAAACAAAAAAAAAAACTGAAAACCGGTCAAGTGCATAATGGTTTTTACGCATAATGTATCATTACGCATAAAACCTTTTGTCATAAAACGGTTTTTATAATAGAAAGGGTTTTGTTTTAATTATTATTATAACCTAACCTTACCTAATTTAACTTAATCTACACAACGGACGTTTATTAACTTCGGCAATGTCAGCCTAAAAGAGTGTTATGACAAACGATTCTATGCGTAATGATACATTATGCGTAAAAAAATTATGCGTGTCAAAGGAGTCCCGTTTAAAGCACCGGCGTCCTCTAAAACTATGCTAAAATTCGCTTATAAACGAGTTTTTTCCCCTGATTTTGACTTATTGCTTAGGGTATTGGCCACACATATAGCTGATTTTTGATAGGAAGTACCGCCTGGAAAATTTTGTTATTTTGGCAAGTAGTAGTGCCAATGTATGGTCTATTCTGAGAAAAAAATCTAGAGGTGTCACTATTTCACAACCACATAAAAAATAATGTTTATTTTTTATTTGGTCTTCATTTTCTTTTTTTTATATGATAACTAGTATTTGTTTTTTGGGAGGCGATGCAAATCTATAAAAAGAACATCATCCCAAAGTTTGAACCAAATCGCTTGAATACATCCCGAAAAACAGGAAATTTAAAAAAAATCTTAAAAAAATTATAAGTCGAGAACTGTCACAATTAAGATGTTGATACTCAGCATAAATAATCTTCACTATAAGAGACACCCACAAAAAAAGCCCGAGCCCATTTGATATAAGGGCCGACTTACAATGGAAACCCGATTATGGCCTTTCGGGAATCATTCTTCCCTCCATATCTCATTAAATATTGATCCCAGAGAAACAATGTCTAAAACTTTTTTGTACAGAATTTTATGCAGATTAATCATGTAATGGAAAACTTTTTGCTATGGGCCACCGTTTACGAGTTATTTACGAAAAACTAAAAAAAGGGACCTTTAGACCCCCCCCCCCACCCGAACGCTCCACCCCCACCCGTCAGTACTTTTAGTATGTGGTTTAAAACACCATTCCCTACAACTATGCCAAAATTCGCTTATACACGAATTATTTCCCCTGAGTTTGCTTCGTTGCTTGAGCTATTTGTCAAACTTTCATCTGTTTAGTAAAAGAAAAGACGCAAGGTATAATCCATCACCGTATACTTCAATAAAAAGACGCATCTAAGTACTTGTGCCTTTTCAACTAAGCCAGGACTTGAAAGAATAATTTTGACTTAGACGCATCTAACTTAAATATTCAATGAAAAGGGCGCTAGTGACCACTTGCGCCTTTTCAACTTAGCCAGAGCTTGATAACGTTATGTTAACGCAGACGCATCTACACCTAATACTAAGTAGAAAACACGCAAATGACCACTTGCACCTTTTCAATAGTGTATTTTGCTAATTCACAAGTATGCTCATGGGATTTGCGTCTGATTTTGATTTAGGATTTTTTTATTTTTGTTATAATTACAACATTGAAAAGAGGTAGTTAAGCGTGCAATTAAATTTAAATTATGTCAGTAGAATATTAACTAAGTTAGTGTCATTATTTTTGCGGTGTTTATATCTACCGGAAAATCATAAGAATACAAAGTCGGCTTAAATGTCCAGCATGATGGACATTGCCAAAGATATGCAAAATATGTTTTCTATTTTTAAGAAATAAATCATTAATGAAAATCCGCTTACAGGTTTAATTGAATAAAAACTGAAACATAATAGTATTTTATAATATAGTGTTTGCTGGTGGCTTTGTCCGCATGGAACTCTGTTAACGAGTTTTCCTGTAGTAATTATTACATTTCCGAGATAAAAATCAAAATGTCCATCCCCGGGACTCAAGCTATCTTCATTTCGATTCGGCGGTTGAGCGTGAAGAAGAAACAAATAAACAAACAGGTTTGCTGATGGCAGCGTTATTTTCCCGGCGTTGGCTATAGAACTTAGGAACAGTTAAGCATAGTAAACCTTGAGTTTGGACTTCTAATAAACATGTCAAAGAACAACCTAATTTCCAACTGCATCAAACAGAGCATGGAAGTCTTCTCCCAGGCTCTGAAACACAAGTTTAGTTGCAGACGTTTACGACGACGACGGAGGTCGCGGGATGAACAAACCGCTTTGTGAGGAGCAGAGTGGGAAAAAAAGGAGAAAGTCTTTACCCAATGATGGGGGAGAACAGGCTTAATAAATACAAATAAATAAATGGCGATCAGAGGGACAGAGTCCCTGAAGAACGCTATACTATTTCTCCTTTGTCTGAATTCTGATGGGCATTAAGTTGTAGAATCAATTCAACATTTTTTTGACTTCAGGATGAAAAAAAAGTTCATATTAATTGGCAATAGGAAGTATGCTGGCCGTAGCAAACGCGAGTTAGAATACTGTGGCATTGGCAATGGGAAGTATCCTGGATACACTTTAACTTTGCAAGTTTTTAAGACATAAATGGGACTGGGAAATTTAATATACGCAAATAAATCATAATGTTAAAGGTTTATTAAAAAGGAATTTACATTATCACATACTAAAAACGAACGAATTTTAAAATTCTTAAAAAAAAAACATAATGTTATCATTATATTTACAGAAAAATCATACAAATAAAACATTTACCGAGTGTAAGTAAGAAGCGTCTTTCTCCATTTACATTCTGACGGCAATTGACGAAAAATTACAGTTCGCACTGGCTTTTTTTTTTAGTATAGTTTTTGTATTATATTATTAATATGAGATTCCCCTGTATTACCTAAAATTCATGTAATAATTTTATTTTTACGCGTAGATTTTGGTTTTTACAACGTCCATTTTACTGGACAAGGTCAAATTAAGGGTTAATAAACTTTTATCTTTTCATACGGTTTTTCCTGATTGCACCTTGGAGCGTTGTCAATGTGCAAACTATTATTTCAAAACATTTATTTTACAGGCAATTGAACTACCTATATGTGAAAGTAGTAAAAAAAGAGAAGATAATTACTTTTTTAATTAAGTAGAGTTAGTGTTTTGAAATATCAATTACTATGTTAAAAAGACGCTTGTGTCCAAATGCGCCCTTTCATCTTAGAAAAAAAGCAGGAAATGTCTGTCAAGCACTTACATTAAAAAGAAGTTTGTGATTGTACTTAGTTGAAAAGGCGTAATTGGTTACTTGCGTCTTTTAAACGGAGTACCGAGTATTTTCCAGTGATTTTTTTGCTTAGATGAAAAGGAAAATCTTAAATAAATAAATAAATAAGAATAATTCATAAAGTATTTGATCACTATATTGACAATATGGTACATATCTATATTACGGCGTTTACGGAAAGTGTCTATGTCTATTTGTTTAGAGACAGCATACATTTTTTTAATTTTCAACTAAAACATTTAATTTCTCGATTTCGACTTCATGTTAGATGCGCCCTTTTCACTATCGGGAAATGAAAAGATAAAAGTTTATTAACCCTTAATTTGAAGGGTTAATAAACTTTTATCTTTTCATACGGTTTTTCCTGATTGCACCTTGGAGCGTTGTCAATGTGCAAACTATTATTTCAAAACATTTATTTTACAGGCAATTGAACTACCTATATGTGAAAGTAGTAAAAAAAGAGAAGATAATTACTTTTTTAATTAAGTAGAGTTAGTGTTTTCAAATATCAATTACTATGTTAAAAAGACGCTTGTGTCCAAATGCGCCCTTTCATCTTAGAAAAAAAGCAGGAAATGTCTGTCAAGCACTTACATTAAAAAGAAGTTTGTGATTGTACTTAGTTGAAAAGGCGTAATTGGTTACTTGCGTCTTTTAAACGGAGTACCGAGTATTTTCCAGTGATTTTTTTGCTTAGATGAAAAGGAAAATCTTAAATAAATAAATAAATAAGAATAATTCATAAAGTATTTGATCACTATATTGACAATATGGTACATATCTATATTACGGCGTTTACGGAAAGTGTCTATGTCTATTTGTTTAGAGACAGCATACATTTTTTTAATTTTCAACTAAAACATTTAATTTCTCGATTTCGACTTCATGTTAGATGCGCCCTTTTCACTATCGGGGGCAGTTTAGTTTCGCCATGTCCGTCCATCCGCAGCCTAGCTTAGAGACTCTTAGTACTAGAAAGCTGTAATTTGGCATGAATATACATATTAGTCACGCCAATAAAGTGATATATATATATATATATTAAAATCCATTACAAAAACCGCATCAAATACCACATCCACATGCATACATATTTATGTTTTTTTTTTATCTTATAGCTTCTGAAGGGAATGATGGATCTTAATTATTAGTACAGTCAACAGCATAAAATAAGTGATAATTTATGTACCTTGTCACTTTAAAGTCTTATTTGAAATGTTATACAAAATTCTGAAACGATTGAAAGCGACAAGGTACATAAATGATCACTTATTAATGCTGGTGACTGTACTTACCTACTAACAGTATCGTAAGGTTCTCTTTATATGCGCGGGCCTGTATACTACTCAGATCAATTTGGAGCTATATTCCAAGAAGTTTTGCTCTGAACCGCGTCCTTCCACTCCTTACGCTGATAATTTTTAGTATTTCCAATTAACTCTCACCAATGAGGAAAGCCGATGTGCTTCTACCTCCTGTGAGAATGTTTCGTTATTCCCAACATTGACAGCAACTCGAGATCAAAACAATGAAATGATTATAATACTTTAACACATACTGTGCAAATGCTATCAGAAACTTGTTGGGTATCTTTTAGTAATTGCTGCAATAATTAAACTTTTTATGAACAAAATAAGACAGTGCGTTTTTAGGGTTCCGTACCAAAATGGTACAAAAGGAACCCTTATGGTGAGACTTCGTTGTCTGTCTGTATGTCACAGCAGGTTTTCTCAGCAACTACAAATGCTATCAACTTGAAATTTGGCATAGTTGTACAACTTGCTTGCCCGCATCTATTTGTAGTAAAGATAAATATGAAAATAATTTTATTAATAATTGAAAAGGGGTCTAGAATGGGGGGTTCAAAAATGAAATTGGTTCGATTATAGCAAATGGGGTGTCATATGAAAGGTCTTAATCTGCACATTTCAAAACTATTTTTTTGAAAATTTTCCATGATATACTTTTTGATTTATAGCCAAAAATGTACAAAAAATGACCGTTCCCCCCCCTTATCTCCGAAGTTTATTAATCAAAAATTCTGAAAAAATCCTGACGTATAGATACTTACTTATATTTTCTGGGAAAAATAAAATAAAGTGTTCATTATTTACAGTTTTTGAGAAATAACAAAAAAACTAAGAAAATCTGTATTAAAACTTAGGCTAATCAAAATCGACCTTATTGCCTGGAAAATAAAGCTTATAACAAAATGAGTATTTTCTTTTGCGGTTACCAAGCATATTATCTTCAATACGGAACCCTCGGTGCGCGAGTCCGACTCGCACTTGACCGGTTTTTTTTTCTCGCTATTGTGATGAAAGAAGTCGCATAAAACGCGTAGGTAAGCATTGATCATTCAACTGATCAACTCTCGGCTCGGTCGTTAATGACCAATCTAGCACACTCGTATGTACCATAATTTACTGATTAATACAGAGAAGAATACATTTGCTGGCCCTAATATGGCTGCGTTTATGGCGTGATAAAGTTTGAATAAGGCATCCGTCACCTTCTGACACGTAAATAAGAACGAGAGTGACGGATGCTTTATCCACATTTGACACGCGATATAGACGCAGCCATACTAGGCCCGCTGAATTTAATCCTTCAAAAAGCCACGACATAAACCGCCCGAGGTTTTTTTTTTACCCTAGCCAAGATGCAAACGGTGCTCATTTTTCTGTTTTTTATTGACCCGAAATGTATGGAGTTGACACAGCGGTCGATACGATCTGTCACCCATCAACTTACGTCAATTCTCTAATATCGATATTTTAGCGTTTTAGATCTTAACTAGGCCCCCCGGGCCTATTCCGGTCATGTTTATCGTGTGGATAAAACATCTGTCTAGTTTCAGAATAGTTTGGCAAATGGACTGGGTTACTCGTAATACGACATAAAATGTATGGAGTGTGGAAAGTTTCATAATTGGTAAGTATTTCACTTAAATTGAAATAGTTATTTGTTATACAAGGGGGGAAAGTTGTATTTTACCTGCGAGTGTTCATTTGAAACACGAGCTAGCGAAAGAGGATTGTACGATTGACCACGAGCGAAGCGAGTTGTTCAAAAATAGAATCCTGAGCGTAGCGAGTGTTTCAACACACGAGACGTAAAATAACTTTTTGTACTCGTCGATTAAAAATCTGTGTATTAAGATTTCATAGAGAATACTGCAACGTCACTCTTTTCATCGTTGAATAGTCTATGTTACTTCCGAAACAACCGAAATAACTGTTTCGATACTATGAATTACTGCTTGTACTATCAGTTTTTATTTATTTACCTCTTTGTCAATACAATAATTTTGATGTATAGGTATTTGATGTGTATTGGTAAAATCAAAAAGTTTTACGTTTTGTTAGCTGTCAAATATCACTTAAGCTGCCTTCAAATGTCAAAACTCTTTCTTTACATGTGGATAAAAAGCGATTTTCTCAATAGATATCAAACAAACGAAAAGGGCTTTGCGAGCTAGTGAGATGAAAATGTTGTTTCAGATAAAACATTTTTAACATCTACCTATCTATCTATCCATCAAACATTTTTTACACGATAAAAGTAAAGTAGGTACACGTTTTCGAAAAGTAATCACCATTACAAATAAGTGACGTTTGATTGAATTCTTCGTGCCCGAGCTACAGCACAAGTTATTTTACTTATTTAATAATACTCGTAGGTATATAGCATTCTAGGGAAGCAGGTACATATGGTCTTTTGATATTATAAGGCAAACACTCGTTATAGTCACGCAAGTACCCTTCTATTATTATTAGATTAAACTGTGACTCAGATGCGGGATGCGGGTGTGCTTTTTAAGCACATAAACAGCATGCTCGTTTGCCTCCCACTCATATATATATATTTAAAAAAAACAACGTTTAGTGTCATCCCATCGCACTTAGCACTGCATCAGGTAGCTTGTGTGCTCGGTTGGTTTCTACTTGCCATAAAATAATAAAATAAATAAATATTTCTTATTATTTCGTTCTGCAGTCGCAATCACAAGACTCGCGCGGTAGCTACATGTGTTTGTGTGTACCTGTGTTTTGAAAATTCTAAGTTTTCATTTTTGTTGTGTGGATACATAAAGTGCATTGTAAATGAGTAATTTTTTGTTTATCATTTTTAAGACATTACATAAAATACAAACGTAAATCGATAAAGTGCGCCAATGAAAATTGACAGTAAAAACATACTTTTCTTTTATTTATTCCATTCCATTTTTTTAAATAAAGTATGTGTTAGTGAGAACCGCATCTAAATCTCCAACAAATCTACGTCTGCTTCAAGCCGATGTACTACGTAACACGCTCGTTGTAGAAATCTTGCCATTACGATTATTAACTTACTTTAGAAGGTTACTGTATGTTTCTATGAACCTGAGTCACTGGCATCTCGGCTAGACGTTTTTTGATAGAACTCGGGTATGGAACCCTAGTACTATTATCTATATATATATATATAAAAGGCAAACCTGACTGACTTATATATCAACGCACAGCCGAAACTACTGTACTTAGAAACTAGAAATTTGGTACAGGGGTTCCTTTCATGATGTAAGTGACCATTAAGAAAGGATTTTCCGAAAATCGACCCCCAACGGGAAGAAATGGGGGGAGTAGCGGGAAACTAATTCTACGCGTACGAAGTCGCGGGCGTTCTCTAGTATAGATATAAAACCCCCCGATATAATGGTGATCCCTTCTTTCAGAGCTGATATTTCTTAAACGGCCGAACCGTTTTTCATGAAACCTAGCAGAGAACCAACGCTCAAAAACCTGCTTTCAAATCGGTTCATTCGTTGAAGAGCTCCGGTGCACACACACACACACACACACACACACACACACACACAAACTCATTCTTTTTGCGTCGGTGGTTAAAAATTAGAAGTTTCTGACCAAAACATCTTATTAAACAAACTTCTTTTGCCGTCCGTATTTAGTTTGCGGTCATTATCTTCTTATGAGCCATTTAACAAGTCCAAACGAGTAACTACAGCCAGTGGCGGATTAGCCACGTAGCAAGAGTAGCAAATGCTACGGGCCCCGCGCATTGGGAGGCCCCGCGCACTTACGTCTTTTTTTTTTCTGGTTCTATATTATTTACCACCCTAAACTTAAGAATAACCTAAAACAAACCAAGGGCCTCTTTATACAATTTGCTACGGGCTCCGCGCTTGCTTAATTTGGCACTGAGTACAGCAGATATCCTCTTGCCACTTTTCGACTTCATTACCTCTTACCACCGTACACAGAGACATTTAAGAGACAATTAACTTTTTCCTTTTCCAAACTTATGTTAAAGATTATCATATCACTAAAAGGAACGATGTAATCGCCTTTAACTGACTGAGGGCAACCATTTAATTAAACATTTCTTATCTAGACTAAACCTGGCTTAAAAGTGCAAGCTTAAGTACCAATTTTACCAAACGATGTTAAATTCAATCAATGTTAATCGACTGTTAGTTTATACATTTTGACAGCTATTAACGCTCTAATCGTCTGTTAAGTGGTTAACATCGTTTGGTGAAATTGGTACTAAAAATTAGATTTATTCTTCTTCTCCTAGAGCAAGTTTCGCTAGGCAGAGCAAGACCCACTTTATGATTACTTGTTCTGTCACATCTGGGTCAACCCAAGTTCATAAATTAACTAGTAAGTTTATGACTGTTCGGTTTAACTAGGAGTAACTTCTGTTTGACTACGGACCCGCGACATGGGTTTGATTCTCGACCATAAGATGTAATGCGATCGACAAACACATCTACTTGTAAGTGTATAAATTCCTCCTTAATATGTCTATGGTGCGTAAAATCCCAATCGTTATCATATTGTTTATGTTGTAGAACCTCTTGTTCACTCTACATTCAAGGCGATTCTCGTTAAAAAGCTAAATGGTTAAACCAAGTGAAATACAGTTCCACAGTTTTAGGTAAAAATTAGTAGGTAAGTACTTGACAAATGGCAAAACCTTATTTATTGAAATATGAGCTATGCTGATCCTAGGGTCAACTATTAATCAAACCCATTTAAAACTCCACATCATGTTAAAGGTTTAATCACGAATCGATTTGAAATTAATAAAGATTAACATAACAGACAATGGTCGTCATTGACTAATAGAGGTCCAGTTACAAGCAAGCCTTTGTTTAAACGAAATGCGTTCAAACCAGAGAGCTTGGAAACTTACAGAATGGAGAATAGCAAGGGTAAGTTTAAAGTGCTGGGGAATCAAATTTATCGAAACTAGTAAGTCCTGCGGGCCTAGTATGGCTGCGTCTATATCGCGCGTCAAATGTGGATAAAGCATCCGTCACTTTCGTACTTATGTTACTTGTCAGAAGGTGACGGATGCCTTATCCAAACTTTGTCACGCGAATCGCGATAAACGCAGCCATATTAGGGCCCCAGTTGTGTGGACCTAGACAAGATGCGTAGCGAAATTGTTATCGTTATCGATAATGTATAGGGATTGACGTAAGCTGCCGGATGGTCGTGTCAAGCGCTTATGTCAATTCCATACACGTTGATAGTTTTCGAAAATCGTTTACGATATAGGTTAGCATCTTGTCTAGGGCGTCAGCTATGTTGTTTGCCGCAGCTAGCTCGTTACACCCCCTATAAATTTCGACGGTCCGCCCTGCGCTCGGCACTAAATCCATACATGAACTCTTTCTTTACGATTACAGGGGGGTTATTATGACATACCTAGCTATGCAGTTCAGTTTAAGCTGAGAGAAAAGGACATAGCTATTCTTTACACGCGGTCATTCGAAAATTGAATCTGTGCGAAATACCCCCATGTAAGTACGTCCAGCCCACATCCAGCTTCAAACAACTCTTATTTAATCTGTGTCTATTCCGTAGCAGTTATTTTAATGAACGTGAATGTAGTCGTAGTTAATTGTCGGTGGTTCTTTAATTATACTGGGATGTCTCACGGTCCTCTTGCCTCATACTTGTACGTACTCAGTCAATATTTGCTGAATTATACCTATAATTATATATATTTTGATTATAAGGTAAATAACGCCTTTAAGTATTAAGCCCGTTATTTGTACTTGTTTTTCTATACGAGTAGGAACCTATATACAAAAGCAGAAACTAAATGACTGATCGATCATCGCACGGCCGAAACCGCTGGACCTAGGAACTTGAAATTTGGAGGGAATATCCATAAAACCTCCTAGAGTAGGGGTGTACTAAGAAGGTATTTCTGCAAATTCATCCCCTAAGGGGTTAATAGAGGGAGAGCAAAACTAATTCTACGCGTAATACGAAGTCGCAGGTAGGTGTCCTAAAGATAAAGATTCAATATTTAAATTAAAATAGTCCGGTATGATTTCTTAATTTTCCTGGCTCTGTGACATAAATCATGTCAGCTGCGCCAGAGCACGGCCGAGTGCACTCGGTGCGCGCGCACCGGCTTGGGTCGTTACGTCAGAGGCTTTCAACCTCTCGTACTCGTAACCAACGGTAAAGGTTGACGGCTGAAGCGCAACATATTTCGCATTTCGATTGTGGTCATACTTCCTACTGCTTATGAGTTGCTCATTAAATTAATTGTACTCAAAATTTCAAAAGGCCTTCAGTTCAAATCAAGTCAGTGCTCTAGAGATTCAGACGTCGCCGTCAGACGTTTGTTTAGCTTGGGTGGACTAAACTTATTTAAACAAGTCAGTTTCTAAGGCCGCATTTCACCAAACTAGACTAAGGTCTTATACCTAGATTAAACGCCGAATTTGTATAGACTAATCTCGGAGTAAGTCTTATACCAGTTTGGTGAAATGCGGCCTAAGAGCTATACTAAGTTCAGTTTAGCTATGCCTAATGTTAGTCTTAAATCCAGAACTAAGACTATTTAACTCTTTCCTGCAAGTGGCTCTGGGTGATTCACCGGTGTTTAAACCGCCGCCGCGCCGTCATTGTTGTCTTTGCACAATGAACATTTTTTTAATTAAATGCTTGGTTCTTTTTACCTTTTTACATCAGAAGTCTCTGGTAGCCATCATGGTTTTCGTCAATATATTGAAGAATATTCGTTATATTAAAGGGCAAGTTTGGTTTAAGTAAATGTATGGAAGTTTCAAGATATACTTACTCGAGTTTGCACTTGTACTGAATCTTTAAAACTAATTTTAACAGTTAGGGCCTTTCAGCTAAAAGTTAAATCTAGTTTTAGCTTAAATCTGAGGAATGGCATATCTTATTGATTGTTTTTAACTCGGCCATAATTATTGTCAAATTAATAAGAGCTATAATATCGTCGACAATACTGTAACAATAGGTGTAAAGATAATGTAGAATAAGGCCCCATATTAAGTGGTAGTAGATTCGCCGGGATTACAATCTGCATTGATTTCATGCATGCACGTGTATAAGACGTGAGAAATGATTGTTTAATGCCATAGCAAAATCAATTGGATAAACTCGGTCACCAAGTGGGGTCGCAGCGCAGCTGACTGTAGATAAATATGTATGTAACAAAATTTTTTTGCTTTTTAGCGTACGCACCTTGCAAAACTTTGTTTTGGTCGTCTTCTAACACTATATGTGCTGAGGTAGTTATCTACTCGTACATTAGGACCATAGAGACAAGTCCAGTAAATATACTTACCTACTTATATATTATGATAAATTATATCGTCGGTGAAACTGCAAAACAACGTAAGTAACATTTTTAATAAGGAGCAAAATGCACCTTTTTTTATAAAACAGTAAGGTTTCTCTTTGTTAGCGTTTAATATGTGTGTGTAGGTGTCATTTGTTTGTTTATATCATGCGTAAATATTTGATTATTACCCGCGATATACGTTTGAGCCGAGGGCAGTAGGTCATGTTTATTCCTGTACATTATGCGTATGCCTTAGACAGTGTTTTAAATCCACGAATTCCCGTCCCACTTCTTGATTTTACGTACCGACATTGACGCAACTGATCAATGTCAATTTACGTGACGGGGCGCACCTTCGTTGACTGGAGACACTACAGTTTACAAGAAACTTCAACATTGAGTTAGTTAACGCACTAGCAGTACCTAGTATTATTTTTACTGCGCTATTGCAGTTGCAAGCGAGTGCGCTCGATCGACGCTATTACTTTATCCGGGATGCATTTCAGAAGCCCTACTTTGAAAATCGAAGTTCAAAGTTGCGTTAGCTCCATCACTATCACTCGTCTTGCAAGACTCAATCGAGAGAAAGGGAAAACGGTAACGTAACTTTGAAAATCGTTTTTCAAGGTAAGGCAGGTGATTCGGAGATAGGACGACACGCGAATAGCTCAGGCTCAAGTCAGAGAATTGAAACTGCCAGACTCAATATTGGCATGAGCGAACGCTATGAGTATTAGGCCTAGTCTCAGCTGAACCAAGGGCATGTAGGCATGCATGGATCGTTGCGCGATTCTAACGCACGTATACGATACTATAGTTATGCTAGTCGGATCGAACTCGCCTTTCCTACGGCTTAGAATAACCCCTACTCATTATTTAGTCGGTCAGTTTCAAGCCATGAATAATAACGGAAAAACGGCATGTCACGGCCTACAAGCCGAGTCTTATGAATGTGACTTGCCGTGAGCACCATAAAGTGAGTTCTGAGATCGTAATTACGTCCAATTATCGTTTAGTATAATTACGCACAGATTTCTTAAAGGAACTATACTATTAGTTTTAGCATATGTAGGTACCTACTTGTTTAGTTTACTTAATGCGCGACCTTGTTATAAAGTAGGTTGGCTAGCTAGGTAGATATTATTAAATAATTATTTACCTGTACCTACTATACCCACTCTTACAACCTCCTTGAGTTTCGACAGACAGAAGAAAAAGGAAAAAAAAAACATGAAAATTGTTTTCTTTCTCAATGTGTTCATATTTTTGATGAGATATCTTTCGTTTCTTTATCATGTGGATTTCGGGGCTGAAAACTAGGGGGCGCAAGCCAAGAACGGATTGCATATTTCCGTTTAATAATAACTAATCATTAACGATCCCTTTGGTAAATGTTTTGGTCGCACCAACACCGGGTCACGCGTGTAGACTAACCAGCTTACAGCCTAACACGTAGTGGTCATTAAATATATATCTGAAACCGTATAAACATACTATGACACATATGATGTCTAGGCCCTATGATTTATGTAACTTACGTTATTCATATTCATATTTATTCATTGTTTTACACGGGTATTCATATTTATTCATTGTTATGTTTGAAATAATTCTGAAACCTAAAAACATTTTCTACTATCACACAATGGCTGTTTTGGTTGACACACAATCCGTCGTATCCCGATCCAGCTGACCTTTTCTTGTTGGTAATTCTCGTAAACGGGTAGGTCATTGAATTGTGGTTGCTTTGTTTCCGTTTGGATACCGACGGTTAAGTGCGTTTCAAGTGCATCAGCACTCGGTCGGTTCAACTCGGTGCGATCAGTGCGACACGTCATGCTAGGGACGCCATAAAACTAACTTTGGACTTCACTTGGAAAGATACAAATAGAAGTTACGTTACTTCGCACACTGAAGTTTTTTAAACTTGAAGATAAAGATAAGTTTATTGTTTATCTAAGCACAAGAACATACAAGAAAATCTCCTATGGACCCCAAACTAGGCTGAGCCCTGAGCTGAGATGGCCTTGGGCCCAGTGAGCCGGTTTACAGACAGAAAAGGTAGGGTAGATTTACTTAAAAACTAACAAAAGTGCATAAATTACTCCATATACTGGCCTTAAAAAAAAAGAAAAAAAAAGACTAGCGCTTCCTAAGAAGAGGCCACTGCTGAGAAGAAGCACCGTAAGAAACTCAACAGTCAGTTAGTATTGTAACATAATATAACTTATTGCAATGATTTTATGTAAAAAAATGATGAGATGACTTTAGTAGGTACACACGTAATTTTTTTTTCTTACTAGCTGTTGCTCGTGACTCCGTTCGCGCAGAAAATAAAACAGCGTATGTTATGTAGCATGATAATGTAGCATTCTAATGGTGAAAGAATTTTCCAAAGCGGTTCAGTAGATTTTGAGTTTATTCGTCACAAACATACAAAAATACAAATCTTTCCTCTTTATAAAATTAGTGTAGATTGCAACAGAGTTGTTACATAACCTTATTTTCTTTAGTTTTACAAAAATACCGAATAATAAACGATAGCAAGAATCTCTGTTAAAATAGATTCATTGAACCCTTTTAAAATGGGGTAGTTTGTATTACTATTGTTACGCTAGGGGAAAAACATTTGTATCCAGTTTGGGTGCGTATAAAATCTCTATGAAAACAGGTCTTTACAGCCATGACAAAGGTGGTATTTTGTCTCTGTATATAAGCCTCCAAAAGTAAAGACTAAGTACCATCATCGTGATATTCTTGAGTAAAGAAAGATGTGGAAGCCGATGATGGTGATCGTGGCAAGTACAACACCTCCGGTTTATTTATAAAGTGTTTTGCAAATACGTATACATATTGACACAAGTATGTTTTATTTGTTAACATGGTAACCTGGGCAAACAAGTCTTGTCTTTAGCAAATAAAAATAAAATAAGACCAGAAATGTCTTTGTCCTTAATAATAGTATTTAAATGTTTTTTCCTTTTATTTCAGTAAAAAACGGTCTGGTTCATTCAGCAGGTTGTGCTGCTTTTCGCACCTTCCGAACAGAACAATAGTGACCTAATTCCAAATTTCAGCTTTCATACTTCAAGTCATAAATTTAATAATATAGAGACCTAACTCGAAATTTAAAATTTCTGATTTTGGTCACTATTGTTGTGAAGGTGCGAAATAATTATGAACCTTTTTATCACTACCCGCATTAGGTACATCATCAATGTCATTTAGTATAAAAAAAACATTTACCTATTGTAAATAGTTAGCGTTTAGCTGGTCGCCATATTTGTAAGTTCGTAAGTAAATATCGTTTTCAGAGCCTCCAATTGAGATGGTTTTAAAATAAAAACGTTCCACCCACTCTTCACTCAGGGAGGTCAATTGCTAAATTCGACTTGGTTAGGTAGCGTTCTGGAAACTACAATACGTTTTTGTCCTAATTACCGAACTCAAGAAGAAACTCTTTGTTGAGTGATGAGTGATGAAATACAGCACTGAGACTACGGTTCCTCACTATGGGCATAATAAGAATGATAAAGGTCACTCAAAGCGCATTGATAAGGCCTTTTCTCGGAGTTTTATTGTGACATCGAATCCGAAAGAGCCAGATGAGATGTGCAATAGAAACAGGTTTGTTGATATTGTTCAAAGAATTGCTAGATTTATTGTAGCAATTGGCAGGGTATTATGATGGTAAAAACAATCCATAACAGATCAAATGCCATATGG
This sequence comes from Acleris cristana, assembly GCA_948252455.1. Taxonomy (NCBI): domain Eukaryota; kingdom Metazoa; phylum Arthropoda; class Insecta; order Lepidoptera; family Tortricidae; genus Acleris; species Acleris cristana. Next base: position 4,444,880 of record OX411781.1, on the reverse strand, counting down.
TTTTTACCACTTAGAATAGAGGCTCTGTTCTATTTCTGCCGAAATAAAATTAAACCTATAAGTTTCGTTCCGTACAGTCCAACAAAACATGTTCAACACAACAACACAAATGAGATATGCGAAGAGCAAAGACACAGCTGTTTCAAAAAAAAACCTCTTAACTTCAAAAACAAACGTGCTGCCATCCTAGCTCACTATACCGTGGTGATTATTTTCCAGATTACCCTCACCGCTTACTGAGAACTGAGCGGCTAACACTCAACGTCATTCCACATTTACAAGAAGCGGCAAAAAACAGCAATCCCACATAGTTATGATAATAGTTGGTTCAAGATCGTCATTATATAGGTACCTACATCGTGTCCGTGTCGTAATCGTCTGACGAACGGAATCCTGCGTCCATAATATTTATTTATTTATTTATTTAAGGAAAACCAACAGCTACTAACACAACTTAAATACATTAGAGACTTACATAAATTCAGAAAGCCAATTATAGGTAAAAAAGTAATACAGTAGCAATAATGATTTTTATTGCATAAAGTCGACATACTGGTGAACCGAACCGACTAAGGATTGGGATTAATACTAAATACAAGAAAAAAAAGGGGGCAGAAAGGGTACAAAGGGTAAGGATTAGCAATTTAAAAACTAATAGAAGGCAAGAATAAGGAGAGGGGCATGCTCACTGAAAGTAACTGTTTGTTAAAGTAACTACGTCTCATAGTTTGGGTATTGGTGCAATTGATAAATGTAAAACTATTTTGACAGTTCGTTTATATTTTTACTTGCACGAATAAGAAAACTACCTACTCAAATAAGAGGATGTTACAACTACGTACATTTAAAGATTATATATAAAGCGTGGTATAGGTAATTTACGCCCATTATGCGACTCACGATGCAGTCTCTGCGAGTTTCGAACCTTCCTACCTTCGACAGTAGGCAGATGCGCCATGATGATCCGCTGGTGCGTGCTCTGTTTATAGGAACCAACACGGTTTAAAATTGGGTTATACAAACACTAGCCGACGTAAATAGAAAACCGGTCAAGTGCCAGTCAGACTAGCACGCGAAGAGTTCCGTACCATTCTTGCATTGGGGCCGATTTTTTCTTATTATTTGTTGTTATAACAGCTATACCTAGTCGCTAAATCGAAAATTTCATGTTGAGCAAAAAACGCCGACAAAATCATGTTCCTTTTTAATTTTCTTCTTCTCCCAGTGCCCCTTCAATCGTGAAGGTTGGCCGTCAGCGTCTTGTACTCGTCTCTATCCACACTACTACTGGAACAGCTGTTCGACGAAGGCAATGCCGGTCCACTCCCGGATGTTCCGCAGCTTACGAAAGCAGCTTGTGAAATTCGGGATTTCCATCTTGTTTTAAACTTCTCACGTTCCAAGTTCCTATTCTAAGGGTTTTCAACACCCTTTGGTTACGGAACCCTATACATATATGAAACTCGGAGCTAACACCCCATAAATAGTTGCTCGTTTTTGGGATTCCGTATCAAAAAAAAACCCGTCCGTGTCTCTGTATGTCATAGCAGTTTTTCTCAGCATTTACAAAATCTATCAAAAGCCAAATCTATCTTTGTTAGTGAACATGCGAATGGTTAGACTATAGATATTGAAAACACTATCTTCAATGACCACCGTTATATTTTTTGACACAAAAAAATACCGTTCCCCTTAAGTCTAAAGTTTATAAGACCACAAATCAGAAATATTTCACTTATAGCTTATAGATAAAAAATATGTTACAATAAAACTATAAAACACAATTAAATTATATTTAAAGTACCATACCGATGGAAGCATGGACCCCGGTCCTCGGTTAATTTTACTTGCGTTTTCATGATTTTTAACCACCACGTGCAAATGATTTGCTCTAGTAAGTATTTCACGAGCAGGCACTAGGATTGCTACTACAGAGCACTAAATTCAAAACCTCGAATGCCCCATTACTTTCACTTGTCATTCGTTCGTAGAAAAAGGGATAAAGCTTACGTTACTTGGAATTTCGATGTTCAAAGTAGGGTCCCGGTAATACTCGACCAAAGAGATGTATCCACTTTTAAACCTTATTGCAACTCTTTAATTAAATCCCCATAGTCAAGTTACTGTGTTAGCATTTAAATAAGGTTGGCTGCAGTCAATAAATAATAGTACCTACCTACGGTTATTCATCTTCATCATCGTCATCATCATCATCAGCCTGTACTATACTAGACTAGCCCACTGCTGGACCTAGCCTCTCCCTTTGTTCGCCACCGAGCATGCCCTGCGGTCACTCTAATCCAGCTCCTGCCAGCCACCTTGCGAAGATCGTCACTCTACCTAGTCTGAGGGTGTCCTACACTACGTTTGCGCAACCACGGTCTTCACGAGGTTCTGCGGCTTATAAGGCCATTGCTTCAGCTGGCTAATTAGATGAGCTACGTCGATGACTTTAGATCTCGGTCGGATCACCTCGTTACGAATTCGATCTTTCATAAAAACTCCCAACATAGCCCTTGCTATATAATACGCTAAGCGACTTTTAATTACGGATAGAAATACCCTCTCTGCATAACGCGTGATCTGATGCGGACGCCTTTGAGATTGTTGTAATAGTGTCCCATCAAGATGCTTACGTGGATGACTTCGGTTATTTGTAACGTCCAAAATATTTACAACTTATCATAATGGTACCTTAAACACACTGATCTAGACTTAACTTAGCCTTGAACTATGGATTTACCACAATAGAGCTGGAGTACCAAAGTTATTTCAAAGGAGAAAATCAAAATTCAAAGGAGAAGGTCAAAAATACGAGTATACGTTTTATTCATTTCAGAGCAACCATCCAAGCACGGATAACACGCGTACACAATTAATTTAATGTAGGGTGCCGGGAAGGGAATGCCAAGGACGCAGGGTGAGGCTTGTTTGTTTCAGGCTGCTTGCTAATTGGAGTGTTTCATAACAAGCCGTGCGCTTTGTGGTCCTAATAAAGTGATTTTTGTCCTCAGAATAAGTCTGCCTAATAGCTCTCATCGACGACTCTTTATGGTATGGCTAAGAAGGTCAAAATGGTTAATAATAACTCCTCGTTGTTACTCAAGACAACAATCAAGATAGAGGAAACAATGATAATTTGAACTACAAAATTATTTTGAATATTTGATTATTGTTGTGACTGTAGTAGTACAGTGAATTGCTCTTTCTACACAGAGTCAATCTGGTTCTCTTAACATTTTCAATTTTCCAAAGTTATGTCTGATTTACAACAGCCAATAAGTATTAATATAAAATCGGCCAATAGGTCCTTGCATAATATCCGGTTCATTATGTTTGAGTAAGATTCATTAAAATAATTCCATCTCTTTGTTCTGCTAGACAATATACTTTCAGTCATATTCAGCTCGGAACCTGATTGTTAATAAGTGTTGTAATTGCAAGGTAAAATTCGCGCCGGTCGTCGTTGGAGATAATCTGCAATGTTTCTTCCCAAGATAAAGCAAGCCAAGGGCGTTGGGAGAGTCTTGGAGCAATTGGATTGCGCTTGCGTGAATACATACAAGTACATGAAAAATAAATAAGGGTCGAATTGAGATCCTCCTTTCGTTCGGATCTTAATAGAAGAATTTTCAATTAGCATTGCCTTAACAAGCAAATCTTTCCGGTGTCTTCAAACTATAAATACGAGAGTTCGATATCGCTAAAAGAATAACAATTGTCTAAACGGCCTAGTCGTATCAATTGTAAACAATTACTACTGTTAACATACTTAACATCAATCAGGCGTAATGGCATGGCCGGCTCAATTGAAGCGCGCGCAGATGGGATGTGTGACACGAATTGGTTGATGCTTTTTAATATAAAGTTACCTAGAAATGAATTTACTTCACAAAAGACAATACGTATGTAATATACAATGGGACTGTAAACACCTTGAAGATAATAACGGCAATCATCAAACTTGCCAGTCAGTTGTAAGGACTGAATTAAAATTGATAGGGAAAACCGTAAAAACAACTTTAACTTAGATTATGCGGGGTCCGACTTGCCCCCGTTTGTTTAATTGTTTCCATGTTTTGCACCAAACAATGATTTCAAGACCAGCATCCCATAAAATCCATTACACTGGTTTGTACTGTAGGTACTGTTCACCAGCGTTTCTATTTATCGATACAAAATAATAATGAAATCATCTCCTGTGGCACATTTACTGCATGCTGTTTCTAACAATGTAACTACGTATAAGTAGGTACGAGTACTTGGCTTTGATTAGGTATCACAAACGGAACAAAGAGAGAACTTTGCCCTCGACACGACGTCGATGAGTAACCCTGCGCGGGAGTAATTGAACAGCTGTAGCAACTACTGCTTATTTTCCTTTTACATAACTCATCTACAGGTCGATTCACAAGAGTTGGCACAAATGAATTGAATGAGTGAACGAAAGTATACAAGTGTGTAAAATAATAACAGGTTTTCGGTTTGAAATTCGAACATCGGTTCAAAGGACGGCACTCACACAATGATAGGTGACATTACTTTCGCTCAATCCATTCGTGCCAATTCTTGTGAATCGACCTGTACATGTTTTTAAATGGGCTTAGTTATTAAGGAGTATTGAAGAGTAGAATTGAAGGCGTGACGTAGTAACTCAAATCGTAAACATAAAGTTCTTATGATTTTATTTATCCTCTACGTCATGACGCGTCACTTTGATAAAGTGGTCCGGGTCAAGGTGATCTGCGATCTAGGAATGAATTTTGTTGACAGTAAAATGTCAATTCGATTTGAAAACTTCATTATTCAGGATGGATAAAGGCTAGTTTTTAGGGTTCCGAAGTCAAAATAGGAACTCTTATAGTTTCGCTATTCCGTCTGTCTGCGGTCTAGCTATATACATTTATGACGCCGACAAAGTTGTTAAATAAAATCTTGTTTCGGGTACATGTAAAGCAATTTTTTTTAAATTATAATATTAAATGAGGTATCATTGAAGAGTTCTTATAAAACATTAGGTTCTTGTTATTATCAGTTTTTAGATTTGAGGACATTTAGAAAATAAAAACACGTTCGGTGCCTCAGCCATCGAGCATTGCGCTTAGGTCTTCCATGGTTTCGGCAATGACTGCAATGTCATCGGCAAACCGAAGGTGGGTGATGCACTCGCCGTTAATATTGATGCCTCGTTCTTCCCAGTCCAGAACCGTGAACACATCGTCCAGCGCAGCGGTAAACAGCTTAGGAGAGATGACATCTCCTTGTCCGACTCCCCTCTGCAGCAGAATAGGTTCTAAGTTCTGTTTTTGTAGTCGGACTGACGTGGTGGAGTTTTCGTACAAACACTTCAACACTTCCATGTACCTACTTGTAGTCGACTTGGCACCGTTGGAGAGACTGTAGCACATCACATGTCTCGATCGAATCGAAGGCTTTCTTGTAGTCCACAAATGCTAGGCAAAAGGGGAAGGTTAAGCTCTTCGGTCTTCTGTATAACCTGCCGCAACGCATGTATGTGGTCTACACTACGCATCGATTATTATACGTAGGGTACCTACATTTTAAATAAACGTCAATTAATATCATTGTCGTAATATATCTGTCTGGCTGTTTGGTTTTTAAGTTGCTTTAAACTACAAAGCACCTTTTGATGTGGTTTTTAGCGTTATTTATAATCATAATTTATACATAGATGATGTTTTTCGAAAGATATGCGTGGGACTACGTGCATTGCGTAATTCCATAGATCCTACCCTGGTCGCTAGTGTAAGATATGCGATTGACGTAAGCTGTAGTGCGTACTTACAAGCGTTCGTAAATACCATATCTAAGTTGTCATTCTACAATCGTTATTTTTGCAGAATGCTTTTGGTATTCGTTGTCGCTCACTACGTCACTACTCGGAACACTCGTGAGGCTCGTGGGAACGGTAGCTAGTTTATAAATGCAACTATAGAAATGTAACACATTACGACCTGCACACTGATATAATTCTCTGTAATTAACGTTACGCGATGTTTTAGTTATTAGTTCTGCAGGAACACTTAATTTAGTTACATTTCTTAGCTAGTTGTTTTCTATAATAAGTTCAAGCTAACAAGTTTAACTTGACCCTTGTATAATCCGCTATAAGTTCGTGCATCTATTCGACTTTGGTAGTATTTCCACTCAATTCCACCAAGGTGAGCACCATAAATCAAATTATGATTGTCTGGGAAAATTTACCGGTCAAATTTGTTAAGAGAATAAGAGTAAGACTGATGGGAATGTTATACGGGTCTTTCCGCATATGGTTTTGAAATGGTTTTACCTAAAACCATAACACTGTTGTTTGATCGATATATCGAACGTATCTAAACGGTGGGCTGAGTAAACTCGTCAATGTTATGAATGATATGACGCTTATAGGTTTCAAAACAGTTAAACGTCACATTGTTTACGATCTATTTACTATTGAATTACTGTTTTTGTTGAGATAAGGCACATCGTTTATCAGTTCCTGTGTCGCAAATTGTCGTTTAATCTTTTACGCATTCAGAATATCAGCCTGACCAGGGCCATTTTGTTTTAAACCTTATATCCTATTAAAAACGTTATGGTAGAGCTTATTTACTAGACAGTAAAGGAGAGCGTTAATTAAGAAAGTAATTCAGTTGTTGTTTACTTGTGATCGTTGAATTGACTTGATAATAAACTCTGATGGTGCATGAATTATGTTTTATGAGATATTATTATATAATTTTTAAGTGATGTATAGGTACTCACAATTATAACTTCCAGGATGATCTTCCAAAAAGTCTGAAACATTTACGACCGTTCCCCACGCATGAGTTTTAAGTTAAAACATCTAACCGCTGCCGATTACTTAATTTAAAGTTCATTTGTAAAATACACTATGCAGATTCACCATCAAATATATCGTAACATGTAATAATAGGGTGCTTAGAAATATCTGAACTCTACTTTATTGTTAAGACGTTAAGAAGAAGAAGAAGACGTTAGAGCGTGTTATTGAGCACCTATAATGTTTTTTTTACTAAAAAGTACCTACTGCCCATAAAAATTACTACATGATGTTCATTTGTTTTTGCATAGAACTTGTATTGCGTAGTGCTTTATAGTTTAAAAAAATGAGTTTTGTATGGTCCAACCAATGTTATTGATGAAGACTGATCAAATAAATAAATTTGTTAACAAAACTTTTAACGATTTAGTACCTAGGGTAAAGCGACAATAACTGGCCGGGTGCGCTTCAATCAGTATAAAACATTTTGTATAATTTCATTTAACTAACCACGGGAAGCATAATGAACGTTTAGCATAAAAAACCAATTATATAATTTCATCAGGCATACGATCGAATAACATACCACTCATTTAGTATAACTATCATTTTCTTGTTATTATGCATTTTAAGTCAATTTCTTCTAACTAGGTTAGGTTAGGTTAGAACTGTGACCACATTTAATTAATAGTCATGAAAGCAGTTACAAATATTTATTTTTTAATTTATAAACATTATAGTTTTTGAAATTATGCATTTCGTTTTATGCATCATGACTATTATATCGATGGTTTATTATACAGATTGAAATTATGCAATTCGTGTTATGTAAAATGATCATTAGACCATTTGTTTTTATGCTAAACATTACACACCCACCCTATACTTTAGGTTGCGTTATGCTCGTAGCGTAGCAACAGCGTTGCATGGAAAAAGCAATCTAATCATATACCGGATTCACGCAGGTTTTACGAGGAGGCTCTAAGTTCGTTACTTATTTGCTCCCGGCAGTCTCGGCGTATTTCTGACTTGTAAAAATAAAGGCAACAATAGTTATTTCTTATACAAGGGGGGAAAGTTGTATTTTACCTGCGAGTGTTCATTTGAAACACGAGCTAGCGAAAGGACTCTATGATTGACCACGAGCTAGGCGAGTGGTTCAAAAATAGAATCCTGAGCGTAGCGAGTGTTTCAACAAACGAGACGTAAAATAACTTTTCACCCGTGTATAACACAAAACTTTTCACCTCACTACAGCGAGGAAAATAAGAAAAAGGGTTTGTACTATCAATTATTATTTATTTACCTCTTTGTCAATACAATAATTTTGATGTATAGAAATATTGGTAAAATAAAAAATAATGCAAAATAGCCTAAGCATATCCAGTCTTTATGGAACTACTCCAATACCGACATGTCAAAACTCTTTCTTCACATGTGGATAAAAATATGCGATATTCTCAATAAATATCAAACAAACAAAAAGGGCTTTCTGAGCTAGTGAGATGAAAATTATAATGAGCACCAGAATTATCTTTGAGATCCAAAGGAGATCAGGAAATGACCACCAATTTAAATTGCCTCTTCAGACCAAATTTAATAAATGACTACGAAATCTTAGCGAGCAAAATAACGAGCTATGAATGTTTTAATTTGTAATAGTCCTATTTTAGTGATGTTGTTCCAAATTAAGTACATGAGCGCCAAATCCTAGGGATCAAATTTAGCCACTATTACCTACCTGTACATATAAACTACTGATTGCTATAATATGTTGGCATGTTACCAAATAAAGTGTAATAGCACCAAATTTTGTTTGGCTAGCGGTTTTTATAACAGCTTCTCTCCTTGACACTGCTCTCCAATCAGACACTCAGGTGAGTCGTGTGCTAGTGCTTGCTTTAAGTGGCAAAATGTACAAAAAACCGAATCAGAGCACCCCACTTCCACGTTCCACTTTGGTCGTCTTTGGTCTTGTCTGTCCTATCCCTCGAGTGTTTACCTAAAGTCAGGAGGCAAAAGATCATGAGTAAGCCCTGAGCACCAGAGCCCACGAGGCTCAAAGGGAGAGACGAGTGTACGAGTGGTGCGAAAAAAGCGACGAATGGGAGTTCTGGCCGGAGCCCACTTACTTATTCTGGTGGTCACTTACTATTTTATGTGGAAATTTTCTATTGGTTTAATTTACTTTAATGGCATAATCTGATGGACAATATTTGGACTAAATTTTAAATTAAACGGGGTTAACGTGTTGGCGGTCGTTTTTTTTATTCGGTTAACAAGACGGCCCATACAACTTTACATTAAAATGGGTTTCAAATTTTGGTTATCAGATCATTTACAATTTTTGGTAATGAAAGGTATTTTTGTGTGCCTTATTTATTCCCTAATCTGATGGACCATTATAAACATATGCAAAAAATAAATTGTACTAAGTTCCCGTAATACAGCTAGTAACGTGGAAGGCAAATTAGATTTGCAGCCGACCCAGCCGGAAGCGCAGACGACCCGGTCAACGACCGGCCTACCTGCTCACCCCGCCAACCGTTTGATCGCAAATTTAACTTTATATACATTTGCTTTGTGTTCAACGTTGCATATGGGCGATGCAACCATAATATTTAGGAGCCCGTATGCGGTATTTATAGATAGCCTCCTTTTGAGTGTGTTCTAAGGGCTAAAAGTACCATGGGTGCAAGATCTGAGAGTTTCTATAGTTTACCGTGATAAAAATTACCGTCATTAGTCCGAAAATCGTTTTTCGCTGAACCCATTAACTTTAAAAAATGTTTAAAGAGATATACCTACAGAACATGTAGGTTAGGTTAGGTTAGTTTTATAACAATCCAGGAAAGTTTCACGGTTTCAGAGAAAAATGACTTTCAACGTTCTTGCCAAGGAGCTCCGCCTCACTTTGCGTTCGAAAACAGTTCCCCGTCGCAATAGCACTTGCAAGTAAGAATAAGAACCCGCGTGTCATCTGACCTAGCCCCACATAGGTACGTCTACCCACTAAACTTAAAAACCGGTCAAGTGCGAGTTGGACTCGAGAACCGAGGACCAACACGCAGAAGCCCTTTAGACAACTTTAATTTACTAAGGTTATGGCACACCAACCGGAGATTGTCCCTGCCACTACAGAAGTAAGTATGCTTCCACAGCGCACAGACAACCTCCGGTTAGTGTAGGTCGTAGGACTATTATAGAAGCAAGGGAACATTAATAATAGGCTACATCAATGAATTGATGTGCCGTGTGGTTGCCGGGTGCCGTGTGGTTGCCGGCTTAGAATAGTGCCACTCCATATCTTTCCGTGGAAGCCGTTAGAGGCGACTAAGGGATTAAAGGCTTGTAGTATTGTTAGGCGATGGGCTTGCAACCTGTCACTAATTACATGGTAAACATCTGAGCCTGATTCTGCAAAATATGGTTACAGAATTAACAAAAAAAGCCGGAATCCGCATATACAATGCAGCAGATAGGCAATAGTTTCTTTGGGGCTAAGGTTGGAGAGGTGCTTCTGGACTTTAAACGACCACTAGCCACTTATGCAACACATCGACCCATGGAGCCTATAGCACTTGCGACTCCATTCTGACCGACCAATAAAGGTACCTAAGTCAGAGGTGAGACTCTGTAGCTCGTCATCCTACACTCCAACCAGGCGGTGATGGCATGCGTGAGGTGAGACCTTCCCCCGGGAGCACTCAGGTCTGCGGTGTCGCTACACTCAAACGTTCGCCACTAGTTGCCCTGTGGTAAGTGATTGCACAGGTAAGGTAGTACTAGTTATTGGAAGATGAGGTCGTCAATTTGCTACTTATATATTTTTTGCAATTTGACATCGGATTAGTCACTATTTATTAATTGTTTAATTAATTATGTAATTTTGTTATTTATGGTCTTATGTTTGGTATTCTGTTATAAAATTATTCATTTGTTGACGATCTCAATGTAATTTCGTATTTCTGCCATGAAATGCAAATTGCAACATTACATTAATAAGTAAATAGACTAAACAAAACTAAACTCTCTTGAAGGTCCTTGAGTCGTAGCGGTCTGCGAATACTGCTACGAGTACAATTAGCTATATTGCTACAAAACTATGGAACATGAACTCATTATTACACAAATAACTTCATTATTATGCTTGAATTTTAAATTCTTCTTTTGTTTTTGTAGAATTGTCGATAAGTGTAGCCATACAATACGAGTATTATATATAGCCGTCATAATACTTAGTGTGTATTTTCGCATTTATATTTTCACGTGATCCTCCAACTGCAGATTAAAACAAGCGGTCGGTCAGCCAGCAAGCAATGCTGAGCAAGGTGAGCCGACGATTTAGTAAGAGTTTCGGGAATCAGCTGAATGCGGTCAGCACAGGACCGATCACGGTGGAGAACTTCAGGGAAGGCTGTCAAAATTGGAAGAAAATCTTCCATTGTTCGCCCCGTGACACCATTAGGAAAAACCTGATATAGATATTTTTCAAATTTTTGGCCTAGATATCATTAAATTATGTACTGATATCAGACAATGCCGGGTATAGTTCTAATAAATATTGTTGGCATCCAAACACTACCACGTAAAAATGATTAGGTCACGTCTAGGAAATGTTAGTTTATTGGATTTTCAGTAAATGAAGGCTGACGGCGTACGCAGATACAATTTACCTATGCGGCCGACAGTTTTTACTCATGAACAGATATAAATCAAGTTTTATGGTTTTGTGGCTACACCAGGCGTTCCCAAAGGTGCGCCCCTAGGTCCTATGCCCTTCAACTTTGTTTATATCAATGAAGTCCCAATTCGAGCAAATTAAGAAATATACTTACCTACTTGATAGCTCGTACGCTAAATGCTATACCTCCCGATTGTACTATGGAAGAGGTCTACTGTAACAGTATCAGATAATTAACATTGACACTATCACTCGTACTTAGGTACCTTTGTTCTTAACATTGTAGTAAGTGTCGTAAGGAGTTGACGTTTATTCTCTGCCGCTAGTTGTACATACCTACGTAGTTACTGGGCTAGTAGTACGATTGGCAGATGAAACTTGGCCCGATTGGGCTGGGCAAGACGTGTATAATAAATAACATTCCCATGTAAGTATACACGCTAATGTCCAGGGGCGGATGCTTTTGCAGTCGTTCATTAATTTCATTATCTAGCGCACTCGTCGTTTTATCGACGAACGGGTTTTTATTACAGAATAACTAAGCTGGTATATCTCAGAGTCCGTCCACAACATAACCCTTGTTGCATCAGAGAATAACTCTGACGACATACACGATGGACGGTGGCCGTAGAAACGTATTTTTTTTTCGTATTTCAACTTAAGTAAAGTAAGACGGATTTTTCTATAGTAATTTATTAGTGCTAGCCAAACCATCGAGTAAGCTTTTTCGTTTTATTTCTTCGCTTTGTCCCTACAGATGTCACTTGCAGCTTAGTTAACCCCAAAATAGGACAGTTAAGTGCTGTGAAATGAAAGCATGCCGTGAATGTATATCCGCAGTGCCCTATCGGGTACGACAGAGACCGCATTCGGAGCGACAGAGAGACTTGCAATGACCGAAATCGATGTTAGACGGCGACAACAAGATCAGCCCTCTCAGGTTTCGTGCCAGTACGCGCGCACTGAGAATGCACTCGCACTCCACTCCCAACCTAAACGGCTAAACGTTCCCAATATACAATGTTTATGTTTGTAATGTAAGTATCTTTTTCACAATGATTGTTTAAATAAATTGTGAATCTATGACCAAGATACAGTCAGAGATCAAAGATAATGGTAGGAATATTCGCGTTATGCAACAGACCTGATTCTTAACTTTACGTTAGCCTATGTAGCGATTTTGGTATCCTGCAAGACTTGGTACCTATAAGACGATATTGATATTGATGTCACGTCACGGGCTCTCTATAATCAGGGTTTGCGCGACGTAGGTAGTCGTCAATCGATTAACGATGTCTAGGCAAGGGCCACAATCATCAAACAGCTGGTTTGTCGTCTTTGTTCGCGGCCGCTCGGTGGGCCAACTACGGCTGAGCGCGAACTCTCCGAACGCCCGCGAGTTGCCAGCGATGTCAGTAGCACATGAGTCTGCGGGGTGGTATCACGCGTTTCGTCTGTGAAATCATTAACCCGCTTCAGCGCCCATTGTAATAAAACGATATAGGTAGCTTTATGTGTGAAGTGTTTGTGAAATCTTACTGTGTTCAACGTGACGTGTTAGATTCAGGTAAAAAATATTTTTTTTTGGTTTGTTTCATCTGACGGAGAATAGCTATAATACAAAACAAAGGCGGATTTGTTTGGATAAATAATGTCCGACCCGTGTTTAGATCCACGCCACGTTTTTGGTTTAACATTTCGTTATTTTTAGTTTTACTTAAAATGTGCATGGTCTAACAGGAGAAGGGTAAAATACAATACTTACCTCCCTCTATTTCATTTCAACGCGATTGAAATAAACGATGCATATTATAGTCTGCTTACTTTAATAGAAACGACCAGAAATACCTTTTTTACGGGCTATACCTACCTACTTACTTACTTATAATATATCGAAACAGGTCTATTAAATCGTTCATTTTTTGGTTAGGACATTATGCGAAAGAATAATGAATGGTATGTAGGTATTTTTCTGTTACGTTAGTACTCTACATTACATATCAATTAGACAGAAGTTAGCTTTCATATTTTTTGCTGTAAGGATTATTGTTGCATGCCCAATTTTATTAGTCCTTCATAAGTCAAGACAGTGGACAGAGTCAAGAAGAATATAAGTACTTAGTCCGAGTTAGAACCTGAAATAAATCAATTATGTTATGACAGAAACACCGCACCAACCTACAATTGTTACAAAACCCTGACGGCGGCGGCGTATCCAACTTGTCTAAGAGGCAATCTCTATCGTGTCTAAAGAGAATCAATGTCTAGATTCCAATTAGAGTTTACTTTAGCGTGAACATTGCTCATGCTTTTACAGCATGAGCAATGTAGTCTGAAGAAAATAAAGAATTTCCTTAAAAGGTAGTAGGTTGGTAGGGAGTCTTTCTCTATGTCGTGGGTTAAGCCACTTATGTAGTCCGTACAACAATCGGTTAGGTTGTAATATTTACTAAGGTACAGCTGATGTGATTTCAAAGATATGCTTAAATTTTTTCGCCTTAAAAGTATGTTAATTAAAGTAAAAAACTGTAAACATATCTTTAAAGTCGTACAAGGAATTTAAAATATAAAACAAAAAGTTGAAATAAAATCCATATACGTACTAGGTACACTATTACGTTGTAACAGCTACTATTTTTAACAAATGCTATGTTTGCCTAAAAGAGAAAAAGACCCGGCAAATGACCGGCGAATTAAATAACATTATGGGTTTGTGCTCCTCAATTATGATACACCTAAACAAATCCATTGTCAAATTATGTAAAAATCACCGTTCTAAAATATTAATTTCTTCCATTTTACATTTTATTGTTCTTTCCTGTGACAACAACAAAATCCGTCACCGAGCAACCGTGACGCATACCAAGCATTTGTTTCTTTAAGAAGAAAGTTTTCTTTGATTAAACGCTAAGAAAACTTGGACAGTAATTTGATTCATAGGTGGAGAAAGATTGTGTAGATTTTATTGCTAGGTACTTAGCAGAAACTGCCGGTGAAAGAGCCCGGCCTATGGCGTTATTCCTCTAAAGGTTAACTGGATGATTTCGTTCCATATCTTTCATGGAGTGAGGAGCCTCCAAATTTAGCGAAAAGGGTAGGGTTGTTTATAATGAATGACCTCAAAGACTAGCAAGTTCTACTTATACTAGACGACTTTTTGGAGGAAGTCCATGGCAAAATCCGCCACACGCATTTTGGACACGCTGTATCAAATGTCGAGTCATTGACTGCATGCATACCTAGTTTTACTTCGATTAATTCACCATTCGCAAAGTATAATGCACACTTCTTCACGAAAAATATTTCGGTAAATGCATAATCTTACCTACTATTTTAAGATCCTAGGCTTCATCTACGCGTTTAATACGGTCAACAACTTTAATTGTTGAGAACCTATAGAAAGCTGTCGCAGAAAGGTAATCGTTAATTTATTTCTTTGGACTTAACGCTGTCATTATAACAGGGTTCTAAAGGTGCTCAACAATTAAAGTTATTCACTATACCTACATTGACAACCATCTCGATACTTGGGTTGAGCCAAAAACATGAATTAACTTTTATGAAGACCATTACTAAGCCCATTTTTTAGTCTAGTTGGCCACAAGAAAGTGACTAAGATGAGCAGATACATTTAAACATATTTTGCACATAGATAATACTTGTATTTTTTGATAAACTTAGATATTTCTGAACAACATGAAACATGCTGAAAAATAAAGGGCCAATTATCGATCCCTGAGGGACTCTTTCAGGTTTAGAATCAGACAGACACCACTTAATTACACCCTCTTTTGCTTTTTTAATGGATTGGTTTCGGCCGCCGAGATATCTGTCAAACCGTACTATTGATTTGTGTTTGGCACCACAGTAGGTATTATGTTTATTGAAATAGAGTTTTCACGAGAGGTACGAAACAGACGAAAGATAACCTAATTCGAGTCGTGTTTGGGTTACGTTCTTATTGAATTGTCTTTAGTTAAGGCTTCTCAAGATACTCGTAGGGGGTAAATTAATTCTTCTTTAAGGGTAAGATTGCCGGAACATTGCTGTAGTTTGATTTTTGTACGCGGGAGGATGTATTCAAATCTAAAACTTAAGCACAAAATTTGATTAAAGAAACGAAGAACATATACGTATTTCAGAGAAAAAATATCAATAAAAGTCTGATTCCTTTTCTGACTTTAAAGGAACGAAAGTAGAACGATAACTTTTTGGTTAATGTGGGATTTAACGTTCCTGCGCGAAAAATTTGAACGTCATAATTTTAAACCTCATGCACATTAGGTCATTCGATCGAAACAAAGCACAGGCCTACAATGTTAAGTCCGAGAAGCGAACAGTAAACTCGAGCAAAACGTGACTTCGAACTTCGATTTTCAAACTGGGTTCTCCCATAGAGTTACTATTATTAGGTATATCAAGATTGTATAGTGCAAGAAGTCTTTGGGTTCAGGTAAAATCTTTTTAGATTCACATAAGAGCATGTGAGGGTAAACGAGAGAGAGGTAAAAGCCTACCGGCCTCTGTAATGCACTGGTCTCACCAAGGGCGAGGAAGCCATTAGGTGTCGACTATTTTCTCGCTCAAGAAACCAACAAAAGATATAGATCCCGTGTGAATAAAAGAGACATAAATATTAATAGTTGATAGCTGGCTGTACATGGTCCGGATCACTACCATCCTACCCAAAACCAAACAGCAGTATCCGCATTGATGCGTTCCGGTAAGGCCTAAGACAACGGGTAAATTGACAAGCAAATAATTATTTCATCTAAGTCTTAGATTGCAGTTTTAAGATTGTAGTCTTGAGAATGCAAATGTTTTTAGGTCCCAGATCCTATGTACCTCCAGGTGGCCTGAGTGCTTTTTTGCTTTCTCGTTATTACCAAACCGGTAATGAATTTGCAGTAGCTGAGATTTTCATCATTTACCATTATTTGGCATGACGCACAGTGGATCGAAATGAATAATAAGTGGACATTCGCATTTTTTTCTAAAAATCCTATTTTAAAAAATGCTTTTCGGTTGGAAATTATGTGAGGAATAAAAAATGTAATATAATATTTTTCAAAATGAGGCTTATTTTAAGCAGAAAAAAATAAAATGTGTTTTTTTTGTATGAAACTAAAAAATAGGTATCTTATTGTAAGAAAACCGTAACCGATCCCGCTTTCAAACCTTTAGAATATCATTGTTCTACTTTAGGACAGTAGAAAATAGTTAAAACCTTATCTCAGTAGGTGCCCGTTTTGTTTTTATAGTCCAATCAAAAGTCAGTAAATACAACATTTTTCTTAGTTATGTATTTTTTTATTTTGATTAAAAAAACGGTATATTCATAACAATTTAGTATAAAAATAAAATATTTTTGACATTTTGATACAGATAAATACAAGTTTTTTCAAGAAAATGGTTCTAAATTACATTTAAATCGAAACATTTATTGCGATGGTTTTACTAACTATGATAGTAACAAAAAGTTAAAATATACTTGAAATCAACAATTACAAGTTATAAAAAAAATTCATTGTATCTTAGATCTATTTTATTCACAACCTTCTTCCACACTTTCAAACATTTCTATATTTTCAGCGTCATCAGTGCTTGTTTTCTATTATTAATAATTCCAAAGCTTTAGAAGAGAGGGTCTTCTTAGTCGCTTTACTTAACGGTGGCCTCAAAAAAGACAATCTTGGATCAGATGACACCAAAAAGAAGAAAGAAGGTGGTAAATAATAAAGATTTTTAAAAGGCATTTTTTTATTTACTTATATCGTTATTGTTGATTTCAGGTATATTTTAGCTATTTGTTTACTATCAATAAAATCACCGCAATAAATGTTTTTATTTCAATGCAATTTTCTTATAAAAAAATGTATTTATCCTTAATAAAATGTCATATATATTTTTTTATACTAAATTGTTATGAATATACCGTTTTTTTAATGCAAATAAAAAAATACATAACTAAGAAAAATGTTGTATTTACTGACTTTTGATTGGACTATAAAAAAAAACGGGCACCTACTGAGATAAGGTTTTAACTATTTTCTACTGTTCTAAAGTAGGACAATGATATTCTAAAGGTTTGAAAGCGGGATCGGTTACGGTTTTCTTACAATTAGATACCTATTTTTTAGTTTCATACAAAAAAAACACATTTTATTTTTTTCTGCTTAAAATAAGCCTCATTTTGAAAAATGTTGTATAACATTTTGTATTCCTCACATAATTTCCAACCGAAAAGCATTTTTTAAAATAGGATTTTTAGAAAAAAATGCGAATGTCCACTTTTTATTCATTTCGATCCACTGTGTGACGTGTGCTCCTTAGCCTTCTCACTGCCATAAAAAAGTAACCTAATGTAAAATAAATATCAGTAGAAAAATACGAATCAAAATAATGCTGCTTTTGTTGAACATTCATTCTCTTTATAGCTCCTGACACTTTATTTAATTACGTGTATGACAGACAACACAAATGATTCTCTTTTAGACACAAAATTTACATTTATAAATGGTCATGATGAAAACATGAAATTGATTCAAAATTAAACGAACCAAATTACTATTATTATTTCACAATCACAAACTTTTGAAGATCTAGTAAGGTATTGTTAATGATTTATACACTTGATCATTAGTGTCATATTAAGTTTAAGCTACAAAAATTCGCTGATATTTTTAACTTCTGTGTTACACAGTACTGATTTGTTTACGTCTTTTCCCATTTCAATTGAAAGTTAACTTGACTTTACTTAACAAAAGCCAGCAATTTCTATTCATATTTAAAGTGCAGAGTACGAAACAAGCAAGACAAAGCCTCGGTTTTTCGTAGCACAAAGCTGCTAAGCATATGCCTATGGGCCTTACAAATCTCAGCTCTCATGCTCAGACTAAGGCCCTTAAGTTTAAAAGCTTTTGAAAATGAATATCTTAACGCTTCGTCAAGTTCACTTACATTAGTACCGATTTCACCAAACGATGTTAAATGTTAATCAATGTTAATTGACTGTTAGTTCATACATTTAACAGCTGTTAACACTCTAATCGTCTGTTAAGTGGTTAGTAAAATTCGAAATAAAGGCCGGTTTTTGATCAGTAATTAACAAGTAATGGTTAAAATCATCACCAATTGTTAAATCTGACATATTGACAGATTTTTGAATTTAACCATTAGTTCAGATTACATCAGAAAATCGGCAGATTAAAAAAAAACTAAAAACTTACACTTTATAGGACTAAGGTAAGGGTAGGGAGGGGAAGGGCAGTTTTTATAAACATAAAAAACGGACGTTAAAGACGTAACTAATTATAGCGAGATTAATTCAGCGAGAGAAAAAAATATTGCGAAGAAAACTGATAAAACGAGATTAATTTCTTTGAATTGGCCTGAATGTTTAAGGTATGACGTAAAATACTATTTAATAAAAAGATGGGGTTAATTATTTAAGGTGCACCTATATCCTAAACTGAGGTCGCACCAAGTTTTTTTAATGTAGGTACGGTGAATCGTAACCCATATTCATCCTGAACCAGTTTTCATCGTTAGTCTAACTATAATCACATTAATCACGCTTGATTTAAATAGTTAATTGTCAATACTAACTATCACCCGCCTTCGGTCTGCCGATGACATTGTAGTCATGTCTCCCTCAGCAGAGCCTCCGAACAAGATGGTCTAAAAATAAACATGGAGAGGACAAAGATCATGTCAAATACCCACGTAGTACCAACTCCCGTAATAATTGGAGGCTCAGCGCTTGACGTTGTTGGCGTCATACATTTCAGTTACGTAGGTCTAACTTTGGGAAAGAGGTCAAAGGTCACTCAAAGGTCAACGGAGAGGGCTATGCTATCGAATCAGAAATCCAAAATCGCAGATATAGACCTAGGGATTGCTGGACTCACGTGGTAGTGGGCGAGGCATATCACTCGCAGAATAGATTTCCGATTACGTCGAAAAGTTTTCGAGTGGCGTCCATGTAACGGAAAAAGGAGCAGCGTGGGTAGACCTCCAAAATGGTGGACCAACGACGTGGCTAAGGTTGCGGAAAACTGATAGATGTAAGCGCCGCAGGACCGGTCCTTGTGGTGAACCTTGGGGGATACCTGTGTCTAGCAATGGACGTCTTCCGGCTGAAATGATGACTAACTAGGAATAGTAACTATAGATCTAAACAGACATTTAAATCTAGCGGATGCGGTCATCCATAAAGTACACGATGCATAAATTCATTTCCTTATCAAAAAATAGCTAACAGGGGTTCAAGGGGGTAAAATATATAATTATATGCTAAATAAAAATTATGAGATGTCAGTTATGTGTGGAAACAAATGCTCGGACTAATTTCTTAGACGAAAATGTATATGGGGCTTGCTTGATGTCTGAAGAGAGAGCGTTGCAAAGTAGCAATGTTTTGATACAGAACTATTTTCGAAGGATCAACTTATTTCAGATTTAAGTATTTAATAAATAGTTACTAATTTGAGAAGTGGACAAAGCTTTCAAGCCCAAATTTACATAATTAGGGGTTGATATTTTTTTCAGTTTAAACACCAAACTTGTATTAAATTCTATGTTTCTTATTTGGAAAATAGCTGAACTCTCACCTGTACTCTAAACTCTAAGATTTTCAAATTACGATAAAAAAGCAGGCTTAATACAAAATCCTATGTTTCTAACCTCATGAATGATCGACTTTTAATTTAAACAATAACCTTATTAAAGATAGACTTCCGTAACCACGAGTAAGTAGAGCTCATTTGCAGTAAAATAAAGGTCATGTAATATAACTTGTCAAAAATGAAACCTTTAAACGCCCACAACGTGGCTTTAATGAAACTCAAGTTTATGGAGGGCATACAAACTTCTACTCCCTTTAACCCCTTTAGGGGTATAGGGGTTAATAACGTGACCTTTATTTTACTGAATGAGCTCTACTGTAATTTGTAAAACGGAATGTATCAACCAATCAATAACACTAAATCTGACTGAACAAAAATACTTCTTACCACATTCCAAAGATGCAATCGGTGATGTTATAGCTATATATTATAGAACAAAGTCGCTTCCCGCCGTCTGTCCCTCTGTATTTACGCTTAGATCTTTCTAACTACGCATAATCAATAGATAGAGTGATTCATTATAAAGGGTTTTATGTTATGTTGAATATTTAAAAGAGTGATTCAATATAAAGGTTTTTATGTTATGTTGAATAAAAGCGAAGCGAGTCGCTAGTTATACTATCTCTATAATTAATAACATCTACGTATAATTGGATCAAAAACAAAAGTATTGTATCTCAAAACAGGGCCAAAAAGTTCTAAGAGTAGGTACTACCGATTGATGAAGTTTTCTGGATAAACAGATTGGGATATAAATTGACTCAAAAAAAAAAATTTTTTAGACCATAATGATACTTTTTGTCCTGGAAAATAAAATATTTTGTGAAGAAAAACTAAAAACGCGTTCTACGCGGACTAAGTCACGACTCACGAGAAAGAGGTGAATTGAAAAAAATACGTGTTCGAATCAGCATGCATCTCAGCTGTAGGTACGAGTTCTTTCAATTGTTATAAACGTCGGATATTCAATTGTTATAATATAAATAGTTTGCAGACGTAGGTACTAAAATATGTCCATATGTTCAAACAACACGGCAGAAAGTGGTAGAAACTGTAAAGAAATAATTTTACGCTGTAATGCAACTTGGTAAATGAAACGGTAAATATTACATTACAATCAAATTAAATGACAGTGGCAGAGTAGGTAGTCGTACACGCAATGTCAGGTGTTCAATCTGGTTAGCAAAACATTTACGTAAAAATTATCTTATCCAATTTGGCACCAAACTATCTGCCAAATCAGTAGCATTGACCAATTCGGCGGCTAATCATTTTTATCCACATACATAATGCTTAGATAAAAATCTTGAAATGTTGTTACAATGTCTTGTATGACTGACGTCACTGATTTTAAATATCAACCAAACAAGAAAAGACATGGTATTTTTGAGGTGGCGTCACATGCATCATCAAAATAAAAATGTGCCTGATCAGCAGTGAACCATAAGTTTAAGAAAAATAAGTTTATCAAAAAGCACAAATTTAAAACCCGGATGCCCGAAAAAGTTTTAATTTTACGCAAATGGCAGAATTAATAACATATTAGTAGAGAATATAAAACACATAGAGCCCTGAGCACAATTTAGAGATTGCAATTCGACAAATTTCCTCAAAAAGCGCTCCCATCAATTTGAAGCTCTATTTGTAAATCTTGGGCTTTGACATATCGAGTAACTGTAAGCTAAATTGGCTCCCAAGAGTCCCAAGACGCTTGACGTGCTTAGTGGAGCAGACGACGGTACTTTACGACCAACCAACTACCTCCAATCGAACTATAGGCCCAGGTCCGGTAGAATATTATAGACTGTTTACCTCAGGGTTGGGCCCCCTAAATACCTCGTTCCATTTCACCAGATTCAGAGAGTTTCACCAAACAAACAAAGTTTTATTAACATCACTGACACGAATGGCATTCTAATACTGTGTTTTGCTTGTCACCATTTGGCCCATACACTAAAAATTGTGGAATGCATATTATATTATAAAGAAGGGTTTTGTTCGTCAGAGATATCATTATCAATTACATTCGGTCAATCAATTTTGAAAAAATACGGACTTGATAACAAAGTACCAATCCGGCCGGTTTGAAAACATGCCGGGTTGCAAATGTTGCAATTCGCATTTCGGCATGCATCTCAACCCAATAATATTAATCTTGTTTCTCATAGGCTAGACGCATTATTGCATTTCTGTTTAGTTTGTATTATTTTATGTTTAAATAGGTAAATAATCATTGTCAATGAAAATCAAAAATAATATTAAAGTAATGTATGCTTATTTTTATTTGCGCACAAATAAAAACGTTGAACCACAAGGGCGAGGTTGCGTTAAAATCGAGTGTGCTTTTGAAGATAATTATAATTACCAAGGTCGCCTCATACAAAATCGATTTAAAGAGTCATTACACTTGTTACCAACAGGTTAAGTACGATAACACTGATTTATTGCGATTAGGGGATTGATGTAACTAGTGATTTCAACGCGACCGGCGACGATCGTGTGTGTCAGTGACATCAGTAGTATTTAAAAGTGGCAATGGTGGTGCTAGCGAGTGCTAATAAAGGAATCCGAGGACAGGTATTGTGCATTTCCAAACATTCGAAATAAGAATACCAGGGCCTCTATTCTACCAGGTAAAACCATATTGTCTTTGACATTTTATCGTATTTATTGTCAACGTAACGACAGCTATTATTCAATCGACAGCAATGGTAATCGAGTTAAAACATTACGATGTCAAAGACAATATTGCTTTTACACAGTAGAATACAGGCCCTGGACTGAGTACGGTCGGCGTTATAAGTACTTTATTACTTTGTCACTTTAACGTCATGTTTGAACAACTGCACTATTCTATGAAATGCCTTTGTGTACATAGCTGCGGCATTCATGAAAATCGATATCCTTGATATCCCTTGACGTTAATGCGTTCAAAGGTCGAAATAGGCTAGCACGACGTCAAACGCAAAATAATATAGCGCTGTACATACGCCATTGATATGCGATGCGCGCTTCGCCTTGCGTAGGTATAACGTTGTCCGAAACCTTAAAAAGGTAAATAATCATGTTGACTATTAGAAAATGTGTGTGTAATGTAAACTGACTTCGGAGATCAGGCGATTACCAATGTGAATATTGTCGCTGTATAAAATGGTTAATTTAAATCTCAACGTAGGATTTTTCATTTGCCGCCGTCGTCGCCTATTTTCGGGCCGCGCCGGCATGATTTCGGCATCGTCGGTCGCGCAGTCCGCAGAACATGGAAAAGGCCGGAAACGCGTTTTGAGTTCTCGCTAGGGGTAGAATTTTTGGCTCTAGACTACATAGAGCCGCTATTTCCTAATGCTTATATCTATACCACCAATAACTGCAACTGCTTATGTAACTGCATATAATTTTATATGTAATGTAATTTATACTGTGTTATATTGAGTAATAAAATCTGAATCTGAATCACCTTTATTTTGACCTTCAGTAGGAACTTGGGGCCAATTCATATCGTTTTGTCCTAATATCAAACAACAGTAAACTTATATAACAAGAATAAAGTATGACTTTTATAAATTTAGGTATACATATTTGAAATTAGAGAACACGATTCGAATTGGCCCCACTGTCATATATCAAAATTAATTAATTCGTTAAACCGCTGAACTTATTTGAATGAATTTTGGTATGGAAGATATCTCTTCTGTGAAAGCGTAACAAACAAACAAACGTAGGTATGTTAGTAAGTATGGATAAACCAAACTAAAAATATCTTTAGTTTAATTTGTAATATGACCATACTGACGGTGAAAATAAAGATGGTATGCACATAACAATTAAGAAATAGCGACTCCACCGATTCTAGAATCACGCTATGCGCTATGCTACCAAAAGCACTAACTCTAGTTATCGCCCAAAACTTTCTTAAAGTGTCTAAAATAAGATCATTTTATAAATACTTACCTATTATACTTTTTTTTTACCTTTTGCCAAACGGACCTCCACGGTTTAGGTCGTGTCATATTTTTTTTTGTCTGCTGGAAACCAAGGTCAACTAGCTTAATAATCAAAAAGGACCACAGAATCAACCGGTCATGCAGGTCACCTAACATGATACCAAAAGGAATCTTATAAGGAATTTTAACGAATTCCCCGTCTCCAGAACCTAGTGGGGGAGCTGGTAAATCCCAGACACGCAGGTTCATACAGATGTATCAGCCAGGCGTTCTTGTGTCTTCTGTCACTACATTGTAGTTTCTTGCGGCGCTTCTTAGAGTGATGATCTTATCTTATCTTATCTTACAGATTGGTCCTTTCGGATACACTTTTCGACCCTTTAAGATCTTTTATGCAATTACCCTCTTACACACTCAGCTGTTCTAATGTGCAGGTTTCCTCACGATGTTTTTCCTTCACCGTAAGATAGTCGGGTAATGCACTTAAGTTAGAATACTCATTGGTACATGGTGACCGCGGGGGTTTGAACTCGGTACCTTACGATCACGAGTCGACCCCCTAAGCCACTCGGCCACCGACCGACGCTCTTCAGCTATAGTGATGATGGTCCACTCATGTCCGAAGCGCTACTGTAGCAAATTTGCCTATAATAATTTGAATTTAAATTCAAAACTTTTTGTGTAAGAATCTTTGCTTGACTTTGTGTGATTAACCGTTATGTTAGTCCTTGCATTGTTAAAGAAATGATCAGAAAAAATAACAAGAAATATGACACAAACAAGTTTAAAACAAGCTGGAAATCGAAGAGCATTTGTTTTAAATAAAGGAATTCAAACTATTGTCTTCTTTTTAGGGTTCGTTCGTTCTTTCGTTCGTATTCGACGAAAAACAAAAGGATAAAAAAAAATACACTTCTTATCACTTCTCGACTTGTGTGCGCTCGTTCACTGAGCGGATCGCTCTAATCTAGTACAATCGCTCAAATATACTAATTCGGCCTTTTAGTTCTTTTAGTAAACTAGTACACTGAGAGAAACTTGTTCATGGTCCTTATTTGTGCTCCTTTGACCGAATGAACGGCCGGTCGGTGATTCATTCGGATCGCTTTGCTGTCAGTGTCACTCACTGCTCTGCCTGCTCTGTTCGGTTCTTGCTCCGCGTGTACTAAATGAACTAAGAGCAGAAACTTTACGGAATAGTTCGCTCTAGTACAGTGACGGGAATTCATTCTTTTTGGCACTTAGTACATGTACTACACAACCCTAAGAGTCACTAGATAAGTTAAACTGCGGGCTGACGGACAGGCGGACCGATGGACCCATGGACAGACGGACATGGCGAAACTTAAGTATAGATACTATGGAACCCTAACAAATGTTTGATTTCATCTGTTCTGCATCTATTTGGGATTCCTTGCGTCAATAAAATCATGAATTATTGATCATATTATGTATTTTGCCTTTAAAAGAGTTGACAAACTCTGCGAACATGTAGAAGGAATCGCTTGTTTTAGAAAGGACACTGCACGGAAAGTATAACAAGAAAGATGGAGTTTGATAAATAAAATGTGTTTCTTACGTGTTTTGATAAATATATAAAAGTACTCGGTGGGCTTTGAAATTCTATGACTGGTTTTTTAAAACTAGTAGATGTTGGTTTTATAGAAAAATGTATGAAGGAAAAATCAAAGATAAATATTCTGATGTTTGGAATCTTATATTGAATATATGTAATATAAAGTCGCCATCAAATATATTGAAGCATACGAGGTGATTAACATATATGGAACATAGCAGTAATAACAAACGGGTTGTTACTGCTGTTTAAATTGTTTTATGAGTTCCCGATATTGAAACGATGTTGCAATCGTCATTATCACTGTATAACTAAAGTCTGCGGGCCTATTATGGTCGTGTTTATCGATGTGGATAAAACATTTGTCACTCTCTGACCAGTATGTAAGTGCGAGAGTAACGCAGGCTTTATCCACCGCGATAAAGGTGAACATAATCCATGTCCTCCGGTATAACTCAATAATAACTATAAAAATGTGTCGATACGCACACAATCTTTCGCCACTAACAATAGAGACGAGTTTTTTTTAACATCCTTTTTATCCTCTCTATCTAATTGAGTGTTAAGAATGTGACACATTTTTTATACCTACAATTTTCATTTTGAGCTGGAGTATAGTATGTTTTCGGTAGTCTTGATTATGTTGTACTAGCGAACGCCCTCGCTTCGCGTCGGTTTATGCTATCTGACTTCGTTCTTTTAGAATTAGTTATATGTTGTAGGGGATTTTGATTATCGTAGTTCCCTCGGGAACTTTTAAATTTTCCGGGATGAAAAGTAGCCTTTGTGTTAATCCAGGGTATATGCTATCTACATTTCAAGTTTCATCCAAATCCGTCCAGCCGCTGCAGCGTGAAAGAGTAACAAACTAACACACACACACAAACTTTCGAATTTATAACATTAGTGGGATAGTGAGATAGTTATGTTATGGCGACAATTATGTTCACCGTGTACAATTTCTCGTATTGCAGAGCATTGTGCCACAAAATGGTAATGCAGCGATGACGTCTGAGCTGAAGATGGAGTCAAAAGGCACCCAGATCCAACTGCCGCTGGTGGGGCGCGGCAGCCGCGGGGAGCTCGGAGACAAGGTCATGTTCAGCCAGGCCAAGGCGGAGCCACTTAACAATGGACAATTACTGGGGTAAGTTTATAAACTTCACTAGAATAACTCCCATCTTCAATTGAAGTGACACGTTTTAAATTCGCGAAGCGCTCGCGTTGATTTTCCGTTTATTAACAGAGTTACAATCGATGACATAGTATTTGTCAAAAACCCATGTATTTGTTTGTTGTATTTGTGTGATGATTGTTTGTTTTCGTCGGAAATGTATAAAATAAACATTTGTGTCTTATATTTATATTAACCAAACACAAGGTCGGGTAGCTAGCGCCATCTTGTCCTTTGAACTACCAAGCAGCAGTGTTCGCATTGTTGTGCTGTCTTAAGATTGCAGTCTTGTGGTCTCGAGAATGAAAAAGTCTAAGGGTTTCAGATCCCACTTATCATCAAGTGGGCAGACGGCTTATTGTCTAACGCACTCGCAATCACGATCGTTTTCATTTTGAAAATCGAAGGCTTGTCTGCATACAAAATGAAAACAATTGTTCCACTTTGAAGCCGGTTGCGATTGCGAGTGCGTTAGACAATAAGCACTCAGGGCGAAATAAAAATGCAGAAGATAAAGGAGGGTGGGCTAATTGGCCTATATGACCAATGAGGACAAGCGATATGTCACTGGATAAGTAATTCTAAGCTGTAAAACTATTACTATGGCAGGTAATTCGAAATCTTTGTGTGAAAAAAGTTATCGCCATGCAAAGACAGCGGTGTTTCAAAGTAATTATGCTAACGCGTCGTCTATGTAGGCGTCCCGATGTTCCAGATTTTCAATATTTCTTACAGTTATTTGAGGTTTCCCGCTACACAAAATCGTTGTAGAATTAAAAAGGATATCTGATGATACAGTGCTTATTGTTATCGGTTTCTAGGCCAGTGTTCATATATTTCTGCACATTCTCCTTTGTTGAAAATAATTTATTAAGAATGATTTAGTATAAGGCTTATCCCTATGTACTAGATTAAGTATGTCATAATTGGTGTCAGATACAATAAATAGTTCAGGCAAGGGTTCCCTTATGGAATCCCTAATCGCCATTTGTCGTAATGCATCGTTTGTCCGAATTTTTGTTTATCCTACAGCCATTTCCGTTTAAATTTTAAAACTTTTTAATGTTGTTATAATATAACCCTAACCTAACAGAGAACAGGGCAAGACACAGGTATATCTGTGTAGCCTTGTGTTCTTTATAATACTTACATTTGTTTTTGTTTTTTGTTGCTGTAGTATAATTGAATTGTCACTAACCTATTTCAAGTACTATGTAACTCACAAATTATATGGGCAATAGCCTGAAATAAATGATTCTATTCTAGTCTACAAGCGCTGATCCAAGAGTACATTATTAAACCGAAATCGATTATGGTAATAAAATAAGTAATGAGGCCTTTAGTCTGAAACGGCGCAGCTGTTTCACCCACAGAACAGAAAAAACAATAGAAGTGTCAAGTGGGCGTGTAACGTGTGGCACGGTTATACGGAGTTCCGCATAACCTACCATACTTTTGCCGCGATCCCTTATTTCGATATTTCAATATTTCGATATTTCTAAAATTGGAAATAAATCCAGAAGCATGCCTTATTGTGCTATTTTGGAATGTAAAAACGATAGCCGCACCAAAAACATTTTCCATGGTGGCGTGTTATTTTTATGATAGTTTGAGTATTGGCGACAACAGGTCTGATACTAAGCGAAGCTCATGCCGCTTCCACTGTTTTTTCTATTCCGTGGTTTCACGAAGCTATTTAAATTATCGAGTCCAATGGAACGCACCAGTTACGTCAGATATTGACTTTTTCCTTCGAGTAGGTACACGATTTTCGCTTATCAAGGGCAAAAATACGGAAGCGTACGAGTTTCGGAATCAACATACTCCTTACTTTACATTAGGCCCTTACCTTCGTAAGAAGTCTTTAAAATGTCTTAACCTCGTAACTAGGGTTGCCAACTTTTTTTAGGAAAATATCGTATATACACGTCTGACGAGTATAAAACAAAAATAATTCCAAATACAAAAAGTAATCCTCAAATTTAGTTATTTATTTGCTTGAAAACATACTTTTTGTGCTTCTAGCATACTGTACTGTAATTAACCTTCACGCACGTTCAGAAATTTCGCAGAAGTCTTGATTCTACGTTCCGTCACAGAATAAGTAATAGTACAAGTACAGAAGCGACTCTCTGTGACAGCAAACATACTAATTTAAACCTACTCAGAACGCGTTAACGATAATAATATAAGTGCACGGCACGAAGTGACCTTGGTTACATTTCTGCGATCGATAGTGGGGGCGCTCATAACGAGGCAAAATGCACCTTAAATCTGCGCCGCGAGAATCTGTATTATTTCGCCCGTCATGAGCTTAACTGACTCCGCCCACTTCGCAGGGTTGGCAGTTACTTGTATTATGACTTGTTCTGTGGCAGTTGTAAGAAAAAAAATTGAATTTTTTATTAATTGTAGTTTTCTTATGTAGTTCGCTTAAGTTAAATGACGAGAAAAAATAGTACATCCCAAATGTTGTTCGTGACTTGTTTGTTGTTTGCTCGGATCTCCCTTTCTATCTAGGTACGTAATAAGACGTAGACTAGTTTTATCGTAGTTTTGTGCTGTTTTAAACTTCAAAATGTTTGTTAATTCTATTTTTATATTTTCTTGGTAATTTTTCTGTAATGTGATAAATGCCTAGTTTTTAGTTTTATTGATCCCGAGTGTCGAGTTTATAAATATGTATACACTTTAGTACCTTGTCTGTGTTTAATGTCATGTTTAAACTGCCATATATAAATTGTCGCAACGATTAAAGTGACAAGATACTAAAGTGTACCTATACATATTTATGAACTCGACTGTACGTAAGACCGACGTACTGAAATAATAAACTACCTATTTTAGGTAATAATTAACATTTTGCAAGATGTAAAGTCGAGAAAAATGTTGAACATCTTGGAAACTTAGCTAACTTATCTACTAGGTATTTTCCGTTTAACATTTTTGGCGTTTACAATACAAACATGCGACACGCGACGACATTAATACCTAATAAACGAGAGGCAAAGAGAAATGCTGCCAATTTTTTATATTTTTAAGTGTTTAACTAAAAACAAGTATATGCTGACCTTGCTTTAGTAGGCAGCAACTATTACTGGGAGATCTACTTACACTGAACGCTCTTTAAGGTAGGTAGGTTATTGAAAGCTGCGAAACTACGGACGGGTCGTTAACAAAATAAATAATAATTATATCTCTCTTTTTGCGTCGAGGATTCAAAACTGTAATGATTGGGTCAGTAATTAAGTACAGTTACTCGTAATTACCTACCTAGATCGAAGTTATAAATAATATTAATAATAATCTTAACTTTCGATATCCTTCGGCAGTGTAAAAAATGACAGGTCGACGTTCCTATCACTATTCAAGCACCCGTATGCTGCGCAGTATCGTTTGGCTTTTCGAGTAGCCATATTCTACAAAAACCGGAATTAGGAGCTTTGGCAGCGTACGGCGGCGCGCGTCAAGACGAGCTCGCGCATGACACTCAACTGATTAGCATCTTCGAGGCGGCCGAAAATTTTGTAGGCAATAAGCGCGAGTGTCACCCGCCTGGTTCCGTGATCAATTTCGAGTTAATTCCACGCATAAGTCAGAAATAAAGTATTTTCGATACTTTTTATTTATTCAAAAGTATAAAGTATATGATACGTTATTATAAAGTATGGTTGGCGACCCTACTCGTAATGCCCGATTCAAATGTATGAACTTCACACAGTGCAAGTGTGAAGTTCATACATTTGCTGTCAAGTGGCAAGTAGCAAATGTATGTACTTATCACACTTGCACTAAACAAAGTGTGAATCCGCCATAACGCCCAGTGTGCAATAGAATGTACATAATCAAGGCAGTTTAATTTGAACTGTGTTAATATAGCAATAAGGTTTATTTTCCAATGTTCATACACTGAAAATGGCATTATCGAACAAACGTAATTGAACTTTATTGCCTTGATAGTAGATTCAAAGTCCCACTCACTAAAAGTCCCTGTTTGCCTTACGAGGATAATAACTATTAGATATAATGGCGATCCCTTCTTTCATAGCTGATATCTCTTAAACGGCCAAACCGATTTTCATGAAAACTAGATAAGTACCTAACCACCGCTAGAATATAGTGATAAGTACCAGTATTTCTCTCTACCATATTGTAACCTGTTTTACCTATGTTTACACATAAATCACTTTGACTTTGACTGAAAAAGCCGCATCCAAATCGGTTCACCCATTTCATTTCATTTCAATCGGTTCACAGAGCTACGGTGCCACAGACACACAGACACACCGACACACAGACACAGACACACACACACACACACACACACACACACAGACACACACACATTACGATCAAACGCCAGCGCGTAACGTTTGCGACATTGATCGTTGCTCAAACGGACGTCAACAAGACAAGTGTTCGCTATCTCTTGTTGCCGTCTCTTGTACGATATCCGTTGTAGAATTCTTTATATTACCCGTAGTTTCGTGTCACCCATACGTGTGTACGGAATACGGCATTTTATCGAGCTAATTACATTACTATACCTTAAATAAAACGCTATTTCAAATGCGGAAAACTACGCAGTTACTTTTTAGCTACACAGTTTTTATGGGTCGAAGGACTTGAGCAGTACGCCAAGCAGAATGGTTTTTCGGTATGAGTGTAAAACAGGCCTTCGTCTCATTTGCCTTCTCTAATATGAACAACCTTTTGGTTTTGAAGACCGCCATTTAAATTCTGACTTGTCCTTGAATCGCCATAGCCTTGGCAACCGACTTTACGCGATTGATTTTTTCACTTGTTTGCCGCTCATTGCGTCTCTTTTCATTTCTTCCGAATACAATTTATAAGGTTTTTCTATCAGTCTACCTTAATCTCTACGGCAAAGACATTGGATCAATACTCTATTTTACTAGGTAAAACTATATCGCCTTTGACATGTTATCGTATTGTTTTTAACATGGCCATTACTGTCAAGTTAATAAGAGCTATTTGTAACATTGACAATATGATAACAAGATAAGGGCAATATAGTTTTAACCAGTAGAATAGACGCCCTGAAGCCGTATTTATAACCTGTTAAATCTGTCATGTTCCAGGCAGGGAGAGTGACAGAGGTATAGTTGTCTAGACACTTATCCTTTTTACCCGACTGCGGCAAACCCCAAAAGGAGGGTTATGTTGGACCTGTATATACAGAGTGAAATTTTAATGACCGGCCAAATTTTAGGGACTAACTCTGTTGGTCATACTGATCAACTTTTATTATGAGACCAACATGCAAATCGCGAAAAAAATCAGCTGTTCCATACAAACTTCGAGAGCTAAACAGCCGAAATGTATGGAACAGCTGAGCCGGCCATTCAAATTTCACTCTGTATGTCCGACCCGACTGTATTGCTCCCTCGTAACTACTAAACAGCTGAACTGATTTTAATAAATTATACGTGGTTAGATTCGTCTTAACCACTAGGGTGTCATAGGCTATATTAATATTATTGGAAATCAAATGGCGGATTTTTGGCGCCAAATTGCGCTGCATGAAAATAACATTATCTTGACGATATTATTAAATTATTAAATTAACCAACATATTACACGTTACGAAAACGATCCAATGCATTGGAACGTCGTAAGAAAACAGAAACAGAATGTTTAGGAGTCCAATGACATTACCTACGTTATAAACATGTTGACACGCAGCGGTTTGCCAAGGGATTTGCAAAGGCAGGAACAATGTTTGTTGCCTTTGTTTATCAGTCAGTAGAGTTTCGAGAGCGAGCTAACTATACAGGGTGTTTGGTAGTTCAGTGTAGAGGTTTTAAGTGATGATGGGGTTGGACTGATTATTTTTGACCACTTTTACTATTATACATGTCTTCCCGTGGATGTCGTAAGAGACGACTAAGGGACTAAAGGCTGTGTAGTGCTGTTAGGCGATGGGTTTGCAACCTGTCACTAATTAAATACACTGGATAACATCTTAGCCTGGTTATGCAAAATGTGGTCACAGAATTATCAACGAGTTTTTGGAGTTGTTGGTGAGTCTGTGGCTCTGCCTACCCCACTCTGGGAATGAAGGCGTGAGTTTATGTTGTTGTTGTTACTATTATACAATAGCAATTTAATTTAATTGCGTCTATTGGACCGAAGAACAACATCAATTATATACCGCTAGGGCCAAAAGAGATGGTAATGCGGTGATGACAGTAGATGCAACAGGCGGCATTGAAAAGCGGAGTCATAAGGAGGATCCACACGTATTCCTCTATCAGTGCATGTTGGTAACA
Organism: Acleris cristana; assembly: GCA_948252455.1. Taxonomy (NCBI): domain Eukaryota; kingdom Metazoa; phylum Arthropoda; class Insecta; order Lepidoptera; family Tortricidae; genus Acleris; species Acleris cristana. The sequence goes on along the minus strand of OX411781.1, from coordinate 4,411,798 downwards.
TCAGAGGGAAGCGTACCGGTCTTTCAGATGGTCTCCGCAGATCAAAGGTCCCGCATAATTGCTCAGTTTTTTAGGTACATTTTGGCAAAAGGTGCACCTTGCCCATCTATTGTTGTATGTGATTTCGGCCGCGCAATAGTAAATGCCGTGGCAGAAATATTGCAGAGAATGTATTGCAGAAAAATCAAAGAGTGGAAAAACAATTAACGGCTGTTATAACCCAAAATTTGCAATTCGTGTTATGAAACAGTTGTTGCCATATCTTCCCCCCTGGACCCAATTCTCGTGCCTTCGAGATCGGTTCGAATTCGAGATATCTCGAAAAAAAATTGCGCACCTCGATTAAAAGTCATTTTTCGTATTCTTGTTATCTCACTATAGAGATATGTCTACTCTTAGCGCTCGACATGCAACGTCCTTAGTAGTCGAGATGTGGTCGAGACTGTATTTCATGTGGTATGTCACTGTGTTGTATTGATGATTTTCGCTGTCTAGATAGTCAAAAAAAAATTCAAATAAGAAAAAGGGTAAATTAAGAAATGGCCCACGAATTTATAGCGGATTTCTCCACCAATTTAGTGGATTTAGAGGCGGAATTGGGGAAAAAGGTGCCGCGGCGCCGTGTGCTATGGCGAGACCAATTAAGCAATAACGCCTTTGTCAAAAACTTTCGCTTAACGAAGGACTTGACTTTACATTTAATGATGGAGTTGGAGCCAGTGTGGACAACTCCGTTTTAATATTTAACAGCGAATTAACGCATATATAAATCAATTTTCTCTTCCTAGGCGGTGTCCTAGGTGGGCAAATTCCACGCGAATGCGATGCGGTGCGGCGCGGCGCGAAAGAAACAAATAGTCGATAGCTATTGAAGTGTCCTACGTGACCAATACAGGTGCGGGGTGCGGGCGGCGCGCCGCGAAACGAAGCGAACGCGATCAAACTGTTTGGTATTTTTCGCGCGAACCGACGCGACGTCGGTTGTCAGCGGTGAAGGTAGTCCTGCGAGCGGCGGGGTTATTTCGTGGGACAGGGCCGCCGCGCCGCACCGCTTCGCTTTGAAACCGCGTGTCAAAGCACCGCACCGCTTCGCAATTCTGTACGCTTTGAATCGCCCACGTAGGACACCGCCAAACTTTAGACAGTTTGATTGAACCGAACATGAACCGAACTCACGACGTCGTATTGTACTACGAACATTTTGCGTTTCGCTTCACGTACTTATTATTGAACGAAGGGTAAAAATAATTAAAATGAACAAAAGAGGACTTTGCGTATATTACACTTCATTAAAGTTTATTGATAAGGTACTTTATATAGCGTTCAATCTTTTAAATATATTTAAAACTACCGTGTGTTGTTAATCGATTATAACTGCCACACAATCGAGATAACAAAACGCAGCTTTCCATAGACAACTTATTATCCTAAGACATTCAAATGAATCATCTCTATTGGCAGCGAGAATACGATTTAAACTGTTTAGTCGACATTTTCGTCACATTTACGATAGAGATTTACAATACAAGACTATCTCGAAATAGACCTTATCTCGAAAGAAGTGAGTGGACTGGCATCATGAGAGCCCACTTTGGACGAGGTGCTGTAATCGCGAAATCGTCGTCAGTCGACGGAGAGTTCGGCAATCTGAAAAATCGCGTTTTTGTTAACAAATTGCCTATGCGAATAGACAGGTTTGTGCTGGAACATCTCGAGTATTTGGACAAGAGAGTGACAGAAGCTTCCAATCAACACGATATACAATCAGAAAAAGCGCCGTGTCTTAAAAAATTTAGCCTTGATAGTAACTTTTCCGACGTGTAAAACCATATTTCACGGATACCTCGACGCAAAACCGATTCGACTGAAGATTGTGCGATTTTTATAAATTCTCCAAATAAGTCCACTACAGTCGAAAGTCCAGCGGTTGTACAGCCGACTAGTGAAACTGAAATCACGGAAGAAAAACTATCGGCTTTCCTTTGCGAGATAGCAGGTATCATTGCGGAGACATTGGCGTAAGAAGCTCCGGTTAATATAGGTATTAGAAAACTGTGATCTATGGAATGAATGCGTAGATTGGCGACAAAGAGGCGAAAACCAACGTCCCGAATGGCAATTTATCAAGGATACGAAAATGTCAAAATGGCCCATTTTCATAAATGTAAACTTTTCCGGGCCTGTAATTATGGGTAAATACAAATTGAACATTAGAAAAACGCGCGTGTGTTTCATTATTTCAAGTAGTAATGAGCGGTGTTGCTACAAACCACGAGTACCGTAAGTTGGTTCAAAACATTGCTAATCCAACTATGCAATTAGCACTTAGAGTTATGGACATCAACAAAAATCCAAAGTCAAAAAGCTACTTTGAAAGAGCCAGAATACTGTCCGATCTTGGACTCTTTGAAAACCAACAGAAAGGATGAAGAAGCACAGGACATCGAGAGAAGCTCGATGCTGCATGCAATGCAGCTCATTTAGCTGAGTATTTGTTCACCGACATTCCTAGCTACACTAGGTAATTTTTGTGCAAATGCGGCCGCAAGTTTCAGTCTGATGGAGTTATGCTTAATGTGAATATTGATATATTATTATAACCTTTATCGAATTGAATATCAGTGTTTTACTTTCCAAATCCTAGTTTTAACTAAGATTCTAATAAACATCTTACTATCTTAAAAATAATCTTAAAATCAAATCAGTTTGATTACCCTAAACATTTTAATTAATTTAAGAAATTTAGTAAAAAATCCCTTTTCTTCATACAGTGTGCCGCTTGTTCTGCCTAACCTGTCCCACACTCCGAATTTTTATTTTTCACTACCGAGTTCCTAAGTATATGTTATCAATTATCATTTTCGATGTTTAATTTAGGTCAATCATTCACATTTAGGTATAAACCTCATTAAATGTTTATTTATCACAGCCGGCACGAGCGTGTTGGAAATTGAGCCGCCGGTTGTTTAATGTAATGACTCATACGGCGATAATAAAAACCCGTTTATAAAAAATATCAATTATATTTTTTGCCGTAACAAACGAATACACGGGCCACCTGATCGTACGTGGGATTCGAGACACAAAGACATGGGCACTCTCAAGACTGCAATCGTAAAACTGCAAATGCCCGTTATTTTTCAGTTTTTACTTTAGACAGTAGGTACTTGTTCAATCATCATCATCATCATCATCATCATCATATCAGCCGAATGACGTCCACTGCTGGACATATAGGCCTTCCCCAAAGATCACCACGACCGCCGGATTCGTGCTACTCGCAGCCATCGGCTTCGCGTGATCTTCACCAGATCGTCGGTCCACCTTGTGGAAGCCCTGCTAAGCTAACATTTTACTTTCCGGTCCGCGGCCGCCACTCTCCATAGAACTTTTCCGCCCCAACGGCCATCAGTTCTACGAGCAATGTGCCCCGCCCACTGCCACTTAAGGTTCGCAATTCGCTGGGCTATATCGGTGATTTTGGTTCTTCTGCGGATTTCCTCATTTCTGATTCGATCTCGCAGTGATACGCCGAGCATAGCCCTTAGGGTCACATTGAGCTTTCTTATAAGGCCCACTGTAAAGGACCTCGTCTCTGTTCCATAAGTCATCACTCGCAACACATACTGGTCAAAGACTTTTGACTTTAGATATTGCGGTGACTGGGACGAGAAAATGCTCCGTAGCTTACCTAACGCTGCCCAGCCGAGTTGAGTTCGGCGATTGACCTCTTTCTCGAAGTTGGACCCACCTAGCTGGATTATTTGTCCTAGGTAATGATCAACAACTTCGAGCGTAGAGTTTCCAACTTTTAATGGAGTGGGTGCAACTTGGATATTTGACATAATTTTTGTCTTCTCCATATTAATTTCAATACTAGTTGTAATACTTGTTCAATACTTTCCTCAAACTAACTAGGAACTTCTAATCTAATTATTGTAATATTGTATGGCTACCAAATTACCACAACGCGTACCTAGTTAATAAACCCACTATCGTTTTTTAATGTAATATCACAAACTCTCTTTTAAGGAACCGGAAAGATAGAAAGAATAATTTTTCAAACAGTCAAAAATAGTTTCATCATCCTGTAAGGCAGAATAATTAGATTTTTTCATTGAAAAGAAAATAAAACAATGTACTTATGCGAATATTTATCGTCCATCCTTGGCATCATGAGGCCACCACATAAGAACGCGTTTAAAAAGTGAAGCTAGGGTCAATCTAAACAAGTTTTTTTTTACCACAAATGTGCAAAATAATTTTGATAGCTGATCAATGTCAGATGTGATGAACGCTATTAATTTCATTTAATGTACCTAATTCCCTATCCGCTGTCTGCCAGCCTTGGTCGGCGAATACCAGCGTAGACACGCTCACAAGCGACTTGACTTAAAATGTTGTCTTAAATGTGGTAAAATAAATGTTCTTTCTAAATTTAGCCTCCAGAAGCGTGGTCAGCATATTGTTACATTGTGGATGGTATTCAAAATCTTCACCGACGGTTCTTGGTAACGTGGCCCGATAACCTCCTGAACAAGGATACTCGTAAGCAACAAATATGAGTCACAACTAAACAAATTACACAAAAGAACGCAGCCAAGCGGAACAAGGAACGCACACTTACTGACACGCGCGATGACTACTTATGAGTGTTTATTTTGTGTTTTAAAATACTACTTCACGTACTATCCTTCAAGTAAAGGTGCAATATCACGCCTCAAATAACATGTCATCAGTCTCTACAAACATAGGACATCATTATACTATACCTGCCTGCTATTTAGTCATTGCTGCAGTACTGGGGGTTAATGAAAAAAATATAAGCACATGACCTGGCTCGACCCAGTAGTAAAAACTACTTCTAAAGCCTACTAACTGCCGCACAAAACAAAGTAAATAAAACATATCGCCAACAAACAACCGCATCGCGTTTTGGAACGGTTAGTGGGGCAGTCCGTCTTCGGTTTCGTTGTTAATGAACCGTTGCTTAGCTACTCTTTGACCTTTTTCCAACTGTTTTACGTATTTATTTTTAGGCCGTATCGGCCGCATTTACTTTATTTAAATCGGTGATAAGGATCCGGGGGTCAGTGATGTTCATAACCGACTTAAGATCGTTGCCGAACTTATTGACGTCTTATTCCAGCTTGACTTCACATTCTTAAGAACAATTAGATACCTAGTTACATATTTTGTTTTGTGATTTTAAACCCCTTTTTTACCCGGCTGTCCAAAGTCAAGTAAAGTCACCTCAGTAAAGGGGTATAAAAAAAGCGTTTCAAATTAAATTACTTGAAATCTAATTCCATATTAGTAATATTAAAATATGACGGTGTCAAAAAAGCTGCACTCGTATTAGTAATATATGAAGAGATAAATTGACATCGTCACGTGCATCCCTCGCCCTGTTTTCATGATGTTGGCCTCCTGCCAGCGGGCACTCATAGCTCATAGATGGCATGGCGCAGGTATTTCATTCGGCGTCCGGGCCGTACAAAACCACGGCCGAAAGTACATAGACCCCACACGGTACGATCTATATACTTTCGGCCGTGTTTTTGTATAATAATATAATGGATCAGTTATTCAATCTCGTAAGTAATCGTAATTATAGGACGGGATATTATAGCTTGATATTTCAGGAGCGTCGCACAGGACTTCTTTTATGATTTACCAGCTTCTGCCCGCGACTTCGTCCACCTAGATTTCGATTATCCACATACTCTCGGGGATATACTTACTTTTAAATTCCACAGTATAAGCTATCTAAATTTCCGTACTTCTATACCCATAATCCATCCAGCAGGAAGGAATAACAAACTAACACAAAAACTTTCGCATTTATAATATTAGTACCTAGGATTAAATCATCATCTGAAAACATAATACGATAGCAAATAATTAAATGCCCTAAATAGTATTCTTTTCTGTACGTCTGCACAAGTACCTAAGTCAAACATGTTGCCAAAATATTTGTCTAGCGGCGCGCGGTGAGTGCAGTAGCACCGAGCAGGCGCACGATCTCTCCGCGCCTGCGCTCGCGAGACGGCTCCACTCGGTGTCAAGGGCACACGTGACGCGACGCGGTTAACATATACCTACCATACATTATGAATAACAACAACTATATGTTAATGTATAGTGGTGTCATCCACGAAATACGTACATTGTCGTCGCCACCACGCAATGTCAATTTTAGTAGCGGGGCGCGCTATCATTTCATTACTGTTTAAGCGCTAGCTGATTGACAGCTCCTTAAATAGGTAACACACAGTCAGTACCTAATTAATAATAATTTAAAATTGGTAAATAAAAAAAAAGTTAAATTGTAATTAGCACAACTTAAGGCTCAGGACGAGTAAAAATGACAGTTCCGCACTTGTATATATTTTTTTGTAAATTGAACAATTGAGTGTAACAAAATGGAAAAGTACAAAAAAAAACTATTGCGAAACTATCAGCATAACATGCAGCTTCAAAAAGTAAAAAACACTAGTTCGAAAATTCCAACTTTCCGCACGATATACACTATAATAAAAACGATTTATTTTTGTCACAATTATAATAAGTACCTCTCTCTGTCTTAATTTAGGAGCTTTGCTCTTGTCCGTGGAGTAATTTCCAATATTCTCTTAGAGAAAATTACCACCACTTCCGAGGTATTTTTGGTTACGATATCACATTGTTACAATTAACGTAATTAAATTTGAATTACAGGGGCTCACAAATCAACTTATGCAACGGAGGCGCCGGTGCGGCCTCAATGTCGGGTCTGGTCCGCAAAATCCCCAACGGCGAGAAGAAGCCTATGGCTTCGCTCACACACCTGCCCAAGCGACCTCCTGTGGACATCGAGTTCTCTGACCTGTCGTACTCCGTGAGCGAGGGACGGAAGCGAGGGTACAAGGCGCTGCTCAAGTGCATAAACGGAACCTTTAGATCTGGGGAGCTGACGGCTATTATGGGGCCCTCGGGAGCTGGGAAAAGCACGCTCATGAACATTTTGGCTGGCTACAAGTAAGCTTTTAGTATTTCAATTATGTTTAATATACTTTTATCTACATCCATATCATAATTTCAATATAATATGTTCAGAAGCGATAAGCAAATGCCCTACATTATGTTACCTGTATCTGTGGTTGCACTGTAATGTTAACATTAAAGTATAACATGTCAATAAAGTATCGGTTATCGCTGTAGTTGAATCTTAATGTTCACTTTACAGTATAAGTGACCTGCACTTTAATGTGAACATTAAGATGCAGGTACATTAAGATGCAGGGTAACGACGGATACAGGTTTCTCACATATTGTAGAAAACTTATGATATGTATGTAGATAAAGTTATGTATGCGACTGTACGCATAATTAGGCATTAAAACACTCGTGTGATCTTATTATGAAACTCGCCTTACGGCTCGTTTCATAAAACCACACTCGTGTATAATGCCTCTCATTATGCACCAGTCACATAATAGTATATTACTTAACAAGGGCTGTAAAAGAAAGAAAGCCCGAAATCGCAGGTATTTGAGACCCGAGCCGTAGGCGAAGGTTGTAAATATGCGATAGAGGGCTTTCTTTTTTACTGCCCGCGATGAGTACACAATTTTACGTCTTCACCTGGCCACAATGCGAGTTTTACCGTGCGCGCAGCGTGCGATAAAACTCACATTACGGCCAGGTGTTACGTAAATAACTATTACATACATATTATACTGCCCGAGTTACATACCAGGGAGGGTTCGCAAGCTCGTCCGTTTAATGTCTTATCGCTGAAATCGCATTGACCTGCGTTGAATCTACGTCTTGACAAAATTGCAAGGTTTTAACGGACGTCAATATAATGTGTTTGGTCTTTTCTTATCAAATGGGCTGCGAAGGACAACTATAAATCGTTTTAATACAGCAATATTTTTTTATAAGTATATTTTATAGTTATTGCTTATGGTAGTTGTTCAATGAATCACCAGATCAAGTAATAAATAACCTACAAAATATACCTACCTTTTATTCCGAAAAACAGTAAATCACCAACAAAATGTTTAAATTAAAAATCCAAATATTGACAATCCCATTATCCTATTAAAGTGAATGAACCCAAAATAGTAAATAACCACCAAATTAAGTGGGCTCAAAATTCAGCCAGAGCTCCTCATTCGTCGATGTTTCGCCCCCTTGCACTCTCATTCTCGTTTCGGACGGGAGGTCTCTGAGAGTAATGTCAAAGAATGGAGCTGTTATTAAACCGCAAGCTTAACCAAAATTGTACGCTATTAGGTACAGTTTATTTGGCAAGATGCCTAAATATTATAGCAACCAGTAGTTTATTTAGGCGGTAATAGCGACTATATTTGATCGCTAAGATTTAGTGGTCGTTTACTAATTTTCGTCCGCTAATGCAATTAAAAGTATAGAAGTATAGACATCACTTAAATAGTCAGGACTACAATTTAATTCATTCATAGCTCGTAATTTTACTGGTTAAGATTTGGTTGTCATTTATTAAATTTAGTTTACCGAGGCAATTTAATTCGTTGGTCGTTTTCTGAATTTGGGTCTGAAATAGAATTTTGGTGGTTATTTATTATATTTGTTGCCATAAATATTTTATTTGTGTTGATAAGTATCACGGTTTCTGTTGTCTATATTTTTACCTTTACAATATTCTATTTTTACATCGGTCATCCCAGAATATGTGGCACGCAGTCCAAATTAGTCTTGGAATGTATCCAACACGAATCAAATCATACTATTGAGAAATTGTTTCCGATTTCAGAGCTTCAAATGTAAGCGGTTCCGTCCTGATCAACGGGAAAGAGCGGAATCTGCGGCGCTTTAGAAAACTATCAAGCTATATAATGCAAGACGACTGCCTCCTGCCGCATTTGACAGTGAAAGAGGCCATGCACGTGTCGGCAAACTTGAAGTTAGGGAAGGACATGACAGTGCAAGCGAAGAAAATAGTGATAAATGAAATCATTGAAACGTTAGGTCTTGTGGATGCTTGTGATACACGGACGATTAATCTATCTGGTGGTCAGCGCAAGCGACTGTCAATAGCTTTAGAGTTAGTAAACAATCCCCCTGTGATGTTTTTTGACGAGCCCACGTCTGGCCTGGACAGTTCCTCGTGTTTCCAATGTATCTCGCTGCTGAAGTCCTTGGCGCGGGGAGGGAGGACAATTATCTGCACGATTCACCAGCCGTCCGCGCGGCTGTTCGAGATGTTTGATTTCTTGTACACTTTGGCGGAGGGACAGTGTATATACCAGGGCAAGGTCAAGGATCTGGTGTCATTCCTGTCGAACATGGGTCTCAATTGCCCGAGCTACCACAATCCTGCAGATTATGGTATGTATTTAAACTTCGTTTTTGCTAACCAACAATATTATATACCTGCTAGCTTCTGCTCACAACTTCATCCGCGTAGACTTCGGTTCGGTAGTTATTCCATAGAGTGTTAGTCCAGGGTATAAGCTAGCTTCGTTCCAAATTTCATCCAAATCACACACACAAAGTAACACACACACACCAACTTTCGCATTTATAATATTGGTGTGATTTTAATTGTACCGCCGCCGTTAATTTTTTTACGATGAATCAGATTTAAGTTTAATATTATAAGAACAACGAGCTTCAATTAACGTTGAATAAGTAATTGAATTTAAGAAATAACATATAAAGCTTAGTCCACATTGCCCATATTGTGCATTGTTCCCAAATGCGTGCATGATTGCCAAGTATGAATGGCATGGTTGCCTACCCGCTGAGCCAATACGAGTAGAGGATAATATCATTTTGGTCATGTATTACTTATGTACAAATGTCAACGAGAAAGGTCTTTACAAAGGACGTACGGAAAATATGACAAGAAATCATCGTTGATTTTGACAAAAAATATATGTTACGTGTTTTGATGAATATGGCGGGCTATGAAATTCCAAGACTAAGTTTTGAGAAAAAATGTTTAGTAAAAAATCATGTAGGTAGATATTGGTTCCACAAAAAATCTATTAAGGAAAAATTCAAGTGTTTTGAATGAAAAAAGGAGAAGTAGGAGTATTTTCGTTACAGTATGTTACAATATCATGTTAGGTATATAATCTGTTAGGTACCTACTCGTATTTAAGAAAACTGACAAATTAAGGCTCAAAATGTATTTAGCGGCAATAAATTGGTCCGACTATAAACAATCTAGCGCTAAACTTGGCACCTTTTGGTGGCATGTTTGGTGGAACAGGGCCTATATTTTAAATTTGTATGGGTTTGGAAATAATCCTTTTATTAAATAAAAATACGTCGATGATATGATGGTTGAAATGTTTGAAGTTGAATTAGGTAGGTAAATACTAGTCAATTTTATTGTTCCATTGTCAGCGTTCAATTATTATTCTTCGTTTTTATATCGTTGACGTGTGATACTTTATTATATTCGTAATTGTTTTTCAACTAGGCAATGGGCTCGTTAACAAAAACTTAAAAAATCAACCCTGTCATATTTGGATTGTCAATTAAATAGATTAATAAAATTGATAGGAGTAAATCAAGAGAATTAATATCTTCGCTGATAAAAAATCTCAACACAAGAAACAGTTTAAAAGAACGATAACCGGTTGAGTTGAACTTAGTACCTACATCACGTATCTTGGTAACCAAATACGTAAAAACAGAAGGTAAACCGAGTTCAGATATTCATAAATATTATTTAAATATAAAATAACCCACTTGTTTTTTCGGATCCGGGTCGCAACGTTGCAAGCAGTGTATAATGCCCGCTGATAATTTCTGACTTTTGAAATGTTTTCATCTACCTTCTACTTATCTACCTTCATCTATCTTAATGACACATTAGATGAGATAATACAATGATGGCATTAAATTTATAAATTGGAATTCATTTGGGGACAAGGGGTAGAGGATACCTATCTAAAAATTAATGAAAGTCTGACACATTTCAAAGGCAGATTTACACGGGTTTTTACTGACTGAAGCAGAAATATTAAAGTCAGTGCTGACTTAACACCGCTGTACTGAATCCAAATCAATTTACATTATGTCAGTATCTGGAGAGAGAATTTGGAGTCAGTAACTGACCCTGCGTAAATCTACCTTTACTTACCCTGTCTAAAACTGTCTCTGCTGCAATAGCTGTTATGGCTCTCCTGGATCGTGTCGTAATAAATATTGTGGTATTCCAGTGATGGAAGTGGCGACGGGTGAGCACGGCGACTGGGTGCACAAGCTGGTGATGGCAGTGAACAAGGGCAACTGCGGCCGCGCGCAGCCCCCCGCGCCGCACCACTCCAAGTTCAACAACCAGGCCAAGAACAACGTCAAGTCGCCAGAAATCGTGCTTGGTGAGAACGTTCTCGATTTACTCTTAATTTGCTATGCTAATAATACTGAATAAAACTTCACAGTTGGTGCCACCAACTTTTCCTAATAACGTAAAAAATACGTCGGGAGTAGCCGATTCGATTTATACGAAACCTAGCGACAATAGCAAGGTGGTCTAGGTGGGGATATGACCAATCGTGGTTAGCGGAGCAACGGAAGGCTTCGAGTTATGCCTTTATGCACACCGTGCAATAAGGGAATAGTCGTTGTTACGGAACAACACGAGTAGTGTATTTTTGTAAAAAAAAAACACAATTCCACGTTCCACGGTTTTTTCGACTTAAAAGCACTACCGATATACCGATAAAAATGACAAATAATTGAAAATATGTCTTTAAAAACGGTGAGTTATGTTCTTAGCGTAAGAGAAAAAACTGGGTTAGGGGATAGCTAGAGTTATGTCCTATTGCTACAATACTAAACCGAGCATGCTGAATCCAATGATGCAATAAAAACATAGGCACGGGAATAACTCGTCTTATTCCCTTTTTCACTGGAGGCACTGAATTCAAATACAAATACCAAATACATCATTGTATTACAATTAAAAGTGATTGAAATACTACCCAGCCCTGTGGCCTTAGACAAGATGCATTGCGAGAACGTTATCGTTATCGAAAACGTATAGGATTGACGTAAGCTGCCCGACGGTCGCGTCCAGTGCTTATGTAAATTCATTACATTTTGACAGTTTTCGAAAATCTTTTACGTTAGTTTTTTGTATCTTTTCTAACCTCGCTGTTTGTAACTAATGCTGATAGTTTAGCAAAAATATATAATTTAACGTTTCTATTCCAGACAAACCCACGTGCACGGTGATAGACATGTCCGGGCCTGCGACACACCCGGAGAAGCCGAGCACCTTGCCCATCTCCACGAACTTGGCTCCGGTTACTTGCACCACCTCACTCCTCGATTCAAGCGAAAGTTTCAGCACAAAACCAGTCAAAACTGGTTTTCCGACGTCAGGCTTCAAGCAATTTTGGATATTATTAATGCGAACATTCAAAAGTATTTTACGTGATCCGATGCTAACGCACTTAAGGTTATGTTCGCACACGATCATCGGGCTGTTGATTGGGGTGTTATTCTACGATATTGGGTCTGATGCAGCGAAGGTTATGAGTAACGCTGGCTGTATATTTTTCACTGTTATGTTTACCATGTTCGCGGCGATGATACCTACAATCCTTACATGTAAGTATTACATAAGCGTATCCTTATAAATAAGTTAAAAAAAAGGATCTAGTAAACTCAACTTACTAAGTGCATTACAGTTAAAGCCACCTTTTATTTCCATCATTCTAGCATCCGTACCTATCAGTTCAATTTAATTGTCACCAGAGTTTCTTCAGTATCTTATATAATTTGCTGTTGTTACCTTTAAAATTTGAACTTTTGATTATTTAACAATGTTTTCTTTGTTCCAGTCCCTATGGAAATGAGTGTGTTTGTGAGAGAGCATTTAAATTATTGGTACTCATTAAAGGCCTTTTACTTTGCGAAAACACTGGCGGATCTGCCTTTTCAGGTAATTATGCTATAGGTACTTTATTTCGATAGTATTTCAGTTAGTTTTTTTTTCACTTATTACTTCTATCAGATAATTTTAAATTGTCTTTATTTGTTATGAAAAGGAGAATGGTGTATCTTTGTTATAAATATTTAAATAAAAGTAGTTTACAATACGGGTATTGCTAAATCCATCACATGTTTTTCAAACGTTGTCAAGGATGAGGACAAATCCAAATTTAAAGGAGGATATTATTGCTGGTAAAAAAAAAAAAAAAAAATTATAGTAATAATTATATTATTACACGAGTATACAGATCATTCTCAATGATAAATGTTGTTCCACAGATAGTGTTTAGCGGCGTGTACGTGTTAATAGTGTACTTCATGACGGGCCAGCCGATGCAGACGGACCGCGTGCTCATGTTCACCACCATCAACATCCTGACGGCGCTGGTGGCGCAGTCGCTCGGCCTGCTCGTCGGGGCCGCCATGAAGATAGAGACCGGCGTCTACATCGGCCCCATCACCACCATACCCGTCGTCCTGTTTTCCGGATTCTTTGTCAACTTTAAAGTAATCCCCAGCTACATGCAGTGGATCACGTATCTCAGCTACGTAAGATACGGGTTCGAAGGAGCCATGTTATCCGTGTACGGTTATGGCAGAGAGAAACTCGAATGCTCAGAAATGTACTGCCATTTTAGACGTCCAGATACTTTTTTACAGGAAATGACAATGGACAAAGCTAATTTCTGGTTAGATGCCGGCGTGCTGAGCGCGTTTTTTGTTTTTATCCGAGTTGTGGCGTATTTAGTACTAAAGTTTAAGCTTAAGATGATGCAGTAGGCACAAATCTAAGCTTGTGTTAAACTTTAGATGGACTGAGCGTGAAGAGCAGACTTGTGAATGTTGAATTGTTGGGTAGGTATTCCAAACGGTAAATTCGTTGCATATTACTAAATGGAATGATATCTAAATCCCATTAATATGTGCTGATTGTACTATAAGTGTCTTTGCGGCCTATTTGACTAAACAACAAATAGCTACTAAATCGCTGGGACGGAATTTTTCGATTCAATTGTGGTTGCCGAAAAGATCTTTCAATATATCAGAAAAAATGTTTTTCATCAGTTAACACCAAACTTTCGTACCTATTTAAGTAAGGAGTAAACTAGAAAGTATGTTGTATAAGCGGTTTAGTAAATAGTTATCTAGTTGTCGGCTCAGCCTTTAAAAGTATGATTAAGTCACGCATGTTCCAATGCATTTAAGAAGAGTATTCACCACCAGTTCAGGACCGAGACAGTAGAATTATTGGCATGCCATTTGTTAATAATTGTCGGCGGCCAGTACGAGTAAATGCAGTGTTCGAACTAGATGTTAGTTAGAGGCGAGGAGAGGAGAGGAGAGTTATAGAGTTAGATTCGCTAACGTGTTTTGCAGTATGGACTTCGCATGAACGAGACTAACAATAATGGAAATTTTATATAACTAAAAGAGATCTCTCTAAACGATGATAAAAAAAATGGCAAATGTTATTTGGGGTGCGTCTCGATCTGTCTAAAAACGTTGTGCATAATTTAATTTTACTACGAAATACATGTTTTGCATAGAAACAAAATGTATATTGTTTTGTAGCATTACGGTCAAATAGTATTAATGCTCATTTATCGTATCAACATTTTGAATGACATTGTTGCCGATGGTGGAAAGTACACGATTTATGGATGAGTCATCTAGTGTCCATAAATTGCAGTTTATTTATTGCACACATAGTGCTTTTCTTAACTACTGTGAGGGTTTTTTAATTAATTATTTACGTAATTAGCATAAAATAGGCCAAGAATATTTTTAGATGAATAAGGCCTGTCATAAAAGTGATGTTTTCTGACACCAAAACAAACCAAAAATATTTATATTTGAAAATCAATTCTAAATGATTTTGTTATTTTTAATAACAATCAGTTGATATAAATGACATCTTACATATTTTATATTAAACTAATTTTGTAATGATATAAATCTTAAATGAAGTTAACATAAGCCAATTTGCTAAATGAGGCCAAGCTCACCTAATCGAGCTCGGTCTAATTGTACGCGAATTAGTCGTATCGTCGACTTTGTCGTACTATTCTTATATTTTTGGAGCAATATGTCATCCGTCTTCTCATATTATAATGTACATTATGCAGGTTAATTATTTTATAAGATCATTATTATTCTATTTGTTCATTATGCAACTACAGATAATGGGTACTGACCATAGGGTTTAAATAAATTATCCGTTTTTGTTGTTATGCATTATTTTACTAATCGAAATTGTGTAAAACGAAAATAATTACATTTGTTTTAAATAAATTATTACACATCCTTTTTCAGAAATGTACTTAACCAATTTAAGCAACCAGACAATGTGTCATAAAAATATTATTGACAATAATGCTACTATCAAGACACACATGTCATGTTTCTGTTGTGAACTTGTGGTGGATTCTCAAGTTATTGACTGTAGTTAGGTAGGTGTAGTTAGTTCGAAGATGGTTACTTAATATTTGACAATACTTATGCTGGATTAATTTAATAAAACCGAACAACTTCAGCCGTCGGATGGATTTGAATAATGCTGAAAAAATGCGTTGGTATGGTACGGTCAAAAACATTAATTTAGGACTCATTTAAAAAAAATGTGCTTGCAGACATTGCGTCATTAGAGACGCCAAGTCCAATTTATGTCTTTGAATGTACCAGCAACGCAATTCGTACATTTGAGAATCTTATATCGCCAATATCGCGTTAACTTACATCAATGAAGTGGCAAGTTCATACTTATTCTATTTAATCTATTGCGCCAAATTTTGCGATTCTAAAAAAAAGTTTTTTCCATCTGTGGGACGATTATTTTCTTTCATAGCTAAAGACGCCGACAGAAAATAAAGTCATACAAACTGTAATGAAGATCTTGAGTGGACAAATTGCCTTGAAATTAGGGCTGCCCTCATCCAAAATATTGGCGCTAGAAAAAGTGATATAACGTTCCGGAAATTTTGGTTACGTTATTTAGTATTCGTTGCGCTTGAAATAATGATTTAAACAAAACGATGTGTTTATGTTTTATTTAGTAGAAGGACCTTGTACAGCGTCCATGAGGATTGCTACCATATTACACTTTAACCTACCGCCAAACTGCAGTGTTCGCATTGTTGTGTCCCAGTGCGGGGGTAAGACGGTGGTTTTCCCGTGGTCCTGCTGCGTAGTCCTGCTGACCAAAATTACTATCATAAATATGAGGTAGGTTTAGATTATGCTACTTTTGCAGCAGGCCGGAGGGCCAAACCACCCAGAAACAGGTAAAGAACAGCGGAGCTCCGTCGACCCTGTTAATTTGATATTCACATAGAAATCATTGATCAGTAGGAATACGCAGTAGGACCACGGGCAAAAAAGTGTTAAGACGACTAGTGGCATGACTACCTTTGAGGCATTCGATCTAAGTCCTCAGGGATGGCAAATCATTTTCAGTCTTGAGATTGACATCATAAGATTGCAATCGTCTATGTGCTTCAGAGTCCAATTACCATCATGTAGCCGGTGTGCTGATTTGCTTTCGCCATGCCATATAAAAGATCATATAAATCAGATCATTTCTGATGTGACCTCGATCCGGTCGCCTAAAAGAACCCGTTTTTTACCCGGGCAGGACATCTCTTAACCCTTTGAACGCCAAGAACCACTAAAGTGGTCGTGTACTGT
Organism: Acleris cristana; assembly: GCA_948252455.1. Taxonomy (NCBI): domain Eukaryota; kingdom Metazoa; phylum Arthropoda; class Insecta; order Lepidoptera; family Tortricidae; genus Acleris; species Acleris cristana. Next base: position 4,395,130 of record OX411781.1, on the reverse strand, counting down.
CGTGCCTACCACGCCATCGACCTATATAGTGGTCACAGATACAGTGCAAAATAGACCCGAGTATTTGTGACGTAAGGTTGACATTAGCTGTGGTTTTCAGCTGTCATTGGCGTGTGAGGACGACTTTTGTACCAAGTCAAAGGCGTTCAAAAGGTTAGAGAACCCTTTCCGGACGGCGCCCGGTCACCATTCACACTAGGACATTTCTAGGCAAATTATAACGGATGGCAGCCCTACTTGAAGTGGACTGAAAACTAATATGGCCTGGTTAATTAAATATCAACTTAAAGTTACCAAGCATAGGCACGTTTTTGATAATCGGCAACAAATCCCGCGTGTTCGAACGCTTGGCTTAGGTTAGGTATTTGTAGGTTTCGAATTACGTAGCTTAATAGTTTTGTTTTATTAGTTTATTATAACACCCCTAGGGGTTTAGGGTAAGGTTTTATAGACCATTGGGCCCATGACTTACATTATACGTATATAAGAAGTTCTACGTCTGTGCAATCATACACAATTTCTTTTATAATTTTAATGAAATAAATATTGTTACTAACTCCTTCTTAATAGGACATTCCGGAAATAAAAAAGCGCATAATGTATAAAGTCAATATTTGTTAACTATGCAACAAATTACACATAGTAATATTATGTGTAATTTGTTTTAAAGTTAACTGATATAGACATTAGTTGACTTTAAATAGTGCAGGTTGCTTGTTGAATCCTTTCGATTACGAGTTCATAAAATTAATTAACTTGTAATAAAATAGTTGTCAAGTTGGCAAGTTTAGTGTCCTCCTGGACACACTTAAATTAAAAAGATGAATCAACTCAAGGTATCATGCCTTTTTCCTGTTGGTGCTTCATTCCAAATAGCGTTGTTAAATATTAGTTGTCTTGTCTTGTTCAACTGTTTTAGCACCCTTATTGTTCTTTTACTGTCGTTTGTGCCTTTTTATTTGAATTCAACCCGTGTTATAAGGTTTTTTTATTGACTCAAAACGCGACTGTTTCCTTCAGCACCCATTGCTTTTCCTATCATAATAATAAATTACTTAGTCTTAGAAGTAACATCAACATTACAAATAATTAAACAAAGGCATATTTTAAAATCGATATCGCGATATTATTATTTATTGTCTGTTTCAGGTAAAATAAATTATTTTTATATTTTTCGTTTCTTGTAGCATCTGGTCTCGATTTTATGTTTTATTAACTATTTTTAAGTACGTACATATTTATGTAATTTTGTGTTTTTGTGTGTATGCAATTTCACGCTCGCGGATTCGATTTATTTTTCACATAAATTATTAAAGCTATGTATTTTGAGTTAGTGCTGCAACTTAGACAAAATTACGAGTAAGTAGGTACTCACTTAAACATATTATTCAGACCATTGTCTGTATGTATGTTCATTTTCAACATACCGCAATATTTACATTTGAATTGCTCAAATTTATTGTTGTAAATTAACTTCTATTAAACATTTCAAATTGTGTTAATTAAGACTAATTTGTGAAATAAAATGTAATTAAAATTTAAACAAGTTAAAAGTAAACAAAATAGCTTCACAACATTTTCTGTCATCAATATCAAGGTTATTGACTACATTGTTAGTAATATTTAAAGCATAGAGGGCGCTATTATTTAAAAATCAAGTTTAATCAATAATATGATTTAACACTAAATGACAATAACAACAACGTGGCCCTTTTCTCAGACAGAAAACATAAGGTTAGTGCAATATCTCTTGAAAAGGCTTTCGGGGTCAAGTAAAGTCTGTCGTCGACTAACATAACGTGAGGGAGAAGTACAAACTCGAAGTTCCTATTAAAAGGTATTGCACTGTACATTAGTTTTAAAGCACTGCAATGCAAGTAGGATCAATGATGGATACTTTTAGCTAACAGGCACCAGTAATGGACACTTCACTCTTAATTCAAATTTCATACGGTTCTAAATTGATTGTTGCAAAACAAATGAATAACCCTTATCTTCTGTAAAATGGTCCATTATTGGTGCCTTGTCCATTATTGGTTCCGTCACCATAACTAATGTGTCAGGAAGAGAAAGAAACAGTTGGCCTATCAAACAATTTTTGTAAACGAAGCACATGCAACTTCTGTTTTATTTGATCAACTTTAAAGTGTAAAGAGCTGATGAACTCAAGGAGCAATTGCTCGATATTATTTAACATTATTTTACTTACGTCGTAGGTCACTACACGTACTCGTATGTACTCATAAATTAGACTTAACTAGATCCCAATCTACCTTTCTAACAACGCTGAAGGTTTTGGTATACTCTATGTCTATCCTAATAACCAGTATTTATTAATTATTAAACGACTGTGATTTTTACTATAAACCTGTGTTTTGTTTTTTATCAACCCTTCTAATACTTACGCTCTGGATAGTTTGGTTGTTCATTTTATAAATCAATATCCACACAGAAGCACTCATTTCGAATTATTGTAAAGTATATATCGCAAGAGGGTTCGGATTGTAGAGAAAAGCGGTGGTCATGATGTGTGGTGCTGGACGAGAGTTGGACGTCCGTACTTAATAGTACACCTCCCACTCGCATACGATACGTAGAGTATGAGTAATATAACTTACTAGAGGACGCCCCGCGAGGAAGTTTCCCGCTACTCCCCCCATTTCTTCCCGTTGGGGGTCGATTTTCGGAAAATCCTTTCTTAGTGCTCACATACACCAAGAAAGGAACCCCTGTACCAAATTTCAAGTTTCTAGGTACAGTAATTTCGGCTGTGCGTTGATATATAAGTCAGTCAGGTTTGCCTTTTATATATATAGATTACTTGATTTAACTAAACAAACAAAAACAAAAATACAAAACATCTGAACCAGTGCCAGACGGAGCAAGAGAGCGAAGTTGGTTTTTGCTGCGAGCGTTGATTTTGAATACCGAGTAATCGACATGAGATGGAAATAACTTTGGTCTTTTGTGACACAAAACTTTTCAACTCAGCAGCAAGAGCATATTAACTAAAGATAAAAAATACAACATGGTAAAAATTAAACCACATGTATATTTATAAACAAGCAATACCAAAAATAATAGTTAAAGCTAAAAGTACAGTTATTGCAGTTTTCCAAATATACCGAAATATTATTAAAATATACAATTTAAATTCATAAAATAAAAGGAGCAGACAGCTGCATAGGGAGAATAAATTTCGCATTGCAAAAAAATTCTTCCGCCGAACAAGAAAGAGGGGAGGGGCAGGGCAAAGCCCACCACGACGAGACGAGGGGGCGCAACTTAAACTCTCAACCACCCCTCTACAAGTACATCGATCTGTTTAGGTTCGTTATTTACCTTGTGTCGTTCAAAGAGGTCAGAAGAAGCCAAGTGGAGTTTTATCGACTTCTTCTTAATAGTCATAAAGAGGTGCTCGTACATCTCTCATGTAGTCTTGTAGGTACCGACAACGTTTTGCATAAAATCAAAATGACGATTAAACTATTATGCGCATAAACATGAAAACTATGGATAAAATTATTATCTTTATGAATTTTAATCCTTATGCACCATGAACACATTCTTTCATGCATTCCCGCTTTAAAAAAAAACATTAGAAGATTAGCCTATTCGGTAAATCCTTACAGTGAATAGTACAGCTTTTGCGTTTAATGCTAAATTTACAGCTTGAGATTATTCGATTTATATTGCTTAGAAGTTTTTTTTATTTGAAACATTCACAAGCACTGACCATTAAAAATAATTCGGGTACCTACCCTTCAAATGGGTAGTCTCCAGATTACGCCAACAAGGGTCCAGTTTCCTCATTTGCCTAATTCAATATCAGTCAAAGGAGGAAACTGTGGACATGTTTGGTTTTATATACTGTAAGAAAACCGTCAGGTCGAGCTAGGGTCTGGCAACTATAAAATAAAGGGAGGTTACAGGAGATGTAAATTTTTAAACTTATGATTTTGCCCAGGCGATCAGTTTCTCTCAATTCTTTTATCAAAATTAAGGCGGGGCGCGCGGATGCAAGGACAATGACCGCGTATTAAAGGTTGAATACCTCGCAGAATGGCATTCGCAGAATACTTACCATGAAACATAGTTTTCTTTCTATATTAAAGTCGAAAAAAAAAGTAGGTATTCAAAAGCTTTTGTTATATTTAATTATGCCTCAGTTTTTCGTTATACTTACTTATACTCAGTTCTTACTATCATAACAAGGCACTCAGTAAACCAAAAGCATTGATTATGTGAATGTTGCATTGCATAAATAACTAGGTATTATACGATAGTAATCTTCTAAGGGCCTTTAAGTATTCACATGCGGTAGCAGTTGATCGCTTATTGGATAAACATTTTCTCGTCACTCCTTGCAAACCCGTGTATCAGTCTATACGAACTTCAAAGGAAACAAAAAGAACTATTGAACAGCCGGATATTACCCCTTGTGTCTGGAACATGTCAATTCTTGGTACAATGTGATATTACTTTTCTCGATGTGAGCATTTTTCAGTGAAAATCCTATTACTCTATAAATATAGCTACATGATATTTTTTCATCTTCCCTGTTTGGAAAGTATTCGCAGAAAAATCAAGTCCCCATAAAAATACACCGTGAAGTGAAGATCGCAGAAAACAAATTCTTATTTATTTTTATAATGATTATGATGAATCTTTTGTTAAAATGATTACCTTTGTTTAGCTTACGTGTCAATAATGTTATTTTAAACCTCCAAATCTATTTGCTTACTTATGTTTCACGCAAATTAATAACCCGATTGAAGCCACGACACATTATTGGTAATATTGACTGAATTACGCACCTAAGCCTGGTGTACAGGCAATTAATCGGCTTGCAGCGAAACGTACGTGTTTGTGTGCATACTATGTCAGGATTTGCCGGTCGACTTGGGTTATGTCGTGTGTCAACTTTGTAACGGGAACCAGACGGTGCAAATCCTACTACAAAGCAGGATGTCTTCTCGTGATTACCATATACATACGACAGAGATAATTTGGGACTAGTTCAACTTGTGTAAGATTGCCATAAAAACACTTGACTCTTATGCGGGCATTGATGGACGTAATTACCTACTCTACTCGTGTTAAAACCGAAGTGGTACGAAAACTTTTAATTTTTGTAAGATGTGGGAAAAGTTTCTTTATGCTGCGACGGTTCTACAACTATAATTACATTATTTAAGCACTCAACATCGCGCTTGTTCTAGAGGCCACACAGGATAAAGTCGGTAGCGTGCCGCGATCTAGATCTCAGTAACCATAACGCCTAATGTTGTTCTTTGGATAAATTAAACTTGATAATATTTCCTTCAGACTGTAAAACGTGACAACATGATTAGAAATAAAATTCTCGATAGTTTTATTTTTCAAACATGACATCTTTTTCGCATGTTGTTGGTTGAATCTTTGAAACCTTACGATATTTAACGATGATTTTTGATTCAATAGTATTGATTGAGTATTTATGACTTACTCAAAACGCGACTGTATTTCCTCCAGCACCTATTGCTTTTCCTATCATAATATTAAATTACTTAGTCTTAGAAGTAACATCAACATTACAAATAATTAAACAAAGGCATATTTTAAAATTGATATCACGATATTATTATTTATTTTATTCAGGTAGGTAATATATTAAGTATATGTATTTATTTTAAGGATATTTATGTTTAAAAAAAAATGTTTATTTCAGTTTGCACCGCCTGCCTATTTCTATTGTATATTTTTAACCATCTCTTCTTTGTAAGGTTGTCTGGAAGAGATCGCTATTTAGCGATAAGACCGCCTGTTGACTCACTATGTAGTCTTTTTTAATTTTCCTGTATTTCTGTTACTTGGTGTATGTGGTGTTTCAATAAAGTGTTTTTTGTATTGTATTGTACCTATGTTTAATCGTTGCTATTTAGCAAAACCACTTAATTGTTCCGTTTGTTTTAAAATCACTGAGCATGAAAGGAGTTACAAAAGCGAGTTCAATGAATGTGTAAATAATCCAACCCATGCAGGGTTAGTTGGTAATGACTTACCAAATAGTTACGAAGTTTTGTCATCCGGGGATGTTTCAGGGATGTTATTTAAATGAGGGCCATAACTTTAACTAAGGGGGTATATTCGAGACAAGTTCATTTATAGCATACCTCAGCCTAGTAGACTAATGGCTGATTTACATTGGTCCAATAAAAGCATGCCAGTAGAAGTACATTGCGTCGTTACAATAGCTCTCGCCTCCAACGTGAAAACCAACTCTTCAATGTACTTCTACTGACATGCTTTTGCTGGATCTATGTAAATCAGCCATAAGTGCTCGTCTCAAGATGCGTCAAAAATGACAGTTTTGTATGGTTTGACGTTTACTTTGACATATCTTGTGACGGGCATCTCAGACAAGATGAGTTTATTAATACGACTCTAAGTTGTGTGTGGGAGTCTAACCGATGGAATCTGTTTATCAGAGGGCTTATTGTCTAACGCACTCGTAATCACAATCGTTTTCATTTTGAAAATCGAGGGCTTGTCTGCATACAAAATGAAAACAATTGCTCCACTTTAAAGCCGGATGCGATAGCGAGTGCGTTAGACAATAAGCCCTCAGGTCAAAGGTTCAAATGAAATTCCGATTTTACGTATGAGATAATAAAATGTATGAGATGACAGTGGACCGCTTGGTTTATCGCAACGTACGAGATTATCATCCCATACATATTGAGTAATATAAAAGAAAAATGTTAGTAACATTTGCATCTTGGCTAGGGCATCAGAGGGTCGCACGGTACGCGTAAACACCCACTCTCCCACAGCCTTCTACCCTTAACTGGTTTCCCATATATCTTGCCCAAATTAACATACATACACATACATACCTTCACGCCTTCATTTCCAGACTGGGGTAGGCAGAGCTACAAAATTACCAACAACTCTGATTTTTTTTTGATAATTCTGTAACTACACTTTGCACAATTAGGCTAAGGGCTGATTTTTCAATCCCCAGATAAAGCTATCCGGAAGGTAAATTTTAGCTCTGTACTTTTCTTTCATATGAATTAAGAAAAGGATAGTAATACATTTAACTGACGGATAGTTTTATCTGGGGATTAAAAAATCAGCCCTAAGATGTTTACCAGTGTATTAGTGACAGGGGCCCAAATTAAGAGTAGTTTATTAACCTTAAATGGGTTTCAAATTGTAAGTAAAATTTCGCCCAACACGATAGAATAATAATGCGCTTTAGCGAAGTAATTAACGGCTTTGGCTTCGAAGCGTTTGACGGAACACTGGATTTAGGCGGTTTATGCGCTAACCGCATTACTCACTTCAGCGCTCGTTCTGTTTTCAATAGCGCGCAATCATTACAATATTAACAGAACTCTCCCAGTTACAACCTGTTAAAAGGCTGCTACAATTTAACGAAAAAACTGAACTGAACCACTTTTAAAATTACTTTGACTTAGTTTATGTTTATTTATTTAAAAATAATGAAGCTCCAACGCTGTTTAACGGCTTTTAAATTAAAATCTTAAATAAGCTGTAACTAGAAACAATTAGCAGGCTTCAATTCTGTTTCTGCTGTTTTTTTTCAAGGATTTTGTTGGAGGTAGATCGACTTTCATACTCCTTTCATACCTGTTCAGAATATAGTTTTAATAATTTCCAAACGTTAATTAGTTTAGGAATTGTTAAGGTTTTAATTTAATGATATTCGTTAAGAATGCTACCTTGCGGTACCCCTCTAGCTCCTTTGGCTAAAGCTATTATTTGTGATTCCGAAACTTAATAAAGTAAAATTGATCGTTTACCAGCCCCTTAAGGATTAGATATTATCCTTAAGAGGCTGGTAAACAATCAACTTTTCACGGCAATGATTGGCCGGCAATTAATGCCGTCTTATGGTGGGCATTCATGGACGCGCCGTTTGTCTCGGAGACAGATGGAGTGTATACAACTGGATGGGCGTACCTAATATTTTGACCACATTCACGAACGCGCCACGCAACGCCTCAACGGAGCCGACGTATTAGAAAATGGCATCCAGAGAACGCATTCATGATCACGCCATTTGGCTTGGCGCGGAGGCGTGGGCGTGGCGTGTTCCAACGTTGAATTTCGACATTCACGATAGTTCCATTCGGATAGCGCGTTGGCACGTCGCGCTGGCTTTCCGTCCATTTGGAAATCCTACGGACCGCGCCAAGTACTTTTAAACGCTACAGTTATGACATTCACGGATCGATTTTGGCGCGGCGCTGCTCTATTCTGCTTTTTGGAGCGGTAGTGAATACCCGGCTTTACTCGTACATTGTATGTTAGAGCAAGAGGCCCATAGTTGTCGGCCACACATTGCCATAACCGGTCCTTTAATAACGTAGAAATGTGCTGGATAACACCATAACTTCAGAATATATATTTTTTATGCAAGAAGGGGCAAACCATCTATCGGGTCACCTGATGTAAAGTAATCACCGCTGCCTATGGACACCTACAACTCCAGTGGGCTTATTGAAAACAATTGCTCCACTTTGAAGCCTGTTGCGATTGCGAGTACGTTAGACAATAAGCCCTCTGGAGAGGTATTGCAGTTGCGTTGCCGGCCTAATATTAACGCTTGTGAAAAAAATCCATACTTTCGAGGCTACAACCTTGCATTACTCGAAAAATGAAACTTTCGAACAAATACTACAACAAATTTCAAGCCTCAAATCAAAAATGTCATGTTACATTGTAATACGCCGCTGCTAGAACGATCGAAACTTTTAAACAACAGTGCGTTCCATTTTTAATTGAATATTCATGTACGCTATAAGGCTGTTCACATGTACTTTGTAGAGTATAGCAAATATCTCACTTATTCACAAAAACGCACTTACGTCTACCGCCACAAATGCGAATGGAACGCTATTCCATAAAAACATTGCGGGAATCCGCGTAATAGAAAGATGATATGAGCTCCACCGATCGCCATAGGGAAAAAACTCCCAACCATTATAAAAGTAATTTGGTTAGTGTGTAGTGTTATGCAATAAAACAAAAAGCAGTTTTTTTTTAAATAACGTCACTTTCCTTTTTAACGTGCGATATATCGAAGTACGTTACGTTACGTAGTTACACTAGAATAACATTACCCTTGTATAAAGAAGGCTTGCCGACGTTTCTTATAAGTACTTTGAACATTTATATCGCGTTTCACGTTTCACCTGAGCCTCCACTTCGCGAGCTGGAAATTTAATTCACGCCAAAGGGCTCCGGTGTTGGTAGTTTACATTGGCACAGCGCTGTTACAAAAAACAGTAGGTCACGTTCAAGACTTTAAGGTGGGTTCATACTATAGGACTCCATTGGATCGGACTGCGAGGCAAATCTACAGCACTTGTTATTCTGAATGTGGACAGTGTAAACAATACGCCGACAGTATCTCGTAACATGACCTTTTAGTCGGGTCCACATAATGTGACATTTCATCGCAACATGGTTCCGTGACCGTGTCGGTAACGCGTGTGTGTTACCGGTTATGTGAACACAATTTGGCATGTTACGTACTGTCGCGATGTGACCCATCCCGAGCTCTCATGATTTAACTACAGTGCCCACATTTAGCATAACAAGTCACGCGTAGATTTGCCACGTCATCGAATCCGATAGAGCCCTAAGCGAGCCTTGCCTGCCGTCTTACTCTAACTAAGTTAGAAAAGGCAGTAAAATTGTGCTTCTAAAACAAGACAGCAATCAACTTCTGCAACTTATAATGCTAGTCTATTTCATGCTCTGGTTGCCGGCTTAGAATAGTGCCACTCCATGTCTTCCCGTAGAAGTCGTAAGAGGCGACTAAGGGAATATAGGCTTGTAGTACTGTTAGGCGATGGGCTTGCAACCTGTCACTAATTCGCTGGTAAACATTTTAGTCTATTTGTGTAAAATGAGGTTACAGAATTATCAAAGTTTTTAAAGTTGATAGGTAATTCTTTAGCTCTGCCTACCCCACTCTGGCATTACAGGCGTGAAGGTATGTATGTATGTATTTAATGCTCTAAGGTGTGGACGCACCTTTACAGAGTAACAATACTAACAAGTGCTTATAGCCGTTTGTTTCATTTGATTGTATTTGTATTTAATTCATTTTGTATAACTCAAACATGCCGACTGTAGCAAATAATCCATATGAAAAGAGATCTGGGGCTCTACTTTGAAATCAGTAATTCGAACTTCAAATCGCCCCATCACTTTCTTGCGAATTAGTGACGCGTCGAGAGTAAAAGGGATAGCGATAGACGAAGTTCGAATTACGGGTTTCAAAGTAGAGCCTCTGTGTTCTCTGTGTAGAACTTGCGTCGGCAAGTTTATGCACGTGTAAGAGTGGCGCTACAGTTCGGGCACGTTTTCTTCAACTAGGGCGGAGCACGCGCTACGTGTCAAGTGCCTAATAAGAGGAATGAATTATTTACAGTTTCGTCTTTCTAATAAAAAGATAATAATGCTGGGTACGATACATCAAAAGATAATGAACCCAGGGGTAGCTTTCTTACATTTTTGTACCTATGTTACTTAATGCCTAGTTCACACGTATTTCGATGATACCTAAGTTGGTAATCTTTTACCTTAAAACTTTCATTTTTTTTAATTCATCGGCCGTTTTATTAAGGCGTCGTTTAGTATAGTAATAGACTAAGCCAAACGAGCACATACTCGTAGAGACCCATAGATATATGGCGACGCTTGAAAGGTGAAATGGGATAAGCGACACAAAAGTCGTCATAGGCGAGACCTAGCTCATGCGACGCAGGAAAATCTGCTGATTTAAACGATATATTTATATAAAAAATGACACAAAAAATGTCGCTTATCCCATTTCGCCTTTCAAGACTACATTCTGATTGAGATGGAATGCCTCTATGCTAGTAATTTTACCGGTTTTCTTATTTTTACACCGAAACACTACAATGTGAAACTGCTGCTTGGCGGTAGTGCATAAGGTGGTAGCGTTCCGGAAGGACCTTGCACAAAGTTCTACCACTGCTAAAATAAGTTAAAATCTATTAACCAACTTACCAACGAAATACGTGTGAACTAGACATAATTGAGAGGAATGCAACTGCATTCAATCATTTTCATCCTGACATTGTTTGTTAACAGGCCGCCGTTCATTACGCCATAATGAATAAAATGTCAACCAACAATGATGGATATTGGGGGTGTCATTTTATTGGTAAATAACTGTCAGTTGATAATATTGCGTAACAGAAAATTCATATAAGAATAAAAATAATTTATTGCGTGTTACATTACATATCGTTTATAAGTTATAACAGATGTAACTACAGACTACAGGTACCCATATGTAGATATATGTGACGCACTGCAAAAGCACTATAACATGAGAGGTCTACACTCGTATTCACAAACGTCACTATGAGGTCTCACAGTGCTCACGAACGCACAGGGTAGTTCAAATCGTCTCGGAAACAAAAGGTCGGTCAAAAAGGACCAATCACAAAGCTGTATTGAACGCAGTGCGTTTACTTAGTGAAGGATCCCTTAAGTGTTTTTTGTGAACACGGGTGTAATTATTTAGGTATCCATATAGTAAATTATTCCTAAGACGAAGCATCCTAACGAACATGTTGCGTTTACGTTCCCATAGACAAAATATTTACTCAAACTATCAATAATTTTGAAACCATGGTAGAATATCATCAGAGAGGAATAAATTCTCTGAACATTGAAAATGAAACTTACATTAAAAAAGTACAAAAACTGCATAGTCTAAAGTATTTTCACGCCACTGCTCGGAAATATGGCCAAAGAAGGATCGAAATCAGAATAGAAAGTTGCTCTTAGTAGTACAACACAAAAACAGTCCAACAATGTTGAGTTGCAAAGTAAAATGGAGTGTTTTTAGACCAGTTTACTTTCTACTCTGCTATTGGTCGGTTATTTATGACATTAGTAACTCGTTCGGAAATAAATAAAAAAATGTTTGACAAATATGACATTAGAACGTTTAATTAAAAAATTAAAACGTCAAATCCGCTCAGTGAAAGTGTATTTTTGCGATTGTAAACGTGTTTTTATGTAAGTTTTTAAGGCGTACGTGAAAAACGCCTTTGCATCTTTAAATAAGGTAAAAATTAAAAAAGTTAAAAAGGCGGGAATGAAAATTACTTCTGTTCTTTTAATTGGAAACAAACGCTAAACTTTTGAACTTTTGATTGGAAATTTGTACGATATTCAACAAAAATGAGTGATACAAGTACAGATATGGATCTTACACCGCCTGAAATTCAGGATACGGCAAAGTCGGTAATTCGGAATTTACTGCCAATAAAATCCCGTCGCAAATATCAGAAAGTGTATGAAAATTTCAAAGCATGGCAAATAAATAAAAAAACGAACTCTTTCTCTGAAAGCGTAATGCTGACCTACTTTGATGAACTTTCAAATATCAATATTACTTTTAATTAAACTGTGTATTATGTCCTAACCTGTTTTATTTCCTTACATTAGGCGTGAAAAGCACATAGTATTGCCTCGGTAGAAAGTGCAATAGATGGACTCGTATCTTCGCGGTCCTCACCTGCGGCTCGGCCCGCGAACTAACTCGTCCATCTATTGCTTACTTTCTGTACCTGGGCTACAATGTACTATAGCCTCATTTGCAAAAGTTTACCAAACCAGACAGTGTAAACAATTTGTAAATCCCACTCCAAAACCCCTCGGTTCATTTCTACGTGGCCGGAAAGCCATTAAGAAAGTACTTATTGCATGCTTTTATTTATTTGAAATTAAGCTTCGTCCGTGTAGAAAATACTTTTAAGTATTATTATGTTTAGATTGAGAAAATCCTTCTGCTGGAGTTTCTCGCGGCGCTTCTTCTCCACAATGATTGTCTTGTTCGAAGCGTTAGTAGATCCACTCAATATTAAATTTTGAATTTTATTTTTTTAGTTAGATCAAGCGATAGACACCGGCCAACATAAATATTTCCCGGTTTTCTTAGATTAATCATTCATAATCATCAATTAATTGAAATTACCCTTGTCAAAGTTCACTTAGGTATAATCGTAAGTTGGTACGTGTATACCTAATAGCTGGAATGCGATTCCCGCTAAGAACTCGTTCCTTGCGAATTTGCAGGCGTTGAGACGGCTTGCTGCCTTTGAGCACGCCGGGGCTCATTTGAAAGCGACGTACGGAGCGTTTACTTCGTCGATAGACGTCGATCAACTTCAGCGTCACCCGACTGCCGAAGAAGAAGGGTATTGTTTTTAACCTCCGACGCAAAAGGAGGAGTGTTATAAGTTTGACCGCTAGGTGAGTGTGTGTCTGTGCACCATAGCTCTTAAACGAATAAACCGATTTGAATGTTTTTTTTATTAATTAGAAAGCAGGTTTTTTAGCAGTGGTTTTGAGCTAGGTTTCATGAAAATCGGTTGGGCCGTTTAAGAGATATCAGCTTTGAAAGAATTACCATTGTATAGCGGGTTTTGATCTATCTATAGTTGTGTTGTTATATCTTTCGAATGTAGTAATTCTAATTACTTTCTTATTTATTATTGATGTGATGACATTTCATTTTTAGCTGGTAGGTTGGATGGACACAGATAAACCTTGTCCTGAACTAAACATAATATTAATATGATAGTTTTCTTCACAGGAAATAAAATAAAAGTCTAAGCAGATCTATTTTGCTAACTGGAAATGATTGACAATTCATTTGATATTTAAAGAAAACATAAATCAATTAACTTAATAAATGCTTTACTCATTACAGAAGACGCCATTTAGTACATTATATAACTAATACTCACATTGTGAACGTTGCAGTCACTATGTCGGGTACTATGTAAAATATTAACAATAATGATATAAAATAAACTATAATTTATTGATTTAATATATTTAATTAAAAGAAAACTAAATATAACTTTAATGATTATCTTACGTACTTAATAAAATTCTAAGGGCCTGTTTCACAATCGACAAGTAAATTTATCTGTCATTTAAAGTTGGCTTTCTCCTTGTCTATTTTCAAATGTAAGACAAAGAAAAGGCTAAATTTATCTGGCAAATATTCTTTACTTGTCGATTGTGAAACAGGCGGTAAGACTTAAAAAAGACTTATATAACTAAAAACTACTCGTAAAATTAAATACGACTAAATAAAAATGTCTAAAAACTCCCCGTGGCAATGTGCCGAAGATACAATTAAATACATGTAACAAATAAGTACAAGTTGTATGTGCGTTGTGCCGCAGAGCGCTCGTCCGTGCGGTCCCGCCTCGGCCGAAGCCGTCGCCTACTGCGACGTGATTGAATCCAAATTGGAACCCGGATGAACCGCCCTCATTCCAAATTGGTTTATGCCCTTAAAAGTTTTCCCGTGTGTGCCTCAAATTGTTCCGCGTTATTTAAAACGTAAGGAAATTTCCTAATGCCAAAGTTGTACATTTTTTATAGAAGGCTGTCTTTTTACCACTTATTACACTGGAAAAAAAAATGGTCGCTTCTAACAAGATTGTGATTGTGTGCATAAGCGTCTTGATTCCATACGAGCCTGACAAGACGTTAGATACATCAACTAAGACGTTAGATACATCAACTAAGATGTTATTGAATCATTCAAGAAATTGCTGTTGTTACTATCAGCTTTGGTTGTTATAGCTAATATCTTTACTATTGTATAAATTTTTTGTCAACTAAGAGAACATCTCTCTTTGTTGGCTCCCATTTATTTGAGTGTACAAACTCAATAAAAAACAAATTATACTATTAATAAAATATACTAAATCTTACTATTACTCATTGAGAGTTCTTATGGCTGTTGTGTATTCAGGATGTTACGGTATTGTTTTTAACTTGTATGGATGTATGGATGTTTGTTACTCTTTCACGCTATAACGACAGAATTGGATGAAATTTGGAATGGAGATAGGTTATATACACTGGATTAAAACATAGGATAGGTACTTTTTATGCCGGAAAATAAAATACAAATTTTCCGAGGGAATAACGATAATTGAAATCTACGCGGACGAAGTCGTGGGCCGAAGCTAGTATTTAATACGTAAACGTGTCTTAAAAAAGGAAATACTAACCGCAGTTATGGCAATGATAACTTACAATAATTTGAGTTAACCTTTAAAAAAAACATTTAAATATCGGCAACGTGCACTCAATTGGGATAGACCAAAAAAAAGCTCACGGTTTTTACATTATAATTTGAAAGAATGGGTAAATTTAAGAGACCAATTTCATTAATTTTGTATTCTACCCAATAGTTTTGTTTGAATATCTTTATTTATTTAGCAGACATTTTATGGATGACATGATTATTTTAATTATAGGCTGGCATTTTCTAATAAATTACAACAATTAAATGATATATAAGGATAAAAAGTGATTGTAATAATGTATTAAAACATACTATTTCAAGCGGTTTTCGCCTGACCCGTAAGATACACCTAGGAGGGCTTCAAGCTAAAAACAAAAGTCAAACAAAGGTTAAATATACTTTTGTCGAAATATCCGAAATAGATAAATATTTCAAAAACCTTATAATGCAGAACGGCTTTAAAACCCCATTCCTCGAAATGGTTTTCGAATTAGAGTACTTGTAAAAATATGAACAATCCCAATTGCTATTTATAATCCATCACATTGTACTGCAATAACAAAACTCTTACTTCAGACAAAGTGCTAAATGCACAAGTGCTGTTGGAATCAATCACTCCGGTCCGCGGGGATGGCGCGGCGCGGCGCGTGTTCTCTGCCAGCAGGTAATGTAAACCGACAGGCAGCTGACAGGTATGCATTCGTACATTTTTAGAGAAAAATATAATTCATATCTATATATATAAAAGGCAAAACTGACTGACTTATATATCAACGCACAGCCGAAACTACTGTACTTAGAAACTTGAAATTTGGAACAGGGGTTCCTTTCATGATGTAAGTGAGCACTAAGAAAGGATTTTCCGAAAATCGACCCCCAACGGGAAGAAATGGGGGGAGTAGCGGGAAACTAATTCTACGCGTACGAAGTTGCGGGCGTCCTTTAGTTTTAATATAAAGTTTTGCCGGATAGTCAAGTCACTGAGGGTCAAGCTAGCAGTTGATCACAAATCTATTGACAAACTCGTTGGTCCATTGGTGCAATCTCTATTGTTGACTGTTCAAGGACCGTTGTTGTCTAGAAACCGAGGTCTAAGACAAGAGTTGTCGCCTAATTGAGAATGAACGCCTTAAAGTGTGTTTTGTACTTCCTGACAGCACAATTTGAACTCGCCGGTTAATATTAGGTAGCTGCGTCGTATTATTAGTTGAAAAGTGACACGCTTAAAGCTGGGTCCACATTTGTATTTTTTTGGCGATCACAATCACGCGTATCGTATCGAGCACGCGTATCCCAAGTATGGACGCTCACTTTGCATACCGTATCACTAGCATCGTCCCGTGAAAAAATAAGTCCATACCAGCCGTAGCAAATCAGCGTATCGTATCATAACGCCGTATTTCTTTAGATGATCGGGAAAGAACGGATTCGAGGTGGATCGCGCGTAAAAATAAAAATCATATTATCTGCGTATTTTGATGCAGCATTAAAACACGTCCGTACTTACCGATATTGCATGCGTAGCAACATGGATCACGAGCGATCAGCTACGGCGCGTAGCATGATCGCGATCTTTTTGAGTCTACACTAACGACCATGATACGCGTCGGTGCTACGCGACGAAGATACGATACGGTAAAATGATGCAAATGTGGACGAAGCTTAAGAGAATCACATCCGAGAAGCCTGGTAGTGAATGTGAGTAGGTAAGATATGGAAACAGTCAATTAATCTCTCGTCTGTGTTTTATATCTGTAACATAGACATAGATAGTAACTATTGCCTGCTTAATGTAATTAAAAAATCAAACAAGAATATTATAGGTACGTTGGCGTAAAAAATCTACGTTTATGTATAACGGGTGTTTGTCTAGGTCAAGGTTTACCTGTATTTCGATAAATACGATATGATAGCATTTTTAATATTTTTGTAATAGCGTCTGCTAATACGATCTTGGACTCTCACTGGGGGTTGCTCAGAGGGCTTATTGTCTAACGCACTCGCAATCACGACCGGCTTCAAAGTGGAGCAATTGTTTTCATTTTGTATGCAGACAAGCCTTCGATTTTCAAAATGAAAACGATCGTGATTGCGAGTCCGTTAGACAATAAGCCCTCAGGACTTAGGAGTCAAGTCCCCGCGCAATATAACGTTTCTTACCCAGAGCGACGCCTGGTTTTCCAGGTACTTACTATACTCCCGTCGCTGTAAAAGGTCCGATCTGACAGCTGTCAACGAAGTAACCTCAAACAGTTTTCGTACAACGTTTATAGCTGTCAAGGGCCTTTTAGAATGACGGGAGTATAGGCATAAGTTATGTACTGTTATAAACGTATTGTTGACCGCACTTAGGCAATTCCAGAAGCGGGTACAAAACTTGTGAACTATATTTACTTGGACACGGTGCGGAAACGTCATATTAGCGAGTACCTCTCCTCGTATTTGAACAGTGGTCGACTCGTGGTTAAGTTTAATCCTATTTCTAGTACCTTCTACCTAGTTCAATGAAAATTATTCGCAAAACTTTGCCTTAATCCAGTTGAGTAGTTGAGAACAAAGTTCCGAGCTCACAGTACGTTCTAAAGGGGCTCAGGAAGCTTATACCGGAGTATGCGGTCCCTTCGGTGACATTGAAACTTCTGTCCATTTGATGCATTTTTAATTGGCCTTGTCCCTTTTTTGCACGTGCACCTGATTTAAACTAACCTTAATTAGCCCTCAGAAATGACTGAATTATTTAAGGTGGGGCTTTTGCATCTACGGGGCTATTGTAACTAAAACGTGTTCTACTTTTAAAATTAGTATGAAAAGTTACAATACTCACCTTACCAATTTTATTATTTTATTCAAGTATTTATGGTCACACGCTCAACAGAATATTAATAAAAACTAGGGGCTTAAGCTTCTTAAAAGGTGAAAAAATCATGCATGTTACCTTTGCCGAAAAATTATGGCGTGGTTTTTACACGTTCCTGAGTTTTAGATGTTTTCTATGTAGGTATTTAAGTATTGTTTCTCTATATAAGTATTTATATCGCTGTCTAGTACCTACCTATAGTACAAGCCTAGAGCTTAGTTTGGGACAAGTTCAACTGGTATAAGACTGTCCCCTGATATATATATATTTATTTATTACAACGTTGTGGCACCCACAACGCTAATTTATAGAAGCGCCTCAATTTAAAATGACATAACGATCACTAATGGTACAGTCAACAGCATAAATAAGTGATCATTTATGTGCCTTGTCACTTTAACGTCGTGTTTGAAACGTTATACAAAATTTTGAAACGATTGAAAGCGACAAGGTACTCACCATACTACTCATCACTTATATATGCTGTTGACTGTACCTAAATATGCATGTCATAATACGAGAGCAAAATCCAAAACTAAAATGAAAAAAAAAAAACTTTACAAATTCAAACGCGATCAAAAAAGTAATAGGTGTAAAATACAACGCAACGAACAAACCGCTACTCAATTGTAAGCACTTAAGTAGGTAAATAAATTGTCTTGTTTTTACGCCAAGTAGCTAGACTCTAGATTGATTACGTTCTGTGTGATGGATCTCTCCCACTATCAAATTAAACGTAATGTATAAAGTAATGGTAATAGTAGGTAAGTAATGCCTTAATAAAAATCTGTAACGCCAATTTTTACACCCGAATTATGTTATAAGATTTACTTCATGAACACAAAGTCCGGTTTTTTGGAGGGATAATACAATAAAACGGAGCTTAACCAATTCGAACCTTACCCACACGGAATATATAGTATATATAGTATAGTGCGTCGATGTCGATGTAATGCCAGAGATATAGGTCAGTTTAGGTTAGTTTAGGAAGCATTTTCCGTATCACTAACTGCCGCACTCAGAGACGTCAATTAAATTTAATGCTTGTTTAATGACGTGTTATCTTATTCTATTGCTGTAGCAAAGAAACTGACAGCAGCAACTTTAATCAAGCATTTAATATAATTGGGATTGTTCATATTTTTACAATTACTCTAATTCGAAAACCATTTCTAGGAATGGGGTTTTAAAGACGTTCTGTATTATTAAGTTTTTGAAATATTTATCTAATTCGGATATTTTGACAAAAGTATATTTAACCTTTGTTTGACTTTCGTTTTCGGCTTAAAGCCATCCTAGGTGTATCTTACGGGTTAGGCGAAAACCGCTTAAAGTAGTATGTTTTAATACACTATTACAAACACTTTTTAACATTAGATATCATTTTATTGTTGTAATTTATTAGAAAATGCCAACTCAAATTTAAAATAATCATGTCATCCATAAAATGTCTGCTAAATAAATAAAGATATTAAAACAAAACTATTGGGTCAAATACAAAATTAATGAAATAAGTCCTTTAAAATTACCTATTCTATCGAATTAGAATGTAAAAACCATGAGTTATTTTTTTTGGTCTATCCCAATTGACGTCTCTGAGTGCGGCAGTTAGTCTCACGATTAAACTTTGACCCTTAATAAGACGTTCCTATTAATTAACCCCCTCATCATAAACGCTCAATAAACCTATTTTAATTCAAGTATTCTGTGTCCCTTGCTGGCAAATTCTAATGTCATAATGACAGATAAGGACAGAGCAAATTTCAAGCACATTTTGGCTTGGTATATTTTTCTTTTATTTAGGTAATATAATTATTATGGAAAGTAATCAAATACAATATCAACCGAGTTTCCTTAACAACTTGACATAACGAAATGACAGGCCAGTCATTAATTATGTATGGAACCCGATCGCGTCGCAGCCCGGAGGCTTTCTTTGTTATTAATGATACCGCGGAACCCCTATTAGTAACGGTTTGAAATTAATTTGATATTTAGTATATTTTGAGATGTGGCATTGATTTCAATATTTTCATGATTTAACGGAGCTCTAAATCTATTTTTTTCTAAATAACCTAGTCTATGTGTTAATTCAGGATATTAGCTATCTTTGTTCCCAATTTCATCCAAATCCGTCTAGCCATGTTAGCGTGAAGGAGTAAAAAAACATACTTTTAGTCTCACAAACTTTCTCATTTATAGTAGAAGTATGATTATAACTTATATTTGTATGTACAAGCGAAGAAAGGGTTGATAATTATAATATTTATAATGATAACTATTCAACATTTGATTTAAAAAACAGGAGACCCAGTAGTTTCTATTCCATTCAATAACAAGAAAGTCATTAATATCTTTGCAAGTTTTTATTCGTCGCGACGAAATCTGCAATTTCATGTGATCAAAAATGTCTGATTTGTTAATAGAATAACAGAATAGTGTCATTGGCACTTGAAAAAAAAACATCCTGGCGGTTGAGTATTCGAAGTTTAGAAGCCAACACACAAGGCTTGCTAAGTCAGGGTTATGGCATCAGATTCATAAATGCCATTTATTCTGGACGAGTGCAAGTGTCTCAGTGTTTCCTCCATAGGTACTCCACGTTTAAGAACAGCTCTTCCCTATTTTAATTTATTACGATGGCCTAAAATTGTTTCTAAAAAGGACTAGAGTTATCTAAAGCTATTTTTTAACGATCAAAGCCTCATACTTTAGGTAAATCAAATTTCAAATCATAATAGATCAGGGGGGTTATTGGCAGGGGTATAATTGACATTGCTATGCAGCTCATTTTACAGTGAGCGTCGACGCCAGAGTTATGGCAGTTGCATAACTCTGTCCTTTTCTCTAAACGTAAAATGAATTGCATAGAGACGTCATAATAACCCCACAGATCATTAACTTAAAATTAATTCGAGGGAAATGTGGATCGAATACCATCCAGCCATTCCATCTATCCATGTATGGAGAAGTTAATTGTTAAAAAAGGTCTTCCATAATTAACTTATTCCAAACTTATACTCATAGTGACTTACGTATTTTCAACCCACGAAATCATACCGCCACAGCCATACGTTATCCTTGCGTCACGGGTTTGTGGCGGAGCTCTCGTCTCTAGAATGTCACGCTCCGTGGGGCATGACACTACCTCACCGATGATAATTTGCGACAAGTTTCTTTTATGTTTTGAAATATTTAAAACTAAACTTTAGGGAATAAAGGCTTTTAGTATTGTTAGGCGATGGGCTTGCAACCTGTCACTAATATACACTGGTAAACATCTTAGCATGTTTGCGTAAAATGTGGTAACAGAATTAACAACAAGATTTTCGAGTTTTTGGTAATTCTGTAGCTTTTCCTACCCCACTTATGGAATGAATTTATGTAATCTTTATTGCAGCTATGGTAAATGATGTAAGTATGTAATAAATCCAAGATTTGTCGAGACGGCAGACAACTATTTATATATGGTTATTATTATTATATTAGCCTTTAATTGTGCCCCACTGGTGGCCAAAGGCCCCTGGATTTCCACAATTCCATTGGATAGGCAAAACTAATACCTAACAAAAAAAGATAGCTACTTATGTTGCGATGTTCTCTAGGTCTCGGTTAGGGACCACCGAGGCGTTCATAAAAGCTAATGTTAGAGCTTATGGAAAGCGCTGTATTTATGGAATAGCTTATGGACAGAGATGAGCTTCAGAATATCAAGTTATCTCCAAGATTGCCCGTATAAGCGATGTCAAGAAAGCTCTCTGTAGGAATTACATAACATGTGAGTTTTTGAACGGCCCCTTTGAAAATATCCCAGCGAAGATTCTTTTTCAATTCTTAAATTGGGTAGGATGTCATCGTCGATTTTGTCCAGCTTCTTTGAGACCACGAAATAGCAAGGATTTTTTTTTTCATACATTTCTAAATGTATTGTTTTAATAACTGTGATAAAAAGATTCTTCTTGTTCATAATGATAATGGTCTAAAAGTTGTAATTTTTATTTCACATTTGTCGATCTTTCTGCTTATCTCAAGAGCCCCCTTTACGTTAGAAAGCTGCATCAGCTTCATCTTCATCAAAACCACTCTGTTAGGATTATTAGCAGCCACTTCACAATAATTTAAGATGAATAAGCCTTACCAAGAGAAGTTTGCATATTGCGAGTACATAGTTGGGTGGGGTTTACTTACTTTTAAACGTGCACTGTTCTCGCCCCGACACGTTAAATAAATCTATAACGTATAAATACTCACTCGTTTTTGCAATTATTTTATCTACTTAGGGATGCGACCATTTCATCCTCGCTTTAAACGAAGATATAAGAAAAGAGGTTTAATGACCCACGCGGTCCATCCCTCCGGTCCGGTCTATCTAACCCGTAAGGTGGGAGACAGACAGGGCTAAAATATTTGTTTTTACATTAAAATTATTAGACTTTAATTTAATTGTACACCAATAAATGTTAAAGTATTTATTTCAACGTGCACTTCAATAATTCAATAGTTAAAATCAATTTGGAGAAAACATTTTTTTTTTCAAAAATTATCGGGGCATAATGACAACGCTAACCAACCTATTTTGATCGCGAATCAAACCTAAATTCTATTTTAACATAGTTTTATTTAAATTTCATTACAATAAATAAAAGTTGTATTACAAATTATGATTTAAATGTACGTTATACCTGCAGTAGATTGGTTTAAAAGTTGTTATATTCATTGTTTTTATACGTACAAAGCTGAGTAGTGAGGGCCCTTTTCAACGCCATGTTAATTGTTTTGCTTTTCATTTGTTTTAAATGTGTTTGCATTGAAATAATTATTTATATAAAATAAAAAAAGTGCATTATATCCATTGAAAAACGCATACCTTGACCAATAGTGTAACATTCGTTGTTATCGAGACGCACCCCTTTAACTGCACAGTTTCAACTTAATCGGTCCAGAAGATACGGAGCAAATTATAGCTGCGGCAGACGGACATACAGACACACGAGTAATCCTTTTATGAGTTCCCTTTTTTCATTCGGACGTAAAGAGCCCTTAAAAATTGATTTAAGTCCTTTCTTACGAGAACACGTTTATATTATTTGCGACTAGTGTGCCTCCGAGCTTAAAAGGACGGTGATGTATGCGAAACGCGCCGGTCGTCAAACTTTATCAAATTGTTTGTGTTTCCCAAACTTTGGCGCCAACAGTTCGCAATTCCGCATTTACGGGTTTGTTCCACTCCAAATTGATTTTACTTTTGTTCTTGTGTGTGTTAACGTTCACATAACATAACTTTGCGTAGAAGATACTGAAAAGCAATCATGGCAAAGTTAAGAGATGTGCGAGTGAAGAGACGATTGAAGATGATATGATGATTGATTTATGACCATCGTACATAGGAATAGAAATTCAGTTGTAATCCTACGGTGTGGTTTTGACTACTATATTCTACACTCTTTTTTATCAATAAATGAGATTCGAGAATAAAAAAGGATTTTGTCTCAAACACAACATCATACAGGGAATCAACTCAGCAGACTTCGTTAATCTATGCCCGGTGTTTCCTTACTTAATTGTGCTCTATGACTCCGTGCGTCCCGTGACACTCGCTATTGGCTGATACGTTTATGAACGCTTGCGAGATAGCGCGCTGAACCCACGACAACCCCCCGTCAGCCCAATCAATACATTTGAGCCCCAGGCGCTTCTAATGTTGCTGGGGTACTATTGGTTCTCATTATAATTCAGAACCGAGCTAATGAAACTAGCGATATATGTCTCGAAAATTCTCAAATGGATGAACAACATTTTTTTCGGTATTTGCTCATAAAAAAAACATACGACTCAGTTCGAGGTTATTCTATGATTAAATAGTATACGTATAGCAAAGGAATTAGACCAATCAAAGCAAAAGAAATATAACCTAATAATAAATATTATATGATATATTATTATGATAATAAGGAGCTCCTCCTCATAGATATTACCATGTGCCTGTAAGTCAGGCGTAACAACTATGTAGTAACAAGGTAGCCCTTTGGGCTGCTGCGATTGACCCTAAGAAGGCCTCATTCATGGCTCAAAAGGATCTTGGAATTGTATAAGTTTGATGCAACTTTGAGGTCCTTTTTGGTGTGTAAGAGAGGCAGTGGGTCACCGTCCTTCGTGAACCAAGAGGTAGAAAGTTCCCTCTGATTCACCTAACTTGATAAGAATTGAAAAGGCATCTTCCAGGATGACAGGCTTAGTCCTTTAATCCTCTCAGTTCTGTTTAAATCACATCACATGTTGCACCCACGCTCATCTGTTATGTGTTTGTACATCCCGCGGAAATCTGGAGGACGTGGTATTTGCTAAGTATCTCGATAACGGTGAGATGTGCAATATCAGGGATTATTTCCTTAGCAATGAGTGAGGGATGCATCATGATGTGGTTGCAGTAGACAAGAGTGTTTACCAAACCTACAGTATTGAACACTGAGAATCGCAAAAACGTATGGAAGAGGAAGTAGCTGCGCAGACACTTCTGACGGGTCCGAATAGGGCCCGACGTAGGCTTTTTAGCTTCCATGAGCTAGCTGGCTAAGATCTGGTGACATCTTTAGGGAAACCGAAAGTTTTGTCGTGATTACTAGTGCAGATATAAATAAGCTCGTAGCCACGATCATCCCTAACATAAGTAACTTCGGCCGTATCCTCACGAGGTTCTTCTCTGTATACAATGTTCATGGCTAAGGAAGAATATTCGTTCTCGTTACACAAATATTTGCCCTTTTCGGGAACGTTAGCTTCGTGCCCATGGCCTTTGGCTCCACTGAGCTAACCGCGTCGTCAATGTAAAGCAATGTTGATTAAGTTACATCTAAAAATAATGCATTAATTGTCCCCCGATGTCATAAACAAATTGTCACGTGAAACACTTTTTCACCAAAACCTATGTGTTACTTTGATTTTGTCTCCGATATTACATATCTCGACCAAAACGAATAAATTTTCTAAAATGAATTAAAAAAATGTATTACGCTAATAGAAAAGGTCATTACATTTTCGGTCCCTCGATAGGAAAAGTGATGAGGTGAGTTCGAGTCGCAACTTGGACTTGAGTTACCACCTCCAAATTTGAGGCTGCGATAAAGGAAGATGAATGACGATGAATCGCCCTTTGGGTCAATGACACATACACACATTCCTGATCACATTAGTACTGATGGCTATCATATAACATTCAACAAAGCTTACTAATTTATTACTTCTTATATTTGATTTTATATCTGCTATTGAGATGAATTTAAGTTTTACCTCTAACTTTTTAATTACTCGTTAAATACAATGCCATTGCCAATATTTTTTTATCTAGAAACTGTCGTTCGAGCACAAATATTTCAATCATATTGTCACGTTTTCGCCGTTACAGTAAAACATAACTGATATGGCTTACCGATGTACCTGTGCAGAAGACGAATTTTCGAAGCGCGGGATCCAATCAGCATGATCTACGCGTTACGCGTCTGTACTCTGTGCTATTATTGGTCATTAGTGACGCCATGTTGACGCGCGCCCACGTGTCATTCAGTCAGCCGTGAAGATGCAAAAAATGGATGCAATTTAATTTGCACCTTATAACTATTACGTACAAGTCTGATCGTGGGTTTTAATCGTGCTTTGGGAAATCATCGGATCCTTGTTCGTGGCTGCGCGAACGAAGATTCACGACACGCCATATAAATCGTGTTCACTGTAACATCCGAAAAGGTGTACTAGGTACCTATATGGCTCACCCGCTTTCGTGAGATAAAACAACTGCATCACTATTGCGCGCAGTCCATACTAAGCCACGGTTTTTTTCTGTTCTTTGAAAGTTGGTAATACTCCTTTTTAACAGAACTACCAAGAGCAAGAAAAAACGAAGCGTAGTACATTATTTAGAAGTAGGAAAAGAAAGCCTACAAGAACATATTAAAAGCTGACTAGGCTTTCACATGATTATTATTAAACGAGTGGTTTCACTGCGGCATGGTGGATTGATTTATTACGTTCAGAGACGATATCAAATGTATTACAAATGTTTCTCTATTTTCTTGTCTTTAATGGCCTTTGTTCATCACTAAGATTTTTGTTATAGAAGTATCATTTTAGGTTTTTGTCTATCTGTCAAAGGAAAAAGTGATTTAATACGTTTTAAAGGTTCCGTTGTCAAACTAGAAACCCTTATCGTTACTTTCACTTTATCCGTCTGTCTGTATGTTGTAAAAGTTTCAGACACCTACCTATACTTAACAAGGTCCGACATGCTTTTGACCGGGTTTTGTTCAGAAGTTGGTTAAAATACCATATTGATATTGCAAGTTCTACGTTATAAGTATTTCAATTAAATCTTACTATATCTGACGTAATTTGTTCATTATAGACAATGCGTTGATAAGTTAAGTAAGAAAATGATTCAAAAAACTACTTCCTCGTATATATTTTTTAAATATTCTGGGGCATACAGATACGTTTCAAAAAAACAAAGGGAAATTTAAAAAAAAAACGGGTCTAAATTTAAATAAAAATCCGGTCTGATCAAGTATCTAGATGCTATAGAGTTCTTCCAATGTCACTATTCCGTCACCGCGGCACGTTCAGATTTGCTCATAAAAATTGAAGCGTCTTTACGCGAGTGTCCAAGCTTTCTGTAACGGCGGGGGCTGGCCGGATAAAAACTAATGCTTCCCTTAATGTTAGCTCTTAACGACGAGCCGAGGCGTCGGCGACCCAGCCACGGTGGCTGGGAAACAGTGATGCAACGAAGGGACGAACGGAAGGACGCAATTAACGCATGCCGATAGTGCATATTCACGACACATAATCATATCGAATGCCTCCCATATTCTTGGCTCTTCATGGTGAAACGCAATAGAGACGGGGCACAGTGAGTATGAATCAGTAACACAATAAGGTTCACCTAGTTTTGTACCATATTTATACATAAAGTAGCTAAAATTTCTTTCGCTTCGCTTCTTCGTCTTGACTTAAATATTTGCTAACAAAAAATGGTACTCGCGTGTACACCAAAGAGAGGAATGTTTTAAGTTATCGTATATTAACTTGTCGCTTGCCGAATGCAATAAGGGGACAAATCAAAAAAGCAACATTTGGAGAAATTGGGTCTCAAAGTTTTCATGAATGGGTGTGTGTTCGCAAAAATAACTGTATTTTCTCTAAATTTGCAGTTATTCATATTGTATTTGGTATTATAGGTTCTGTAGAATATATTCCTTCGTATCAAAATCATTTTTTTAATAAAAGTCAAACAATTTTGATATTATATGCATTTAAATATGGACTCTTAGAGTTAAGTCCTTGTAGCACAAAGAATTTGTGCAAATTTTGTTTACTGTGAGAAAATTGTATTAAAAAACAATAATATTAACTTAACATCTTTTAATGTTTAAGTTAATTAAGGGGGAAGTTTAATATGTATTATCATCCATGGCCCAATGTATATTAACCAAACTAATATAATTATAATTATAACATGTAAGTACGTCTTTATTCCAGTAGTTTTACATAACACTTTATTTATAACCTTTGTTTATAAAATACTTCACAAATAAGTCAAATATAAAAAAAAACCGGGCAAGTGCGATTCGGACTCGCCCACCGAGGGTTCCGCAAATGACACGGTAGTTCAATTCAAAATTTGGACCGCCTCCGTTCCTCGCATAAAGACCTTGCTTTTTGTGATTAAATTAAAAATGTATAGTTTTCTGTTTTTTTCCTATATTTGTAATTTAAGACGGTATTAATTGCCAAATTTCATAGATCTAGCTCATTCCTTGATAGTGTCGAAATTTACGTTTTTTGCGGCAAAAACGGCCGTATCTTTTTTTCACGTTAAGTTAGAAGTTTAATTTTTCACAACTTCAAGGGACTGTAGACCTGAGTATAATGGTTTTAATTTCAACTCGATACCTCCTCCACGCGTTCCCGAGATAAAGGGTCTTGACAGCCAGCCAGACAGACAGACAGACAGACAGACGGACTACAAAGTGATCCTATAAGGGTTCAGTTTTTTCCTTTTGAGGTACGGAGCCCTATAAAGGAATCTCTTATCAAGTTACCACAAGTTTAAGTGTCATGGTAAATCGTATTTTTTTAAGATAAACAAAATTGCTTGCCCCTAGGCTATCCTTTGGGAACATCTCGTTTACAGTTTAAAGTAAACTTCCCAAAGGGGGTCCTCTGGGAGGACAGGGTGTTGGCCATGATGACGGGGCAAGGGCTCGTGGAACACCTGGGAAGATCCGGATCGATCAACCCAGCCACACTACTGCAGCTCCCGATGTCGCGAATTGATACCCAACCCAACATGTCTATATCTCTCGAGTACTCCTAGTGATCTTTTTAATAAGACATGCAAAGGTGCGGGCTCCGTGGAGAGCGGGAAACTCGAGACATGAAGGAAAAACCAGGACCAACATGGAACATGTACCTTCCGAAACCCCAAGAGTGCCGGAGGGGAAACCCGAAGGTGCTCAACAAGAGAGTGGTGCTCCTCTGGATGTGCTGTTCTCTCCCAACACACTAGGTGTGGGTACTAGCAACGCAGTACCAACCTCAAACAAACACACACAAAGGTGGCGGTAGAGCGAAAACCCAGCCCGCTACCTTCCTTCAGACGTAGCTTCAAGGCAACGCCTTCGACCTCGAAGTCCACAAATAACTACTCACCTACACGGGGGCCGTGCTAAGGGACCGCCACACACAAACAAAAAGTCTGCGAGGGGTGGAAGGACTGCAGGGAAACCAGCAGGACCGAAATCCAAGCATGGACCTCACACTCACACATACACACACACGACGGCACACAATAACAAACAACCCGGAGATCGTCCCGTTTGCGGAGAAATCTGCAAGCACGGAGCCCGCACCGGCGTTATTACCCACACCAACAATATCCTCCCAGCTAGATTCTAGCTGGACTCTTCCCGTACTGACCACGTGGGGAAAAGGAGCAACCCGCCAAACGGGATACACCTGGTCCCAGCGCGATCGACCTCGGGAAAAGGAGGCATAGGAACCAAAAATAGAGGCGCAAGTGCCGCAAAATGCTAGCAGAACCAGCAGCCTCTATTGCTTCGGTGCCTGCACATCTATCAGGTGCTCCTAATACGGTGGAGATGCAGGGAGCTGCCGATCGCCCTAGCCAACCGACAGCAAACCGTGTCCCACCGAGAAGGAAAGGAGCCAGCAACAACAACCCGGTGGCTCGGGCTCCTGTGAAAAGGGTACGCCTTGTCGAGACTCTGTCTCTGAGAGAATCCAAGAAGCAGAGGATCGAGTCCACCGCTGGGACCCCTCGAGCAGCATATGCGGACTCAGTAAAAGCTGACTTGATGGTTGCGGTAACGTCTGCAAGCACGGGCCACCTCTCCTTAACTCGCCGATGAGGCCCTCAACCTGGTTCAGGGCTGCGTCATGGTTGAGTGGATGCGGAACCCCCAGAGTGTGGCCGGAACACAATTTCAGGGTAAACCCCTACACGCTAGAAGAACCCTGAGAATGTGGTGCGGAGACCAGGCAGCGGTGGCTTGGCTCAAGCGGTGCGTGGCCACCATCGCCCTCTCATCAGGGGACAAGTTGGTGATCAAGCGCCAAAATGATGTGCCGCGCAGAGTGCGGCATTCTGTTCCCAGGTGTCCGGGATGATTTCGGGGTGGTAGCAAATTGCCTTCGTTACCAGAACACCTGGGTCCAGATTGGCCGGTGGCTGCTCAGCTCATCAGCGCTGATAGGCAAGGCTCAGAAATCTTCGCCATCGTCAGCATCCCGGAGAAAAAGGTGCAGGCCCTCCTGGACTGGACCGGGGCTGCCGACTCACATTCTTGTGTGGGTCGGTGTACCTGAAGTTCCAATATTGCGGCAATATGTGACAGGTACTTCATTAAATTATATTAAAAAACATGTCACTGATCAGTCGAACGAATTAAGACTTCAGCAGAATTATTTGCTTGTATAAGAATATTAATTAACGTCATAATTATTTAGGTACAATTTAATATCATTTAACTCAATATATTATCTTGTATGTAAAATACAAGTGCGGCCGGACATAACGGATTTAATTTACAATATGTATAAAATATTAAGGCAGGTACTTACCGTTGAGGTGTAATCAAAGGACGGTTAGTTCTTTTATATTTTCTTCGATTCATTGTAAAAGCAAATGAAAAAGTAGCGGGCACAACTTAAAAATGAATTTCAAAAATTCTGCAATACGGGCACAACTAAGAAATGCCTTTGTAGCACAAACTATCGCGTGCGATTGCGGCGAGTGCAAGCGGCCGACTGGTGATGGGCCCATATAGCAGGAAAGGGATAGATCATTTCTCTTAGTGCAGAAAAGACATAAATGCCCTCTTTGGTCTGTTATAGTATACTTTTGACTAAAGTCTTTAATGCATACGGTAAAACGAGCACTTTAGATTACGATTCCGTAATAATCTTAAATCTCGAAAATTTTGAATTGTGCCCTTATTGCATTCGGCAGGCGTTGTATATAGGTATACAGTACTAGAGGACGCCCGCGATTTCGTACGTGTAGAATTAGTTTCCCGCTATTCCCCCCATTTTGTTTCCGTTAGGGGTTGATTTTCGGAAAATCCTTCCTTAGTGCTCACTTACATCATGAAAGGAACCCCTGTATCAAATTTCAAGTTTCTAGGTTCAGTAGTTTCGGCTATGCGTTGATATATAAGTCAGTCAGGTTTGCCTTTTATATACAGGGTGCCATCGGAGACGTAATCAGAAACCACTTTTTCAGACCTGGTAATTGATGGTCATAACAACGTAATAGGAGTTACTTGAAATAAACATTCTTTTTTTTTGGTAATTTTATTCTTCAATTATGTCACTAATTCACTAAATCATGGTTACCCTAATTATTTCATGAAAACCTCTTTGGTTTTCATTCAGAAAACTTTATTATTATGATACTTTTAAAAATAAAATGACAATGTCACTGTAAGTCACTCTTAGTAAACAATTACGCATGTGAAACAAGTGTATCTTTGCATCTCTTTCTTGATTGTAGGGTGACCACGCTGTATGAAGGTCATAATTTAATTTTAAAGATTACATGATTAAAATTAAATAATGCAACTATCGACCTGCATTCCTGTGTTACTGTAATCTCAATTTAATGCTTAATTAAGTATTGTCACTTCTGATTACGTCTCCGATGGCACCCTGTATATAGATAGTCCTCCTCATCGATTTCGATGATGGCGACTAGGGTTGTGCGCGCTCGTTTACTGAGCGGATCGTTCCAAACTAGTACAATCGCTCAAATTTAGTAATTCGGTCTTTTAGTTTTTTTACTGCACTAAAAGAATCTCGTCTGTTCATGGTCCTTATTTGTGCTCCTTTGACCGAATGAATGGCCGGGCGGTCATTCATTTGGATCGCTTTGCTGTCAGTGTCACTCACTGCTCTGTTCGGTTCTTGCTCCGCGTGTACTAAATGAACTAAGAGCAGAAACTTTAAGGAATAGTTCATTCTAGGATAGTGACGGGAATTGATTCTTTTTGGCTCTTAGTGCATGTACTACACAACCCTAATGGCGACCCTACCTATTTTTTATTAGCGTGAGCTCTATTGTGGCTCGCTAGACCGAACTTAGTTTTAAATAAGTTGCATAACTTCCGATAGAATATTAACGAATATATTTATGTATGTAAAGTCTTTATTGCACATAAACAATTATTTAGATGCTGTTTAAAAGAAAGCTAGTTTAATCAGGATGGTCAGCTAGGTCTTATGAAAACCAGTTAATCTGTTTAAGAGCTCTCTGAAAGAAGGGGCACCAATATATAGGGGGTTTTATCTTTTTAATATTTAATTGAGTTATTTGTCTATTACAGGAAGTAACAGAACTTGACGTTTATATAAAATGCAGCTTAAGAAAGCCCCCTTTATACCGTTCTTGGATAAGCTTATAAGATTTGAATACGTTAGTTGGTTTAGGTGTTACTTTGGTTTTTTTTGATACTGTTACATAGATGAATATTTTAACCTATAATATTCACTATTCTACTTATGTAGTAGTTAGAGCTGCTTTTCAAATCAAATCAAATCACATCATTTATTCGCTACGACATGAACCATTAGCAAAAGGTTTCAAAGAAACAATTATTTACTTATTACTTATTACAATCTTCTGTTTAAGGCAAAGCATTTTCGATAAAAATTTACATCCGTTCTAAAATGCTCAATGTTTGAATAAAAAATAAAACCGTTAAATAGCATATAAGTTTATTTGAAAACGTAATAAGCAAGAACTTTTTTTTTAAAGTCTGATTGCAAATCGATTTCAATCAACTCTACCTTATCGCCTGGGTTCAAGCTCGCCGTCTCAGTAAGTAATTAAAGTAGAGTACTAAAATTCAAATTGAGTCCTTAATTAGAGCTGTGAAATAAAAAAAAAATTGTTGAAAGTTGGTTTTCTTTGCCTCTATTGCCTGAAAAGACATTACTTGGTCCGGAAAATACAGACAAAGGAAGCGAAGTACATTCTAGCGGTTCGAATAAGAACAATGCAGGGAAGTGTTTATACAAACGATTGAAATTTTAATAGCATTAATTAAGGGGCTTTGACCGCAGTGTTCCCACGCTCTTCAAAGATCATAAAGCTGAAATAAAGCTGAAATGCTACAGCGGCGTACACGCACGGACGGGTACAAATTCGCTGTACACCGTGCCCGGACGTACCCGAAGGATTTTAACCATTGATTCTAGACCCTATTTGGAGTATATAATGTGGTATAGTAACATGTATTCCAATATCGCAAAATTTCCGAGATTTTTATTATTTAAAAAACAATTCCATACCTAGTTAATTTAATTTGAACTCTGTCACCTTAACTTCAAGCATTAAATAATGGACTAGGAAATTGATTAAATTAATTTATGTTGTACGTTGATGATATTGCTACTTGCAACAAGAATCTTTCTTAGTAAATAATGCTTTAAGTTAAGGTGACAGAGTTCAAATTAAATTAATTATGGAACTGTTTTTTAAATAATAAAAATCTCGGAAATTATGCGATATTGGACTACATGTTATACCACATTATATACTCCAAATAGGGTCTAGAATCGATGGTTACAATCCTCCGGGTACGTCCCGGGCACGGTGTATATCAACATCTATGTAGGTACACTTGGGAGAAAAGAAATCAAGCCACTTAGTACTGAATTTCCAGTGGCAGTATGGTTTTTGATCCTTGCCAAGTTTATTTATGCAAACGTAAAAATAAAGCGATGTGTAAACTTAAACATACTGTTTTAAAAACCTCTGTGAAGCAAAACCTAAGCCAGCGCCCTCGCGGGAACAATAAAGGCTTGTACGAGATTTCTCATGGCAGCATCAATTTGATAATGTCTCTTTTTATTCTAATGCCGCTCTTGGCGAGGAATATTTGTCTTTTTTTACGTTCGGTAATAATTATACACAAGCGTATTTTTACTACGGTGTTTTAAAGTTTAGATTAAGGGGTAGTAAGATTACGCGAGAGTAAATGGATTTTGGGTCGTTTATTTTTAACCTAAAACTACTGAGACAAACAGGTTAGTTGCAAAACTGATCGAGAGTGGTTAATAACGCCCGGAGCAACCGTTACAATATGAAATTATTTTTTATGTTGATAGATTAGGGTAGCATTTGACCACAATCTCACCTAAACAGTCTGTCAGGCGGCCTGACAATCGGTAAAGAAATGTTCATTACTTAATGAAAACTGATAATCTCTGTTCTTGTTCGATGAGCTGACTGGCCAATACGGACCAATGGACTTTCAGTATTATGGTGCCTTTGCCCTTGATGATAAGTGAAGATGATGTGGTAGATGGAACACTGCTAGATAGAAAGAAGGGCGACCGTGCTTCACTAAGTATTTACTGTTTATTTTTCTAATATTATTCTGATTCTGATTAATTCTATATAGTTTTTGAGTGAGCGTTATGATTATTTGGCTTTTGGATGGTATTACTTCAAAAATTACCCTTCAAAGACGGACAATATATATTTTAGTGACTCCATTCTGTGCGCTGTGAAAATAAATAGTTTTAATACCAAAAAAATGTGTATTTCTTGGTTATTACAGGGGTGCACTTAGACTTAGACTACGCGTACGAAGTCGCGGGCGTCCTCTAGTAGCTTATAAATCAAAATTTAAAAATATGACTAAACCCCACTTAGTTAATACTCATGTGTTTGATCAAAACATAGGAACAACATTTAATCAACGTCACAACTCAAACTTAAAAATCATATGGATAAAACGCGAATTGTGGAAAATCCACCCCACATACACACACGTACACATAGGTATATATCTCAAGCAGTTTGAAACTCAGACAAAAGTTGCTGCCAGCGGAACATTTTCTGGGGTCTAGTCTAGAACAGTAATTATAACTAACGAGCATTTCGCAGAGAAGGTACGTGAGCTGTCTATTCTGTTACTTTGCTAGGTTGAGCTATTGATCTACTTCGATTGCAGACAAAAGTTACGACCGAGTTTGCCCTGATGCAGTATGGGAGCATTTGGAGCCCTTTTAAAACTTAGAACACATTATGCAGATTATACAGGGTGTTTGGTAGACGGGTGTCGGGGTTTTAAGGGTCTACATGAATGATCTATTGCTGATTAATAAATATTCAAGTTTTTTTATTAAGTATGATACAAAAATACTTTTGTGCGCTGTTGCGTTTGTCCGAAATTTTCATTTGTCCTAAAATATTTTTTCACTGAAAACGTTTAACTTTCCTGGATTGATATAAAACTAACCTAACCTAACCTACAGGTTCTGGTTTTTAAATTTAATATTTTTCGAGTTACTACGGTTATTTTATTATTGTAAAAGGCAAAGAAAAACACCACCCCTGTTATTTCTCAAACTGACACAAAAAAGACTGCAAGCAGCAACAGGAGTTTATTGGGTGTGGGGACCGGTTTTTTATTTAAACGCACAAAAATAAAATAAAATAAAATTTGGACGAGTCAAATGAAAGAAAGATTACAAAGAAACAACGCTACTGTTATCGTAACAATAAATAAAACAATTTTATCAGTCAGATGTGAATGCGTACAAAATGTCCTTTGATCATAAAACAATTGGGTATCACCCCTACTCTGTTGGGGAAACAAAAGAGTGACCTGCCCAAGAGCCCGAGGCATTCGGTAGTAATTGTTAAGGAGCTTCAAATACGACTGCATTTACACCGTTAAATCTATAGCACCAAATTAGGAAACAAATAAAAATATAAACAGCAGCAGTGAAAATGTGCGTCAAGAGCTGAATACATTTTTTTTCATTTTATTTAATAGGTACGAGTACAGTAAAAAATTACAGGTGTATGATGGGATTATTAAGGGATACATTATTCTCCAAATTTTCAGGAGCTAAAAGAACCTTTTGTCTTAATCAAGATTAAATATATAAAAAACCGGCAATGCGAGTTGGACTCGCGTGGAGAGGGTTCCGTACAATGAATGTTTTGTTTTTGGCTGTACGCTCATTCACGAGCGAGTTTTGCGACTTTAGGGAACACCTTAAACTTTTTTTTCAAATATTCATTTCTCCGAATTTCAATTTTTCCAAAAGCTATGCTATGCTGAAGCTATTTTAGATTGAATGAATAATTAAAATGCTATACGTAGGTTAGGTTACGTTTGGTTAGGTTAAAATGAAAATTAAAGCGAAGAAGCGATTTGTTTTAAGCGATATAGGCGATATTAAATAATAAAGTCTTCTATCAAAACATTGCATTCGAAATTATGAAATTCCCGAATTTCGAACAATTCGTAATTGACTCTTCGGAATTATGTAGTGCACCCGTTATTTTAGGACCATAGACTTCTTATAGGTTTTCCTGTAATACAAAATTCAAAACTTCGTCGGCTGGGAAGAGGCTACAAACCATAACGAATGGTTGATCTCCACCTATATGTATGTAGGGTGCGGCGGTCACCTCCACCACAGATTATATACAAGTTACTACCTCCCATGCACTCATTGTGATCTTTCATTCCTAAACAAGCTTCGTTCTATCAAGTTGATTCTGTGTTTTACGTACATAGTAATACTATATAGTACACCAGCAATAATATATTATCCAACATTGGGCGCAAAAATATCTGACACGTCTTTATTACTAGAGGTATAAGAGCGTTTCAGATATTTTTGCGCCTAATGTCGGATAATATATTATTGCTGGTTTTATCGAAATTTTGTATCAAGCACTTACAGTTAAAGTTAATTATGTATTTATTATCTGCGAAAAACTGCAGGCAGATGCTGGATGCGGCAAGCTGAAGACAGGGCGCTATGGCGCTCATTAGGGGAGGCCTAGGTCCAGCAGTGGGCTAATATAGGCTGATGATGATGATGATGATGATGATGATGATGATTATGATGATGTATTTACTTTAGTACCTACTTATTGTTTCAGTTCTCAAAAGTAAATCGTAGTATCAGATATTCGGTTTATTACCTTGAGGCAAAAACGCTACTTGGAATATATGCCGTATTAAATTTAGAACAAGGTTCGCAACAATGTAATTGCGGCTGGTGCAACGAGTGCGCGGATGGAGCCAAACAATGGCACTTCAGAGGTCGCTCCGTATTACCAACCCTGCTCATTGTGTGCGGCTTAAAAATATGCGCGGCAATAAAGTCGGCCCCAGGCCTCACAGGCCAGTATACTAAACCAAACCGACACGCGATATAATATGGCAAAACCATCTCGGGGCCTAATATGGCAGCGTTTAAAAATCCGTCACTTTTTTACACATATATGATGACGAGAGTACGAGAGTGACGGAAGCTTTATCCACATTTTATTCCGCGATAAACGAAACCATACTAGGCCCGCTGCTGTTGGGGTTTGAAGAAATTATTTTTGACTAACAGATTTTTATTCATTCCTTTTCTGTTGTTTTTGATTTTCCGTGTTTTGTACAATAAAGAATTTACATATATACATACATTTATTGAAACAATCCAATCTATGAATTTTAAACGAATTGTGGCGTTTTACAGTTTACTTAAAGAAATGTCGTAGGTACTTAGTTTTAGTTATTTTGGCAATGGAGTAGCTATTTACCTCTTTGACATCATTTTAGCAGGGGTGATAATAATAATATTACTTTTTTTAATAGTGTTATAATTTACGGGGTTTTGTTATTTATGGGGTAAAGCGGCTGACATCCAGGCAATCTTTGTATTACAAAAGCGGGCTATACGTTTCATTAGTCAAACTGGGGTCTTACTCAGAGATAAACTTAAAGAGTTTAACACTCTTACTGTCGCGTCGCAATACATCTTTGAAAATATCATTTATGCACGCAAACACATTCATGTTTTGACCAGGTCCGTTTTCTCTTGGTGTAATGAATGTGATGCATAAGTAAAGTTCTTGCTAGGCAACGAGTTTACACGTCAACGAGTATACGCGTCGACGAGTCTACGCGTCGACGAGTCTACGCGCTGACGAGTCTTTAACCTGCAGCTTAAAGGTACATTACCAGATGCATCACATTCTCACCACATGACGCCATCCTGGGCCTCTATTCCCGGCGGTAAAAACCATATCGTCTTTGACGTGTTATCATGGTCGTCCACTACCTACCTACCATCGCGAGACGGAACAGATCCTCTAACATGGTGACTCCGGTCCATTCTCTAATATTCTGCAGCCACAACTTCCTTTAGAGACCAGAGAGACTAAAAATATTCACACGATACAGATGTTTTAGGATCTGAGTCTGACACTACCATCACATCCTCCGATAAGTGTTAAAAGCAGTGGAGATACGACACAACCCTGCAGAACTCTGCAACCGATTCCGACTTCCTCGGAGTACTTATTGACCACCCTTACAGTAGGTATCTGGTTTTCGCGGGTACCTATTATTTTATCGAAACACTTTTCAACGAACGTATCATTACGCAGAATTTTCATTTCATCGAAAGGCATTTCTCACCGCATGCGTTATTTTTTATTTATTTTGACATTTACAACCAAACCTAACCTATTTGGTCCGTGCCACAAAAAAGAAATAATAAGAAAATGTATACGTGATGGAACACAACAGTAGGTACTAGTCGGAAATCGTGATCACATTTAATTAAAAACTCGGAAGCATTTTTAAAAATAAATTGGGATGACTCGAGATGTTATTTATTATTTATGTTGTTTTCCTATGTAATTTTACACTGTTTTTACGCCCTTGGGTCCGGGGCGTTATTCTTTTAGAAATACTACACTTTGAAAGCGCTTACGGCGAAGCGAGACTCCCCCGTTGCCATTTTTCCAAGGAAGTAGGTACTACGACACTTGCGGAGTGGGAATATAAAACTGATGGCATGCCAAAATGTATTTATTTATTTTCACTGAACGAATTAAATGTCATGTTTATTCCTATCTTGTTGTTATTATGTTTATTTATTATGGGCATTAAGTTTAAAACAATATGTAGCTGACAACAAAAGAATACCATTCTTAATTAACCCTTGACTAGCGACCCGCCCTCGCTTCGCTGCGGTTGTTATAAATTAAAATAACTAACCCAAGTTCATCTGGAATAATATACTTTTCTGAGGTTTTATTTTAAAAGGACTTTCAAAGACCTACATCATACATACCTTCACGCCTGTCTCCCAATGGGGTAGGCAGTGACTATGGAACGCCAGGTGCACCGGTCTAAACATACAACTTTCGCTTCCTTTACATTCATCAATCTCTTCATACACGTACGTTGGTTTCGGGTGCATTTTATTTGGCCCTTATTCAGTACATCGCGAATCTGATCACATCCGTCTAGGACGTCCCCTACCGACATCTCCGCTCACTCAAAAACCTATCAAAGCGCTGTTTCAAAGACCTATCTGACACTTTATGTGAAATTAAGTTTTTCATGCCGTTAGATTTATAATTCAATTAAGTGTAACAACAAAGGCGATAAGTCTGAGAGCACCCAGTTTTCGCCTACAAACTGACTGTGCAGTTTGGCGAAGAATTACAATGTCCCATGCCTGTTTTCTATGAATAAATGATTTATTATTATTTATTATTTTAAAATCATTACTGTCAGTTATCACAGAATCTCTCTATTATATAATGTTTACAACTGAATTTTCATTGGACGATACAAACAAATTTTGCAAACGTGTACCATTGCACTATTTCGGTTGATTAAGGTTCCGTAGTAAAATAATAGGACACCCTACTTTCAAAACCAATTTATGTGGGGCAATCCAGAAGGTTGCAAGGAATTGAGAAATTCCGTTGACAAATGAACAGCCTCTTCCAGGTCGAGCACAGTGTCTACAGAGTAGTATCTTCGATAGAATTAAATCATTTACTATACCTACTTGATTATTAGTTGGTGATAAAATAGCTCTCCCCTGGAACCGAGGTACAGTCTTGGAATTAATCTATAATATGAAAATGAATCGCTGAATGTGTTGCTAAGCGCAAATCTCGAGAGCAGCTGAACCGATTTCGCTAATTCTTTTTTTAGAATATTCCTTGAAGTACGATCATGGTTCTTAGGGAGTGATTTTTTTTTTAAATAAATTCATACATTTGCAGCGGGGCGAAGCCGCTGGCGGGCCGCTAGTATTATATAAACATTGTCGACTAATTCTGGAAGGCCATTTACTAAAACGCAAGGGTTTTCATTTTCAAGATTAATACTCCTATTGTCTTGGGGCATCTGTTCATTTCCTATTTTGAGCAACAACTCTACAAAGAGCGGGTTTTTCATACGTGCTGACAACGAACCTCTCATTTATTTATGTTTTAAGTTCTAATCTACGTTGCGCGTAATTTCGAATCTGCCATATCTTCTAAATTTAAATAAAATAGTGTTACGGGCAATTTTAGTCCATATAAAAGGCAACTAACGTATTTATCTACATAAGGATAAGTACTGAATCGGAAAAAAAAAATCTTTGCAAATAAACTAATATTTTTTAATAAAAATTTAAAGATATATTTTAAGTATTTTACAAGTACTGATATAGCCTTAAATTTGAAGCCATTTATTTCTATAAGGATTATTACCAAGCCAAGGTATGAATAATATGGCCTGGTTTATACCGGCGTTGCTTTAGCATGAAAAAATAGTTATTGTGACGTAACTGTAATAGTTAGACATATGGTACTTGAGACTTTCTATTTGTAGATATTGATGTTCTCTATAAAACTGTAGCACACCACTTTGCTCTATTGTCAATAGTTTCCGCAGCGTACGCGATATAAGGATTTTTGTTTGATATTTTTACACTGTCGCAGTTTTCACACGGATCCTTAACTTTTTTGAAAATATTCTATCGCCTATGTTTATCAGGGATAATGTAGGATTCTAATGGCGAAAGAATTTTTCAAATCGGTTCATTCTTTTCTGAGCCTATTCAATGCAAACAAACAAACAAACAATCAAATCTTTCCTCTTTATAATATTAGTGTAGATATGCTCCAACATTGATTAAAATAAAGGTACATAGTTAGATGAATTTCGCCTAATATCTGTTTACTTTCGAGGCATCTATTTTAGTTGCAGTACCGCGCACTTGGTAGCGCCCATTACTCAAACTTGTCGCAGCGAAGCTAAGCAAATATAAATCAGTTTCGTCGACAACACGGAGAAATCTAAAACTTAGCACTTGCTCGGTTTGAACCAAGTTGTAATTATTGTAATCTATTCATCTCTTCTCTCTGCATTCGGAAATGTTAAAACCCGCTAAACAAGACTTTTATAATTTTTTATGACTTTGTGCACTTAGATTTTGTTTATTGTAATTAGAAAAAAATGCTTTATGTATTAGTTATTTACACTTAGCACTTGCTCGGTTTGAACAAAGTTGTAATTATTGTAACCTATTCATCTCTTCTCTCTGCATTTGTAAATGTTAAAACCCGCTAAACAAGACTTTTATAATTATTACTTTATGCACTTAGACTTTGTTTATTGTAATTTAAACAAAATGCTTTATTAATGCTTTAGTTATTTGCACGTATCCCAAATTTTATCTTAAGGACTCTTATTTTGATGAATAAAATAGGTTAAGTATAAAATCACCTATTGATTTTATTTTTTCATTGATTTCATTGAATAAAGCGAATCTACTTGAATTCGAGGTTCAAATTTGGACATTCGGCGGAATAAAGGCACAAGCTTGGATTTCAATGTTTGTAATTTATTCTTTCTGTAGGCTATAACTGAAACCAAATGCGGAAAATCAAAATTACTGTAAGTTGGGATTATATCGAAAACCATCAAGACTTATACTAGACCCATGTAAGGCAAAAATCTAAATTGATTTAGACGAGCTTTTGCAGCACTCGATTGTGGATTTCTAAATACAGGATACCCTGCATAACACATCTTAACCCCGGATTTTTAACACCTAAGTTGTATTACCAAATCCTCCTCTATTTATTCTGTAACATTTTTCCTAGTAATCGCTTTTACGCCGGGGGTTTTATTCTCCATTAGCAGATCGGACTTGATCCCGGTAACATGGGAATAAGAGTCGGGAAGAAAACGATTTGGGTAAAATTGTTGATTTTGGCTTTACTGAAATTAAGGAAGGTTTAGGGACGGAGACGTAAAAGTATTTTACAGTAATAGGAGCTGCGGTGAGCTGACTTTTTTTGGTTATATGTCCCAACAGATCTCTTATATGTATTTATTCATTGATTATTACACAAAACATCATGAGCAAGATTGGCGTCCTAATGAGTCCACAGACAAACTAATTGAGATAAAAGGATAAAAGATGTTTATTTAGTAAGTAGGTTACACGGGCAATTTTATACGTCAAATATCTACCAGCGCAAGGGGAGACCTCTACTGAGAACACAGTCGAAACTCAACTTTCAGTAATTTTATAAATATGACTTATGAAAATGACAATACTTAACCTAGCATTGTATAAAACAATGAATATGAAAATAATGGAGCGTAAATAGTTATCTATCATAGAGTTTATACCATATTTTCAATTAGGCCAATAATCATTTCGCATAACAGCTTTCTGCACTTTATAATTTTTCGCAACTGAATGTTTTGAAAAACTGTTGTTTAACAAATAATTACTTGGTAATTTTTCAATATGCCATTTATTTTTTGTTTTAGTATTGGCATAGCATACGTTTCCTAGAATACAGTATCGCATATGACTTCTATCCTAATTCAGTTGCGAATAAGAAACAAAACAATCAATTAAAAACATTAGCGCCTTGACACAACTCTAAACTAACCTTGCCTAGAAAATTAATCTAACTTTGAATTTGTAAAATATGGAATAAATTTGTGTGCAAAATATTAATTTCCAATTATACTTTTTGGCAATAGATTATTAGCCTTAGTAAAATGTTTTCTAGATAACTTGATTGAACAAGATTGATTTAGACAAATGATAATTTGACTCAATGAAAAATTGCAAAATAAAAATTTGCTAAAGATTGGTTTGCCAAATAAAATTATTGCGATAAATTAGTTGGGGCATTATAAATATTAGACGAAAAATACTTTAATTTTAAAAATATGACTGCCACAACAACAACTGTATTATAAATAGTACGTATGAAATCCTTGAAAAGAGAAACATAAATATACAATAATAAAACCCACACATCTTAAGAATTAAAT
Organism: Acleris cristana; assembly: GCA_948252455.1. Taxonomy (NCBI): domain Eukaryota; kingdom Metazoa; phylum Arthropoda; class Insecta; order Lepidoptera; family Tortricidae; genus Acleris; species Acleris cristana. Next base: position 4,352,463 of record OX411781.1, on the reverse strand, counting down.
TACGAGGTTAGCTTAGATAAATTGACAGTTCGCTGGAGATTTATTTAGAATTCATTCGAATTAGAATAGAATATAGAATTTAGAATAAAGTAATTTTTTTCGTTAAAAAACATGGAGTGACCATAACAGTAGCTCGAACATGAACAATCCGAGAAGTATTTGTTCAGCTAAACGAAGCGTTGAGTGCAAAAACAAACACACGTTTCGAGCGTAATTGGGCTGGCGCGGGCTATCGAAACATCTGCACTTATTTGAGTCGAAACAGACTAATGATCGGGCCGAGTTAGATTGGTCAATTTAAAACTCTGCCCTAGTGAAAAAGGATATTTAAGTCTATTTAAAGCTAGGGTAAATAGGCATCTTTTAGGTGAGTTCGCTTGATCATCGACAAAATATTCGTCTTCTAATGGCAAGAGTTGGTCAAGAGCAAATCCATTACCAATAAAAAATGAGTGAAAAAGGGTACAAGTGTAGTAATTTTGTTTAATGATGTATTTCTCTTTTTTATTACGAGCTGAGTCGACTTGTATTTGTTGTCACTAGGGCCGCAGAACGTCGAGCACGAACTTTACCAAATAACGTTAACGTATCGTCATAGAGAAAATGTGTATGTCGATTGGTTACAGCGCCCGTGTCCATATTTGATAGGTATTACATTAGGCGTCTTTTACTTTATTTTTATTTAAGTAAAGAACCGAGTCCGACTCGCATTTGGCTTGTTTTTTATTGAATTTTGGGTTAAAAAGTAAAAAAACTTGTATTATTTGTACCTACTGCAATATTTATATAAGGGTGATATTTAAACGCTCATCAAAAAAAGGCCGGAGCCTAAAAAAATAACTGCAGTGCAAAAAACTAAATGTTCATCAAAAGCGCAGTTTGGCGTGCGTTTAGTATTTTTTGGTTGTGCAGTTCAGTCTGCTTTTTTTCGTGGTGCGGTTTTTGTTTTTTTGCTGCACAATTATGAGGATTGTGAAGCACGGCTAAAATCACGCAGGTAGCAGTCAAAAAAAAATCATACAAATTTAGCTCCGGGCGATAATGTTTCTCAACCCCTAAATCAAGTCCGATTTCCACGATTTTTGAATATGTTGTAGTTATTATAAAGAACTAGGTCTGTACGTTTTTGTTTTTGTTTTGAAATTTGTTTCATTCTACGAAATATTTTCTTGGAAAGGAAAAAGTACAGACGTAGTTTTTCATGGTATCTACAACATATTAAATAAAAACCGGTCAAGTGCGAGTCGGACTCGCGCACCGAGGGTTCCGTATTTAAGATAATATGCTTGGTAACCGCAAAAGAAAATACTCATTTTGTTATAAGCTTTATTTTCCTGGTAATAAGGTCGATTTTGACTAGCCTAAATTTTAATACAGATTTTCTTAGTTTTTTTGTTATTTCTCAAAAACTGTAAATAATGAACACTTTATTTTATTTTTCCCAGAAAATATAAGTAATTATCTATACGTCAGGATTTTTTTCAGAATTTTTGATTAATAAACTTCGGAGATAAGGGGGGGGGAACGGTCATTTTTTGTACATTTTTGGCTATAAATCAAAAAGTACATCACAGAAAATTTTCAAAAAAATAGTTTTGAAATGTGCAGATTAAGACCTTTCATATGACACCCCATTTGCTATAATCGAACCACTTTCATTTTTGAACCTCCCATTCTAGACCCCTTTTCAATTATTAATAAAATTAATTATTAATAAAACAATATTTTTTTTACTACAAATAGATGCGGGCAAGCAAGTTGTACAACTATGCCAAATTTCAAGTTGATAGCATTTGTAGTTGCTGAGAAAACCTGCTGTGACATACAGACAGACAGACAGACAGACAGACAGACAACGAAGTCTCACCATAAGGGTTCCTTTTGTACCATTTTGGTACGGAACCCTAAAAATTCGTAAAAATCGGACTAGGTGAGAGAAACGTTACCGCATTTTGCATGGATTTTTTTAGCTTTATAATCCCCTTAAATAACACATATTTCCACTGAAGTAAGGGCATTTTGGATAAAGCCAATGCTTTACGATAAAAGAAAATAAACAAAATAGGGCTAAGAATTTGCATCTCACAATTTGTAGGTGCAATAAAATTTTATTTGGCGCAATAAGACTGGAGCTGCCCGGGCGCCGCGCCGGATACAAACGCGTTAAGGCGAACAAAGGCAACCGCGACTTGCTTCTTACAACATTTTATTTAATTTGCTCTATTGTATGCATTTATGCGTTTCTTAGGGGTACCTATTATTTTCGAAACATCTTTCAACGAACGTGAATTTTCATTTCATCGAAAGGCATTTTTCACCGTATGAGTTAATTTTGTTTTGGTGGTCACAACTCTAACGTAACCTAACCTACGTTATTAATGTTTGAGATATCCTGAAAGCATTATGGTTTTAGTAGAAAATTGCGTTCGATAAATATCTAGGTATTGTTAAAAAAAAGAAGAGATTCTTCTGATTGCAGTAGGTTTGTATGTTTGTATTAAGTACAATGGGTACAATACGTAAACTTTTTAACTAATAGTGCTGCAAGAACAAAACCGTCAGGGAGGGAATATGACAAAATGTTCGGCTTTTACTTTTGATTGATATTTATTTACTGATTATATTCTCATTAATTTGTCATTTTTTATTTTAAAAAATAAATTTTCTTCTCGATTAAAATGTTAACATTTTTCTTAGCACACTCAGGAACCACCTAAATGGCACATAAAACATGTCAAGTGCGAGTTAGGCTCATGCACTATGGGTTCCATACGAAAACAATAATGAGCGCTAAGGAAAATGGTAAAGAATACGTTAGATGCAATAGCCATTTGGATGCGGAACCGTAAAAAGTTTCGAATACGAGTCGAACTTTACGCTTAGATGAAACACTAACTTCGTGTCTTAATTCTTAATTGTACCTAGTTCTGTACTCGCCGACTTAATGACGCTTTAATGTCTGCATATCTCTACCACCTTGAGCTATAACAGGCAGACATATTCCTTGTCTGTTTTTATTACTGACGTTGTAGGTGTTTTTATATTCTGCGGAAATACTAGAGATGAAAACTGCGATAGCGGAAATTGCCACTCGTAAGAAACCGCTTGCGCCGAGGAGATCTTTCTGAGGCGAAACAGAAACCTATATGCGCCTGCGGAGCGGAGCTACTACACTTCCGTTACTGTTACAATTTACTTTTTATTAGCAGCCCGCCCTGCAAAGGTAAACTTTACTTTGATATTGTTACGTACGTGGCCTACCCCCACTGATAGAAATATACAATTACACCGATAATTTAAGAGTTTAACTTTATTAACGTTCTCATTTAACTGTTACTTACAATTGGGATTGTTCATAATTTTACAATTACTCCAATTCGAAAACCATTTCCAGGAATAAGGTTTTAAAGCCGACCTGCATTATTAAGTTTTTGAAATATTTATTTATTTTGGAGATTTTGACAAAAGTATATTTAACCTTTGTTTGACTTTCGTTTTCGGCTTGAAGCCCTCCTAGGTGTAACTTACGGGTTAGGCGAAAACCGCTTGAAATAGCATGTTTTAATACACTATTACAATCACTTTTTATCATTAGATATCATTTAATTGTTGTAATCTATTAGAAAATGCCAACCCAAATTTAAAATAATCATGTCATCCATAAAATATCCTATAAATAAATATAGATATTAAAACAAAACTATTGGGTCAAATACAAAATTAATGAAATTGGTCACTTAAAATTACCTATTCTTTCGAATTAGAATGTAAAAACCGTGAGTTATTCTTTTTGGTCTATCCCAATTATCGCACAATAAGATTTGTATACTTAGAATCTAAGTCTTAGATGATCGCTCGGTTCACCCTTGTTCGCTCTGTTCGCTGTCCAAGTAAAGAATGATTCGCAGCTGCAATCGTTCCATCTTTTATAGTCCCAGTGTCCAACCTTTCCAGAATGCCTTCTAGAATCATCGATTTAATTTGACTCGCCGAGGGTCGAGCCTATTAGTTGCAGGAATTTTCTACGCATTGCGATTGCGACCTTGTTTACAATCGCGATTTCCTCGGCTCACGGGTCTGGAAACTTCTGTGTATTACTGTCTCATTTCTAATCGTGTAATCTCTTTCACATGTTTCTTGAAGGTGCTCAGTACCGCTGTACCTTCTAATCATGCTGTCTCTTTCACTCGTAGTGGAAAATTGACATATACTAAAATATAATTCAAAGGCCCATAAAACGCTTGGTTTTCAGGTCATTGAGTAATCTGATAAAGGGTGGCCTGAAAAGGACTGAAAACATGTTTAAGGCGCCTGAAAACGACGGCAAGTAGGTGGAAATTTTGGTATGTGATAGAGCTACCTCTGAAACGGACTGACACGATATTTCAGCATGCTGAAAAGGCGTCCAAAGCACCCAAAGTCAGATTGAAAATTAGACGACTTAACTTAATTAAACAATCATATTATGTAGTAGGTAATCTAGTGATGACGTGATTTTACACTGAAAGCTAAAATGGACCATATTTTTCGGCAATTCAAATGCTTAACTAATCGTATATGAACAGAATTCGGCATCGGTCCTTGTATCTCTTTATTACGTCTGATGCTCCTTAACAACAGTTGCGAACGGGACAGTGAGGAATGTAAAGACATAGTTTGTATGCAAATTCTTATTTGCCGGCTGGGACAAAAACTCGAAAACGTCGAGCTACGGACTGATTGTTAGCGATGGAAAGACATATCCTACTTATCTTTCTCATTGTATAAATATTAAAGTTCGTAACGATGATTGAGTGGTGGTAGGATCTTGTGAATGGTCCGTATGGATCGCTACTACCTTCTTATCCTTAAACCTACCGCGAAAGAGATTTCGATTTCATCGATGTCCTAGTTGTCGATCCTTACAGTAGCTACTTCGTTTACGTAAATATTATGTTTAATTCTTAAGTGCTTGCCTCAGGAGCTGCTCGTTTTTAATACGTTTGAAGTCCATAAAGCACCTACATCGTCCCCGTGCTTCTGCATTTCTTATTCGCCCGTAATGTGGCGCCACCCTTTGCTGTAACGTAATCCCCTAAGTGAAATATACTATACTTTATTTGTCCTAGCAACAACGCTTGTTCCTTCAACTGCGCTCATTAAGTATTCAAATTAATTCCGACATATTTTGGATACGGACGCGTCTCTTTCAAAAGGGAACACCTTAAAACACCGTTTTTTTTCCGGATATTCATTTGTCTGAATTTTAATTTTTCCGAAAGCTATTTTATGCTGGAATTATTTTAGATTAGTTTTATAATTTAATTGCTATACGTAGGTTAGGTTGGGTTGATTTTTCAGCGATATTAAAAATAAAGTTGCGTTCGGAATTATGAAAATTCGAAATTTTTAATCAATGTATGTTACAGATGCGTCGATGTTTTGACACATTCATGCCCAAGAATTCCACATCTATCATACAATGGAAAGAATAAAATCTGCAGTTCTGCGGGTCGATTTACCTATGAGAAATCGTGCGCTTGAAGGTTGAAAATAAATAGCATCGATTTTACTTTTTTTTTTTATCATCTCATGTATAAGTTAACATATCAGAATGCCTACCCAATATATTTTTTACTGGTTTTTTTACTAAGCCGCTTAAGTCAAAACTTCTAAGAATCTCCAATATTTTATTCAGTGTTGAATACTCTTTTTTGATTTTCATAAAATAAGAAAAGTGGTAATAAGTGGTCTCTGCCTACCCCTCTGGGAAACAGGCGTGATTTAATGTATGTATGTATGTATAAAATAAGACTAACGGTAGGCGTCAATGTATGTAAAGGAACGAGAGCGCTTACACTGCTAGCTGCCGTATACCGTGTGCCGGTAGCAGTGTAGGTGCTCTCGTTCCTTTACATACGTTTGATTCCATCGGCCGAGTTCGGACGACGACGCCCTTATATACTTCGGCCGACAACGGATTAGGTGGACGCCTACCTTTAGAATGTGGTTAGAATCACATCCGAAATATTTTCAGATATAACAGTAAACTCATAAGTACAGGGGCTGTATTCTACTCGGGCGAAACCTTATTTACTTAACAGTAATGTCGGTCGAGTTAAAAACCATAGAACCTTGTCATCATGACAGCGTCAAGAGACGAGATAGAAATTAATATAAGAATAAATCGTTGATTTTAGGCGACAAGGTTCTATGTTAGTTCATCAATTAAAGTCCCTGGCCGCACGATAACAATACGTGTAGACACAAAGAAGAATAAGGCCCCAGAAAATTACAGACAGGAACAACAGACATGTAGGCAGGTAAAGGTTTAAAGCACAGCCCTATTTTTCTGTCAGTGCGGGAGTTAAAATAATGAACGTGTATTTACTCTGCCTCCCTGAATTTTAACACGCTGTACTCACTCAATCCTTGTGACCTACTTTAAATTATATTGGGTCCTTACCTATCAAATTGGCGTTATTTTTACGTGTTTTATTTCGTACGGAATTTATTCATTTCAATTTTAACTTCCAAATTATTTTTAAATTTCATTAATACAGTATGTTACAAAGGTTTTAGATACAAATAATATGGTTCAATTTCTTACTTAGTGTTTAAAATTAAAGTGTGAACTCAACTCTTTTCATGTGCTGTGAGTTCAAGTGTTTCAATTACGCAGAGTTTTATGAAGCTAACTATTTTTAAGTAATTAAGATAATATGTATGTAGCTTAGAAGTGTCCTTTGACGTTACTAAAATAATCCGCAAAATTTAATGTATGAAAACCACCGTTTTCATGAAATTCTCCATATAAAACGCCAATTTCATAGGTAAGGACCTAATATAAGGTTACACAGAAAATTACTGATGTACCATTTTATTCAAAATACGATCTTGTTACAAATAATTTATCAACTAATTTACTTCAAAGAAATAAAATATTACCGCTAACAAGTCAGGTGCGCATAAATATTACGCCATTTTGTTAAACGAGGTTAATACAAGATGGCGGGTCGTTGTGGAAATGGTTGCATTTAGACGGCGCTCCTTAGGGGCCGGGAAGCACAATGTCAAGGGAAAGGGACTTGATTTACATAAACATTACCGTGCCCGAATACTCTGACGATGTGGAGTGATGAACGTTTTAACGCGCTGAAAGGGTTAACATCCACTTAGCTTACAAGCCGGCGAATAGTTTGGTTTCTTAGATATTGTCGTGTTAAAAAAACGTTAGTAAAAGTTTAAATTTAAATTCAGACTTTTTTCTTATTTTAAACTTTGTTTTATTAGACTGATATTTTGTAAAAGTTTTGAGTAATATTAATATAATATTTTAATCAAAAAACCGGTTTATCCTTGTTTTATAGACACTCATTTCATAGACACTATCACTTCACAGAATTTTCTGCTGAACCCGTGTTGATTTCAGTTTATCTTGTGATGGTTACAAGTACCTAACCTAACCTACGTGAATCATATTTAAGATAACCTGAAATCAACACAGGTTCAGCAGAAAATAGTTTTCTATGAAATGAAAATTCTCGGATCCCCGAAAAAACCAAACACAAAATCAGTAAATTTGGTTAAATTTGAGAATATCGTCGGTGAGATTGCCAATTCCGCTATGTGCATTTTAGCAACTTTTCAGGAGAGACAAAAAACTGTTTTTTTACATAATGGGTGAAATACATATCTTAAATATATATCAAAATGGTGTTAAAAAACTTAATAAATATATTTAATGAGAATAAGTAATGATTCATCCATTGCAAATGAAATTATAATTTTTTTTCTTCTTTTTGTGCACACTCGTGTATTGGTTTTGCTCATAATAAATACATTTGTGTTAACCATGCACATAAAGGAATTAATTTTTTATTTCTTCAATGATTATAAGCCATAATTATGTGTTTTTGTTAATATAACAACTACAATAATCTAAGATCAGTCACTTTGTAGGTATTCAAAATACAATAGTTATCAAAATTAAACCTTCCTGGACCTAAATAAAATAAAAAAGGTACTCTGAAAACTTTGAAAATTATTTAATTCCACGTAACACGTTTATAACACGTTAGTCACGGTCACGTGTATCAAAATAAACTTCTTGTTATAGGTAAATTTCAGAAAATGGGTTTACGTGATGTTTATGAAAAAGGTACCTACATAGGTACCTATATTAATTCTTTAACGGCCTACCGTTTTTTCTTTCATTAAAAATACTGCGAAAAAACAGAGTTTTAACATTTAAAAACGTTCAATAACACCGCTTTAAGTAAAATAAACATTTTGAACATAAAGTCATCTTCTTAGCAATTATCCCGTCTGGAGGCGGGGTCTGCTCTCTTAACTTCTTTCTTCCACCTCGCTCTATCCTGGACAATGTCTTCGTTGAGCTGGCAGATGTTCAGGGCTTTCTTTATTGCGGTTAGCCTTCTAGTTTTGGCCTATCCCTCTGCTGACTGCGGGGCAGGGCTTAAACCCAGCGCTTTGTTTCTACCGTATTCAAGTGGCTTTCTTCTCACGTGACCAAACCATCGAAGCCGGTTTTCTTTCAGCTTGTCGGCGACGTTGTAGACTCCGTGTTTTTGTCCCCTTGACACTTCTACACCTCGATCGGGATGCCATCAGGACCTACTGCTTTCTCTTTGGCTACCTTGCTTAGAGCTTATTTGACCTCGCCAGGTGTTAGGCACAATGAGACCCTGATTAGTTTCAGTTGCCTGAAGGTTTACCCGATTAGAGAGGTGTAACCAGGCATCTAGGATATCTCGGTCTTTGTTCAATATGTGCCCACTATACTCCCTCAGAAGTTTCATCTTATCTATATCTCTAGTTACTTACTGGTATTTTCTAGGATGTTATAGACTCCTTTCAAGGCTCGTGATCTTTTCTAAGCGACAGCTTTCTTAGAGATCTTGTATGGACCTATTGTTGTACGCTGCCCGCCGCGCCCTTATGGCCCGGTGGTTATGACACCATGCGTGCGGTCGACGTCCTCAAATAGTGCGTATGCTGCTGCTGCTAGGCGACCAATCGCTACGCCACCAGCACAGCTTTCTACTGAGGTGAAGCAGAACCGTAGTAAACCCGTTCGCGGGGTGCTGCCCCCGACGTGTCCCAAGCAGGACAGTTTTACCCGGGGTGGAGAGGAAGAAGAAGCCTGCCCTGAAGAACCTGTGCGGCACTGCACCGACTGGACCGAACCACTTGCTGTGTCCTGCTACGCCCACGTCTTCAACTAATTGGGTGTCCTGCCATATTTTAAAATCAGCCTTCTTTTTACTATGGCTGTCTGCACTGGATTAGACAACCACTACGTTTCCTTGTGTATTCTACGGCCACCTTTAGATCATCCTAATACTCTTTTTACCGATGTACCGATGTCTGCGCATGTCAAGGTCGTCTTTCCTTTAATCCGCAGCCAGCTAGTAAGCTCCGACTCCTTTTCCCTTTTAGGTTTGTCACGTTGCTTAAAAACTATAACGTGACATTACCGTGATTATAATAATTTGCTTGAGATCTTCGCCTTTGCCTCCGTGACCAGCTGAGACATAGGGTATTCAGTGCCAATATAAACGTTAAGATCTCCTCCTAGTTATTATTTTAGTTCATTGGAAGGCAACTTATGTAGAACATCGTCGATTAGATTTCAGAACTGCTCTTTAGGGGACGTGTTGAGACATGAGGGAGAGGTCTTTGCCTAGCAATGGGACACAATATATTATACTCATACTAAGTAAAACAACAAAGAAACTTTCTTGCGATACCTTATTGGACCAAATAGAACCGATGTAGGTATTCCTCGTCTATTAAATACAAGTAGGTAGCTAAGAACACAAGCAAATATATTTTTTATTATTATAATGTAAGTTGGTACGTTTAATAAAATAAAAAAACGTTAATTAATTTTCATTGTAAGGACTGAGTGTATAAGTTGTGTTACAAAACAGTTTACAACAAATAAGGAAGCTTTGCAGTTAAACTAATCGATACTAAGAAAAATCAATTACTTATCATGAATTCATGAACACCTTCACAATAAAATAACTTGTTTTACTTAACAAAAACAAAAAACTATAATAAGAATATTATAGTTTTTTGTTCTAAACGAAGTTCCCTGGCACATTGTGTAATTATTCTTACAGCACTGTCACTCGATACTAAATTCACGCATGTGCAGCGGCGGTTATAAGTTTTTTTAAATTTTTTGAGAACCAAAACCCATAAGTGTTTTAATACAATACGTCACTTGATACTAAATCCACGCATGTGCAGCGGCGGTTATCATATTTTTTTGAATAACCAAAACCCAGAAGTGTTTAGATGCACATGTGTCATTATTTTTTGGACCAAAATCACAAAAGTGTTTTGTCAAAACCTGATCCAAGTCGAATTTGAGTATACTGGTTTTTGCATTAGGCGCGGAATTCAACTCTAAAGCCAAATCAATAAAGATCAAAAAAACGAAAAAATGCACATAACGGAATTGGCAATCTCACCGACGATATACGGTTTAATTTGGAAATGTAATTATGGGCTTCCTATTTTATTGTTACCTAGTTATTATTAATAATTATCTAACAATAATGTGGTTTAGCCACGAATTTAATTTGGAAATGTAATTATGGGCTTCCTATTTTATTGTTACCTATTATAAATATTATCTAACAATAATGTGGTTTAGCCACGAATTTGATGATGGATTTGTAATATGTTTGCTAATCTTTTCGACACAATTTCAAATTAACCGCGTGTATAGTCAGCCGCAAGGTGAGTATTAAAATAGGTTTGATTTCTAAGTGCAAATACCATCGACCAATTACTACGACGAACTATATTAGGTATACTTTATAGTTCATTCTTGATAAAACTTAGTTTTAGGTATTCAGATTTAGATTTTCTTTTATTAGATTGATATTTTGTAACCGAGAAACACCTTATTCATAAACGCCAAATAAACCTATTTTAGTTAACTATTAAGTGCTTAGTAGGTAAATAAATTTTGGTTGCATGCGAGTGATTCTAACACGGTTTTGTTTTTTGTTCTAGATTATGGAATGCAATAAAGTATTGAGTATTGAGTATTTTTATCAAATGTACTAAACTTTACAACAGTATACGCACCCTTATGAAAAATTTAACTTTGAAATCATATTTTGTAAAGATTTCTTAGTATTGTGAATTATTTCGTGTATTGAATAAAACTCATGCTTGAACGTACGTGTTAATAAAAGTATATGTCAGTGAATAAAAAAACAGAGCCCTTCTCTTAGTGCTAAGCTATATTTGTAGCTGACTGTATGTAACTTGGTCATTAGTGCACAATTCTTCACGGAGCCCGCGAAGGTAATTTCTGCAATGACTTGCTCGAAGATAAAAAATTGAAAATTAATGTAAGGAGCTATTGGAGGGGCATAAATGCATTATAAATATTAAGCGGAGGGTATTTTGATCAAATTTTGAACTTGAATTTAAAGAAAACGAACTTTTAACGAACTTTGTATATTGGTTTATTGGCATTAACGAAAAATTTAGACCATATTAGACGTTGTTGGCGCTCAAAGTCCATTTGATAATCGCTCACAGACTTGCTTTTTACAGAAAGTGCTACTACACAATTTTTGTTAATTTTGTTCTCCCAAACCAATTTTGAAAATATGAGTCTTTCTTGAGCCTAACCGTGTTGGCGTGTTCCCGCATGCTTATTTTATCCGAGAGTGTTTACGGTTGGCCAACGTGAATGTTGAAAAATGTAGTCTGTAGCCTTTTCAAGTAAACACAAAATGACAAGCGTGTTTCACAGTCGAAGTTATTTTGAATAAAAATTGAAGATGTAGGTAGCTGGGCCATTCTACTTTTCGTTGTACAAAAGTTTTTAGCCGCTTTCTCACTAAACTATTTGTATTTAAACGGTAACGTGCAGCGTTTTCTAACTTGAAACTCGAAAAGAGACGTAAATAAGCTTATGTTTAGAATTATCCTAATTCATAAAAAGTTATTTGTAATAACTATAAAGTGAACTGAGTAACGCAGTGGATGTTGATGTCCCCGCCTTTTCTATGGAAAAGGTGCAATTTACCACTGAGTTACCATGATTCTTCAGCGATAATTGAGTAATTTATGAGTTGTTTTTTTGGCAACCATTAAACTTAAACATTCTAAGTTTATGTTATTTATTTAGAAGCGGATTTATAACTTGGTATAATATTTATCGGACTATAACAAAAGATGTATACTGAAAAGTAGAATGGCCCACCAACTAATAATTATACCTTGACCGTACGACTATAGATCAATTTACACATAATAAAATTAAAACCAGATTATTGTAATAATTGCATTAACCTCGACGTTTTGACTTTATCAAACGACGAAGCTAGACGAAACAAATTAGAATAAATAACACACGCTACTATATTTGTTTATAGTAACATCGCAAACTACTAACCCTTTGGACCGAGTTAGTAATTAAAATATGTAAACAGATATAAAACTGAAACATACGATTCTTAGTTATTAACGAGTTTCAAATTGGGTCAGCCTGGATTCGTTATACAGAGTAATAAGTTTTCAGTTTCCTATTATAAACTATGAACATAAAACTTTTTATATTGCCTTACGTTTTTAGGGTTCCGAATTCATGGAATAAAAGGGTAGTTAAAGGATAGGTTTATTAAAATACTTTTCATAAACCATTGTGAAGAGAGCTATCCGAAAAACAACGCAAAATTTTCCCTGTTGCACAAGTTAAATCTCCTACTCCTGACCGAAACACTAAAGTGCGAACACTGCTGTTTGGAAGCTTTTATCGAAAGTTTCTACTAGAACCAGGTTTTTTCTAAGTTATGATTGTATCTTTTATTTTTAAATCCGCTTGTACGAGTATGTTAGTATGATTGTATGTTTGGGTCAAATCTTGGAAGTAAATGTTGAACCACTTCCCATTGTTGGTATAATATGCTAAAATTTAAAACACATTAAGCAAGCCTGATACCGATGCAATATTATGGTTAGATACCAGAGCTGATCTCGTGATGGAGTCACAAGCTGTCAACATAATCTATGCCGTGCTTAACTTAGAATGTGAATCTTACGAAAGACCCATGTCTAGCGGTGGTCGTCCTTCAGTTAACATAATAATGCTGAAGAAGAACCAGCTCACGTGAGCTTGTCTCAAAATTTCCCGACACCTGATAGATCTTCCCCTGAGTCAGTTTATGACAAAGTTGTATCTATCTATGGCTGTGTGAATTGTGTACTTACTCAATGAGTCATTAATACCTTAAAACTATATCATTATTATTAAATTGTAACCTAGTCTATGAAATTGTTTTTGTTTGCCCTAAAAAGACCTAAAAAGACACAGCAGAATATAGCGGACCAAACAACTTATATAACACCTATTTATTGAAATCCATATTCAGTGAATAAACAATTTCTATCTATATTTCTAGCAATATGCAATTTTAATCGGTACGACAGTTTTCATCTAATTATTTGGTCTTACTTTAAATAGATCAATTATGAAAACTGAACCTGCAGAAACATGTGTTTTTCAAATGGCAGCCTTTTTTTTTAAGCTGAGACCGCCGAGCCCCGTCAGGAGCGGACCTCATCGCGTCTTTGTCCCCGACATTCATCTCGCGGAGATGAGACTCTCCTCGTTTGAACATCTCGGCTCTCATTACCGTCACAGCTTACAATAGCTCGGTCACACACAGTTCCGAATCACTGTCTTTTTTTAAATTGGACAGCTGATAAATTAAACAGCATACTACAAAACAGCTATATTATTTTAAACACTTAAATTTTTACTACTCGGGTCGTCAAGTTGCATTCTACGATAGCTAACTTTCGAAAACAGTCAATACGTATGGAATTGATATAAATAAGCGCTCGACTGGTATTCGCATTCGCCGAAAGCCTGATTAGTGCATCGATTTTAAATGCCTTAGAGTTGCGTAACTTCGGTGTTGGCTTACGTTTACGTTTCTGCCTAAGAGGGAGGGTAATGTTTATGCTCTCGAGAAGTTTAATGACCAGAAGAAGCCTGGATTTCCACCAAAGAAGTGTCGTTAGATTGGTCATAGCTTCTCTAAATCTTTTCTAAATAAAACGGGGGCCTATCTACACGCATAATTTTTTTACGCATAATATTCATTACGCATAAAGATCGATTGTCATAACACCTTTTTAGGCTGACATTGCAAAATTTAATAAACGTCTATTGTGTAGATTAGGTTATGTTGGGTTAGGTTAATGTTTAATAATAATTAAAATAAAACCCTTTCTATTGTAAAAATCGTGTTATGACAATCGATTTTTATGCGTAAAAATATGTATGCGAGTAGACCCCTACCCAAATAAAACATATAAAGAACCTTTGATAAGACAAGTTGCATTCTACTAAAGCTCCATATTGCAAAAATCTGATAAATAGAATTGATGAAAGGCTAGCGATTGTACGAGTGACAAATACTAACATCAATTCTCAGAATATCTTTATAATTTTATTTCCATAGACGTTAAATTGTGTTAAATATCTATCCCTGCAAATGCTCAAGCATAGCATGGCTTGATCCAGGTGTAAGAAACGTAATAAACACTCAAAAAATGCTTGACGTTGATTAGTACCAAAGAGTTTTTTATTACAGTCACGACGCTAAATGCCGCTGTAAACGTCTCCGCTGGCCGCGCTGCGCATCGGGTTCCGTACAATATCCAGTACAAAGGTTGAAACGACACACTTAAGTCCAAATGAGTTTTGTCTTAGCCGCTCAAGTCAGAGACACTAACCTTGCGCCGTCGTTACAGTCAAGCTAATTGAAAACTTGACTGACTTTTCCCAGTTGCAATACGTAAAGCCCTTACCATGAGTTACAATAACGGTTTCGCTAGCGAGTCGAATGCTCTGTCGCTCGCAGACCTCGCAGTATTCTTATAGAGTGCGAGGGACAGAGCATTCGAATCGCTCGCGAGTACGGTAATTGTAACTCATGGTAGGGTTACAGGTACTCACAAGCGAGATGCAACTGTAACCTTAGCAGTTACAGTAACGAGCTTCTAGTACTCTGTACTCGCGAGCCGCGTAGGTACACATCACGCCCGAGTGTCATTCACCGTGTGAGTGAGATGGAAAAAGTAGATACAATTTATTTTGCACCTTATAACTATTATGTATAAGTCTGATCGTGGGTTTTAATCGTGCTTTCGGAAATCATCGGAATCGTTGTTCGTGTCTGCGCGAACGAAGATTCACGACACGTCATATAAATTGTGTTCTACTGGCTTTAAATAATGTCCAGTCAAGTCTTAAAGCTGTTTTTAGAGACTCTTTATTTATTTTTGGTTGTTAGGGAACACTTTTAGAATTATAAAGTTGGATGCCTGGTGACATCTGAGCTATATTTTGTTGTAAGTATGGCTAAATTGTCCACTGAACCCTAAAATGCGTTCAATGTCGCAAGGCAATTTGAGGGGTTTTTAGACACAAAGAGTGAGCCTTGATTGTAGAGCTGAACAGACGATTGTGTAGCTCGCCCATTGTACATAATACCGGCTAATGTTGGGTGATATTAAATTTCCACTGTACAAGAAAACTCGACGAACCGTAATGAAAATACGACTTATGTATAGATTTTTTTTCCTTGAACTTAGAGGTCTAAAATGTCATATGAATATTTTAATTGTTTTTATAAAATCATCATTAACTTTGTTCGTCAAATGTCTTTATTTTAAGTAGGTAGACTTTGCCATTTTTCTGGCATATTAGGCTGATATAAACATTGCCTTTTTAAGGTTCCGTACCAAAATGGTAAAAAAGGAACCCGTATGGTGAGACTTCGTTGTCCGTCTGTCTGTCTGTCTGTCTGTCTGTCTGTCTGTCTGACTGTCTGTCTGTCTGTAAGTCACAGCAGGTTTTCTGAGCAACTACAAATGCTATCAACATGAAATAAGGCATAGTTGTACAACTTGCACAACATGCGGGCAGCATCTATTTTTATAAAAAAATATTTAAAAAATAATGAAATTAATTTTATAAATAATTGAAAAGGGGTCTAGAATGAAAAAAAAACGAAAATGAAATGAATTGAAAAATGAATGCGGTTTGATAATATAGCAAATGCGGTTACTAAGCATATTATCTTCAATACGGAAACCTGAAATAAAAGAAGTAAGTCAAAAGAGCATACCCGTACCATGCTTACATATCTCACCATACCTATCGATCCGATTTATTAACTAAATTCAAAACAGGGGGAAGTTCTATGTTCGGCTATATAGTTTAAGTGTACTTAATGCATTTTAATCTTTAGAATTATGTTACTGTAAGCTCTCAATACATTGTCTTTTTTGGAATTTTGATGAAATTTTAACTAGAATGTAACTATTTTCTGTTGTTTAATTTTTAACTGGTTCCGCGCGATACAGGCGTAGCCTAGTGTGGGGACCCCTGGTAATTATTGTAATTGATTTTTCTTAAATAATTGATTATTATTATTATTATTATTATTATTATTATTATATTATATGTATGTTATTTTTATGAATGTTCGCCGATTCCTCCGATAAATGTGGACCGACTTAAAATCTTTTTTTGTACGCAACTCTAGAAAAAAAGACACTTTTCGAGTTCAACATTTCCAAAACGGTCCCCCAAATCTAAAACGACTTTGTCGATTTCTGCATACCATTCGACGCAGTAAAGTGGAGGAAGCTCTGGCAGGTTTTATTTGAAGTGGGAGTACCCCAACGCCTGATATATCGCAAAGGTTATATGTGGGCAGAACAGCAGCAGTCCGTGTGGGCGACCAGCCGTGCAGTGTTTGGCAAATTGGTAGAACAGGATGCATAAGTTAGTAGAAATCGGTAGAATTTGAAATGAAAATTAGGTAAAAATATAAAAAAAGTCATTTATTCAGTAAGTAGGCCGCACGGGCACCTTTACACGTCAGGAGTCTACCAGCGCTTCCCAAGAGGAGACCACTGCCGAGAAGAAACGCCGCAAGAAACTCAGCAGTCAGTCATTTTTTTAACCATATTTCCTATTACAATGATACAACTTAGTCTAGTATTATATAAAGCTATAAATATTAATTTAAATATAATATCAAATATCATGCGTAGATCAGCAGGAAAACATGGCAAAAATATTAGGAGAGATATAGACGGAGAAAAAGGCAAAAACAAAAAAATAAATAATAAACAAAGTTTCGACATGTTTTCCTACATCAACAGTGTCCCCTAGACAAGATAAAGGTTTTACATTTGAACAAATTATTATTGACTAAGTTTCGAGTTTAGGCCATGCATTTTTGTCTGCTAGATAGTCCTCGACCCTATAATACGCTTTAGACATTAACGACTTTTTCAAGTAATTTTTAAGTGCTGAAAAGGGTAACTTTAAAACTACGTCAGGTAATTTATTATAGAAATGAATGCATTGACCAACAAATGATTTATATACTTTACGTACGCGGAATTTTCGAATAGCAATTTTATTTTTATTTCTTGTATTTAAATTATGTATATCAGAATTTTTGGTGAAAGAATCTAAATTTTTAATAACATAAATAATATTCTCATAAATAAATTGAGATGCTACAGTTAAGATATTAATTTCTTTAAATAGTTCTCTTAAGGAGTCACGAGAATTTAAGTTATAAATAGAACGAATGGCCCTTTTTTGTAAAACAAATATAGTTTGTATTTCAGCTGCCTTACCCCAAACCAGAATACCGTACGACATGACACTATGGAAATAACTATAATAAACTAAGCGAGCTGTTTCAACATTAGTTAGCTGTCTAATTTTCCTAACGGCATAAGCTGCCGAACTTAGTTTACCTGCCAGTACAGCTATATGGGGACCCCATTGCAAATTTTTATCTATTGTTATGCCTAGAAAAACTGCCTTATCTACCATTTGCAGACACTCGTCATTTATAAAAATACTAGAATCTACCGGTTTAACATTAGGCAAAGCGAACCTAACACATTTAGTTTTCTTAGCATTTAGTAGTAAATTGTTACTAGTAAACCAATTAAGTACTTTAACTAGTATGGCGTTTATCATACTGTAGTCTACGGACTTTCTATCTACCTTGAAAATTAATGAAGTATCATCAGCAAAAAGCACAATATCACAAAGTTTATCTACTGTTGGTGGTAAGTCATTTATATAAACGAGAAATAGAAAAGGACCTAAAATGGAGCCTTGAGGCACACCTAGTTTCACTGTAGCTCCAATTGATTGCGTTTTGTTTACAACCACTGTTTGAGTTCTGTCACTTAGATAAGAAGACATAAGACTTAAAGCTTTATTGGACAATCCATAGTGTTTTAATTTTAAAATAAGGGTCGAATGATCCACGCAATCAAAAGCTTTGGAAAGATCACAAAATATTCCTACCGCATCACAAGATTTCTCCCAACTGTTATATATGTATTTAATGAGAACAGATGCCGCATCAATTGTTGATCGACCTCTGGTAAACCCAAACTGGTTACTATTAAGTAGTTTATTTCTATTAAAGTGACCTAACATATCATTCAGCATTAGTTTCTCAAAGACTTTACTTAAAACCGGTAGTATGGAAATGGGACGGAAGTTCGTTATATCACTCATGTCGCCCGATTTAAAAAGAGGTATGACTTTACTATATTTCATGAGATCTGGAAAGGTCCCCTCTGATATGCAATTATTGTAAATTAATGCTAGGTGGGGTGCAATTACATCTATGATATGAAAAACTACTTTAACTGATGTGCCCCACAAATCCTCAGTCTTTTTTAAACTAAGCGATTTAAATACCTTGACTATTGAATCTGAATTTACAGGGCTGAATTCAAAGTTTATATTACATTTACTGACATTAGTGCAAAGTAATGATTTAGCTTGTGCAAAGTAGTGGTAGGTCTACCACCCTGTTTTTAATGATTAAAAATGCGTAGTAAATGTACAAAAATATTTTTTGGTGTAATGCATGCTGCTTATACATATTTTTGTTAAACAAAGTTAAGTGATCAGAGCCGGGCTCTCCATTTTTAGCAACCTAATTTTGTTTTTTTTTCAAAATATTATGATTGTAAGAACGTTCTCAATGTCACCACAAACACAGATTATTAACTTAACGCGTTCCGTTATCAGGGCTGAAATTATAAGACTGGCTTAATTCGATAGTAAGTATAACGTTTCGTTACACTACACGCTTGGAAAAATGTTTACAGTTGTAATATTTTGAAAAATATCAAAATTACTTACCTTTGATGCCGAGGGTGGTAGACAGGAGGCAAATTAGGTTGATCTTCTAAAAAGTTGGTAGATGCGACAACACTGCAGCTGTGTATATCATCCCAACAGCCACGACCTCTCTGACAAGAGTGTACGACTAAGATGAATAGTATTTCGGTTTTTTTTCAAAAACCCGAACATTATACTGTCCGGGGTAGAACAGGTTCCCTAATGTTTGGTTTAAAGTCAACATTTTACGTTAAAGATCTTAATATAAGGTCTGTAATTCATTCCGTTTACAAGCTAGAGACATTCGGACGGACTGACGGATAGAGGCGGACGAACAGAATAACAGAGTATCAGCAATAGGAACTCGTTCTTCTAAAATTTAGTATATAATTCCACTTATTAATAAGCAAGGATTTATTTAATTCTATATAACAAATTTGTATACATACCTACTTTAATCTTTGCAAATTGTGAGTAATTAACTAAAAAAATGTGGATTCTATGACCTTTCCCGATTTCAATTATTTCTCAACGGGCGTTCTTTTTGTTTCTAATTTATCGCTGCTCAGGTCTGTCCTTCCTTAAGTTGAATTTATTTTTCCTTTGGGTCCGCCTAATGGCCGGGCTTTTGAACAACTGACATCAATTTTTACTCTACACTTACTTTACCGATCCGCTGATACTTTATGCGATTGCATAAAATGGTTTTAGGGAGTTATTTATAGATAATAACTAGAGGACGCCCGCGACTTCGTACGCGTAGAATTAGTTTCCCGCTACTCCCCCCATTTCTTCCCGTTGGGGGTCGATTTTCGGAAAATCCTTTCTTAGTGCTCACTTACATCATGAAACGAAACCAAATTTCAAGTTTCTAGGTACAGTAGTTTCGCCTGTGCGTTGTTATTAAGTCAGTCAGTTATATAACATATATATATATATATATATAGATAAAATCTATATATATAGATATATATAGATAAAATCATCGGCAATCGATCGGCCAAATGTTACTAGACCGACTTACCCATAGGCGTTATATCGAAATGAGTCGTAATATCACCGACATCAAGGGTCCAATCAGGCTCATTAGTAAATTCGTAGATAACGTCTTACTCAAGAACACATTATTAATACCTCTGTGATCTATCTTGTAGAGCTGTCTAACACCGCCAGCCCTGTTTGATCATAACATGATCATGTCAGCATGATCATGTTATAGACAAAGCCAATAAATATTGTTGACTGTAAATGGTCACAGCTCTGGTGTTTGACTCACGCGACCCGATCCTATACTCGGACATAAATAAATAAAAATCAAGTCACAAGAAAGATGCAAGCGGATTGGGGCTCGCTGCAGATATTCCGTTTAATTTTGCATCGGCTTAGTTTTGTTATTATATAAATTGGGTACAGGTAACTCTACTAGCAAAAATATCATTCCCCGGTCCCCAAAATCTAAAAATTTATAATAACATACACATAATGGTATAATAAGAACTCTCCAATAATATCTTACACTGTTGTAAGCACGTTGTAAGATAAAATAATTTCATGTTTATCCTAGTGCGCGTTATAAATATTTTGGGATGCCTGGGGTGCCGGCTTCCTTTTCTTCAATTGGTAAACTTTATAATTATTGAACTTTTCCCTAATTTTAGAAATACTGCACAACCTAACTCATTTACTTTTACTTTTCCCTAATTTTAAATAATACTTCACACGTTGACTTCACTTCATTTATTTTCTTGTACTTTCATATAAAATACATTTCTTGAAGGGCTCCGACTACTTCAGTAAAACATAAGCGACTGACGTCATTCCTAGAAACTAAAGAATTCACACAAATTTCAAATATTAAAGAATTATTACTGACGTAAATAATCAGCCAGTACCATTTAGATGTAGCCAGCACGCTACAAGTAGCGAACCTTCACAATATCTAACTAGTTCATAGTTTATAAGAAAAAGTGAGCGTGACATACAGACAGACGGTAAAGGTGAAACTATAAGGGTCCCTAGTTTAACTACGGAAGGGAACTTGAACTGCGACATTACAAAAACTGGTCTTGTACGAGCAGTAAAAAACGAAATAAGCCATTGCATTACGTGGGTGCCCGGAAAAATACATCTAAATTGGGTGTCAAACGGCGTATATTTCTTAAATTGCTTTCTTTGTAGATGTATTTTTCCCGGCAATGTATTCTGAGAACGTAACCGATACAGTGAGGTTGCGATCTATTTCCATAAACGAGTAGAGGCTTGACACCGCAGTAGTGAATCGGTTATGTTTTCATTTGATGAAATAATCGGATGCATTTAAATACTAACCCCCTTACTAATAAACGTTGAGATGGTATAACTTTACAATGTTTTGTCCTTATCTGTCAAATTCAAATGTCATAATGACAGATAAGAACAAAACATTGCATAGCTATATCACCGTTACTCAACGTTTATTAGTTAGATGATTGGTATGTACATTGTACGTAAGAGGCATTATATAAATAGCTGTTGGTGCATGTAAATTAAATGGTTGCGTAATGACTAATGAATTGCATAAAAACTCATGTAGGTACTAATTTTCAGTTTGCATTACATAAATTGTATAATTTCGATCTCTATAATAAATCAACTAGATAATAATTACTATGCACAACAACGAAATGCATAATTTCCTAAATCGTAATATCCATAGGTTAAAAAGTAGACATTTCTAACGTCTTTGATTACTACTGATGTGGTCACAGTTCTAACCTAACCTAACCTAGTAAGGAAAAAAATGCTTAGGTAAACTGCATAATAACTAGAAAATTATCGTTATAATAAATGAGTGTTATGCATGTTATGTTATTTGTTTCTATGTTAAAAGTTCATTATGATTTTCATAGATAATTAAGATTGACTCTTGAAGTTAAATGTACTCGTAACCGGGTTAACTTAATAAAGTACATGTTAATTTGTGAGAAGTGGGCAGAAGTATAAAATCAGAAATTTAATACTTCTGCCCACTTCTATTAAAAAATAAATTTCAATATCGATGAGGCGTTATGATAAAGAACGTTAATTATCATTGAAGCTCATACGTTGACAGTTGCAATATTTTGTTAGTGGTTTTAGGATTTAAAAAATATGCGGGCTATGCGGTATGTTTGTGGGCAGCCTTAGGCCTTTGTAGGTTTATCGAGGTAATTCACATTTTGCCAAGTAAAGAGCAATTCAAACGGCTTGAGTGGTTGGTTAGCAACCGTGTGATCAATAAGGGCACATTTTAGTACCATTTGGTGACTGGCACTATTAGCTCTAGAAAAAAAACTCGTGTCATTTCACCGCTCTCGGATAAGACGTTCAATATATCCCTTCCACTCTTTTTTACCTTACTTACACTAGTCTAAAAGTCTGTTTCTGAGCTGTTGGACTATCCAATGACTTAAATACTCGTAATAGCAATGGCTCGTCTCACTTTCAATCATTTTTTTTAAGACGGCCTCAAACGACAGGAATTTAAAATCTGGTTTAGAAGCTGACTCATTGAGCGGTTTTTTTTCTGAAGTAGTTTCGTTTTGGTGGCTGTACTTAGTTACGCTAGTAACAGGTTTTAATATCTACGGTTTATCACAAAAATAGTCTTATCAAATTGAGTTGCTGGTTTCCGTTTTTAATTCTATAATATCAGTTACTCGAACTGTTCACACCGGTAAAAATTACTAAAATGCCACCATAGGCCCTTGCCAAGATGCATCACGCTAACTAGCGTTTCTATTTGTTTCGTTTTTAAACTAATCGCGTCACTAGTAGATGACGTGATACGAAAAGTCACGTGATCTACCAGTGACGCGATTGGTTAAAAAACGAAACGAATAGAAACGCTAGTAAGCGTAATGCATCTTCTCTAGCGCCTCATATCTTTAATTTTAATTACTTAATAACGCTAAAGCGAAGATTTAAATTTTTAATCTGTAAAAATCTCAAGTTTGCAACTATTACTCGCAAGTGTCGGCATAAATCAAAACTCGCTACTTAATATAACTTCTCAACTTTTAAGTTGAACTCTGTAATAAATAGCCGCTGTATTAGCCCGTTTATAGAGGACCAACTTGTTAAAACTTGGTCGGATCGTGGCGGGAATATGGGGATAGGAAGTAATATCATCTCTAACTTCGGAAGCTAGGTGAGTAAGTTATCATTTTTAATTTCTGACATTAGCTAAAAATATACCGGCCAGAGCAAGTCTCATTGCATATCTGATACTGAGGGTTTTTTAAGTATATAAAATGAAGCCGTGCCTTTTTGTCCCCTTAGCAGCAATGAGGTCTTCGTGGGTAGATAAAAAATTGTGTTATAACTATTTTTTTAAATTGTCTCCTATTTAAGAGCGACCAGGAGCGACCTATTTATTTTTCTGATATAATTATTATGTTTAATTGTTTTCCAGTACCGATTAAGTTTTAGGTATTTATAATGGTTGTTTCTGAGGTAAGAAGGGGATAGGCTAGTTTCCCTTTCTATTCATGTTAACCCAATGATCTGAAACATAATTGTTTATTAAAAATTTAATTAGTTTATTTCAGAACTTTTCACGCTACGAGGCAGAACTGTAGTTTTAGTGTCCTCATTTACTAGTAGACCGCTATTAGATATATTTTTTCGAAATATAACCTAAAGTTGGTTTGTTGTTCAATCGTTTTTTTCGCCATAGCAGGATTTAAAGCGGTTAAATATGAAGCGTCAAATTTGGTATGATTATAGTAACCTAAAGAAATACAATTCGAAAATTGAATTCAAGTCGGAATATAATTATTTCGACAGAAAGTAATACATTTAATATAATACAATTAAAAGTTAAAACTAAACTTATTTAAATTAAAATAAAAACTAAGCTACTCAAATATTAAGGACGTAAATAATAATCACCACTATAAACATACATACATACATAAACTCACGCCTTCATTCCCAGAGTGGGGTAGGCAGAGCCACAAACTCACGAACAACTCCAAAAACTTGTTGATAATTCTGTGACCACATTTTGCACAACCAGGCTAACATGTTATCCAGTGTATAAGTGACAGGTTGCAAACCCATCGCCTAACAGCACTACACAGCCTTAAGTCCCTTAGTCGTCTCTTACGACATCCAATGGAAGACATGTAGTGGCAACATTCTAAACCCGGCACCACACGGGCTATAAAAATAAATATAGTAAATTAATAATACCTACGAGCACTGTGCGGGGCTCGGAACCCTCGGTTGGCGAGTTCGACGCGACGAGAATATTAAATTATGCTTTAGTTATTTGACTAAAAACAATTACTATGCCATATCATCATGTTCCAGCCAGAAGGGTTATTGCCTAACGCACTCGCAATCGCAATCGTGTTCATTTTGAAAATCGAAGGCTTGTCTGCATACAAAATGAAAACAAATTTTCCACTTTGAAGCCGATTGGGATTGCGAGTGCGTTAGATAATAGCGACGCAGGCCTTGCCACATTGAGGTTCGTTGTCGCTTGATGAGATTACATCGCTTTAATAGCCGAGCAAACCATGAATGGTATTGCTAACCGAGCTTGATCAAGCGGCTTAAGGTATTATCGAAGCATGGTAGTGTGTCCGCCAAGTTAGGAACCATGTCGCCTTTGATTATCGTATTGACATCGATTTGATAGGTCTTATTTACTTGACAGTAATGCCAGCCGAGTGAAAATCAATACCATAACACTTCAAAGACAATATGGTTTTACCGTGTTGAATAAAAAGCCCAGGTACAGTCGAGTGCATTAATAAGTGTACACTTTAGTACCTTGTCTATTTAATGTCATGTTTAAACTGCCATATATGAATTGTCACAGAGATTAAAGTGACAAGGTACTAAAGTGTACGCATATTTATGAATTCGACTGTACACTAAAAAGACCATTAAATTTGACTTGCTATGCTTTGTCAAACTTCCTTCTATTTTGACAAGAAAGTAAAGAAGAAAGAGATTAAACGATTACAGCAAAGAAATTGGACCAAAAATAATAATGTTAAGGTGACAACGGATGTGTGTTTTGATGCCCGTGTTACGGAACCAGGCCTCTATTCTTCTGGGATAAGACCATATTGTCGCGTTAAAGCGTTATCGTATTGTCAATTTTACGATGGTTCTTATTTACTTGTCAGTACCTAATGACGGCCGAGTTAAAAACAATATCATAACACGTCAAAAGCAATTATGGTTTAACAGTGTTAAATATAGCATTTGTAATGCCCACTTACCTCCGTTTGTTGTTGGATAGTTATTACAAGGTTAGGCAATTTATTTAAATTTAACCGTCATTTATTATAATGTAGACTTTATAGGGATCTTCATCTATAATTAACATGAGCCTTTTATACTACAACTCCCTTACTGGCTTAGCCGCATTTGTTTTATAGGTAAATACTATATCCATCCAACTTGGCTTATTTTTCACCGTTAAGTTTTAGTGGGATTATTTTAGCATAAAGTTAGCTGTGTCTTAAGCCCGATTTACATTGGTCAAGGACAGTGGACAGTAGACAATGACAGTACAGTAGTGTAAACCGATCGGACAGTAGCGAGTCCAGTTACCTTGCCAGTGGATCTAAATAGAATCGCTTTCTATTTTTTCACTCCACTGTCCTTAATTGGCACTGTATTTGCTACTGTCCTTGACCGATGTAAATCGGGTCTTACGCACGTTTAACACTTCAATATACCTACCTTTTATATGCCATGAACAATGCAAACAAGCACTCTAATGCTAGTAATTTTATTTTATTAATTTCTCCGGTTCTCTTATTCCCACACGGGAACACAACAATGCGAACACTGCTCCTTGGCGGTAGGTTAAAGGATAAGATTGGTGGTAGCGACCCGAACGGACCCTAACCAAGGTTCTGCCATCACGAACGCCTTTGCCTACTTCTACACACGCAAAGGCCTCTGAAATAGGTTTTAAAACAAGAGTTTGCATACGAGCAAAATAGAACCTTGACCAATCATAGAACTGTGCCACAGTGACGTTATAATTCAAGTCGTAAGAAGTGTCAAACAAATTGTTTTATAATGTCACTGAGACACCGTTCTTTGCTGGGTCAGAGATCCATTGGGATGATAGTATAACCGACTATGATAAAAGGAAGAGCAAATAATATAGTCTGTAAGCTGCAGTCTTAATACCCACCGCCCGCAGCGCATTTGAAGCATGCACCAAACGGACCATTTGCTTTTTATGACAGTAAGCTGAACATGCTTCTTATTGAAAAAGCGTTTTATATTTATAGTGTTAAGGACTTTTTTGGCGACATAAAGGGCCGTATCTTTTTTTTACGTAAATGTAGAAGTTTGATTTTTTTACATCTTCAAGGGACTGTAGACCGGAGTATATGGTTTGAATTTCAACTTGATACCTTCACGCGTTCTCGAGATAAAGGGTCTTGACATACAGACAGACGGACAGACGGACAGACGGACAACAAAGTGATCTCATAAGGGTTCCGTTTTTTCCTTTTGAGGTACCTACG
Organism: Acleris cristana; assembly: GCA_948252455.1. Classification (NCBI taxonomy): domain Eukaryota; kingdom Metazoa; phylum Arthropoda; class Insecta; order Lepidoptera; family Tortricidae; genus Acleris; species Acleris cristana. Next base: position 4,325,709 of record OX411781.1, on the reverse strand, counting down.
GAACCCTAAAAAAGACGCAAAAGGCTGACTATAGGCCTGGCTTTCCACTGGTGCCTTTACCCTATCTATGGGTCTCGGATTGCACTTACCATCAGACCTGAGTGTACGTACTCGTTTTCATTCTCCTTGCCATACAATAAAGACTACAAAAAATGTAAAAACAAGGCCAAAACAAATTTAAGGTAAGTCAAATGTATATTTAGTTATTTTTTTATCATTGTATTTCCTGTGGAATGTTCAAATTGGTAATGTTAATTTGATGTTCGCTGTACAACCCAAGCCTTGACCTTATCCGAGGGTGGGAGGGTTAAGTTTGTAGAATTATGCTTAATTTAAGTTTCCCCGGATCGCCGGAAATCGCCCGCTGCGAAGGGTTTAATTCGATAGAACTTTAGAAAAGTTGGCGCCTGAAAATGTTGGTAAATCGTTTCAACCATAATTTTGATATTTTGGATAAAATAGCACATTATAACAAAAATCGTTAACATCAATGAAGCAGTTTTCAGAAAATTACATTTATTCGTTACTGTTTTAGGGACCCTTTTTTACGCTGGGGAAATGCTTTTACTAATATCATCTGAACCGTAATACTTTTACGGCTTCTTTTTTATATCTAGTGCGAAAGCTTCTCTTTATAACAACACGGTTGTTTTCGGACCTCTAAAATACAGAGCACCCTATATTGTATTAGACAAAAGTGTTTTTATTCTGTCTTACGAAGAATACGTGCAGTTTTACAAATGTAGGTAATTAATAGATTTTTCACTTCTCATGCTCTTAAAATGTTACTTTAGTCTCTGCACATCGGGACTAAAGTTCCTTTTTTAATCTCTAGGGATTAAATCAAAATTGTTTTAATTTACTTTGGAATCCCCTAAACATCCAATCATGGGGTTTGTGAATGGAGGATTTATTGCTAGTTTTCAGTCTTTTTGTACAGACCACAGAATAAAGACTAAAGGCATAGAAGCCGTGCAATAAGATGAACGTTGCACTAGCTACTTGTCTCTATTTTATAGATTACATTTTGATAAGAGGAAAAGAAACAAAACCTAGGTGTCTTTTCTTTTTTAATCTGTCATGATCAGAAGGTGAAGGAACGTCAAATCAACGACCGGTCTTCTTTGGCGTTACTTTCTTCCACACTGGTGCTAAAAGGTCCAAATCACGCCTTATGACGATCTCTTTCCAACTCACTATGAAAACCATAAGTAAAAAGAAGTCAACCATAATGTATTTTCTGTCTATTTAGTACGGTTTCTATGCCTCTAGTTTTTATTCTGTGGTGTAGACAATTTTTAGCGCGTGGAAATAACCTCAAAATGACAACTGTGAAAAAATATAAAATAAAAATGATTTAATTTCGTGAAACACGATTAATGATTACGAATATGAATATATTTAATTATATTAAGGATGAATTCATTTTATTATGCTTGGTCCAATTAGTTTTAAAATAGTTTTCAAGTTTGAACCTGTTGGCTAAATATGCAAGCATTTAAAGCATTTAATTCACAAAAAAAAAACAAAAGAAAAGAAAAAAACCGCGGAACAAATTTGTAAGAAACTTTCTTATAATCAATTTTATAAAAATGTGTATAGAACTTCGTCAGTGCTGGATTGAGCAAGCACGGGGTCCGTAGCAAATTCTATAAAGAGACCCCTGGGTTTGTTTTAGGTTACAGGTTGTGGCGGGCTTTTTTCCGCGACTTAGATATGCACCTATTTTGCGTGGGTGTTTGTTTTAGGTTATTCTGGTGGAGAATATCGACTGGATTATTCATCTTATCGTCAACCCTGATGCATAATAATATGAGTACACGCATACGCATACTGATGTAAGTACTAGCATTTTAGAGTTTAGACGTGGATGCGCGGGGCCCGTAGCATTTGCTACGCTTGCTAGGTACGTGGCTAATCCGGCACTGAACGTTTTTTTTTTCCTCGCATTCAAAGTGAAAAGTAGAGTGTTTAACGCGAGACTAAACAACCATAATGACACTCGAACTATAGCCACTCTCGCTCGCTGGCTCGCTCGCGTGGCTAAACATCTCGTGTCATTATGGCTTGTTTTAGTCCCTTGTTGAACAATCTACTATATTTTGATATTCGAATTTCTAACGCCCACCTCATGACCAATCATAATGAGCGGTGATTATGTAAATTTCGCGTATCGGTGGAGTTGCAGCGACCGCAGTTCTAATTAGCAGAGTTGTACATACGAACCTACATTTGTAAACTTGATAGGGAAACAAAATAATAAGCTTTATCTACACTAATATTATAAAGAGGAAAGATTTGTATTTTTGTATGAATAAACTCAAAAACTATTGGACCGATTTCAAAAATTCTTCCACCTTTACCCCCTTACTAACATTGTGACATTTGAATTTGACAGATGAGGGCAAAACATTGTAAAGCTGGTACCACCGTTACACAACGTTTATTAGTAAGGGGGTTAGAATGCTACATTATCCCCCAGTAACATGGGTTATATTTTATTTTTCTGCGCGGACGGAGTTAATATATTTAAGATGAAACTGACCGACTGACTGACGTATTGTAATAACAGACATATTATAAGAGTTTTTATTATAATTGTAATGAACTTGATAGCAATAAATGATTCTATGATTGTATGATTCCAAGCCTTAACCACTGGGCTAGAGATTCCAAATTGACCTTATGAAGTCACATTAAAAACAAGACACAATAAATTAAAACATTACAATAAAAAAACTGCTGACTAATAAACGTGTATTTCGACACTCTCGAGGAAATCAAAATGTATAGGGTATTTCCCATTGACGTAGAACTATGAAATTTGGCAAGTAACACCGTCTTTTACTACCTAGTCTAGCCATAAGTTCTGTCACTGAGATTTATCACAATTTAAAAAATAAATAAAAGAGTTTCATAAACTTGTAGCACATCAATCAAAACCTTATTTTATCTAGAATAAAAAGAAGCATAATTTGTATTCTTTACCATTGCAATCATTTGATGAACGAGCTTCAAGCATTCCATTCGGGTTAGGAAATCATGGGTCAAAACACGCACGACCACAATACTGATAACGGCTACAACTTTTGTAAGAGTTCTCGTATTGAGTCGAAATTTGCGTGACATATTGACCAGACTTTTATGTTTAAACTCTGATACAAGTGTATTTCCAAGCAACTAAAGATCCTATTATACACCGGTCAATCTTCGTGTCTCATTAAATCGACCCTAAGATTTCGCATCAATTTGCAGCAATACGAAAACAGACTAAACTTTGAGCTTCATAAGCTGGTTTTTGAGTGTCGTTAAGAAAATAATGCTGGTCTCTAAAGATACCCACAGATGAGGCTTCACAATATTAAACAAAAAAAAACTTAGTTTACAAAAACTAACCTTTAAGGAGTTTTCAAAAAGTGAAATTTTCAAAAACCTCGTGCGTGTTTTAATCTGTGCCGGCCGTGAATGTTAGAAGATCGTATCGGAAATTGCGGCGACTATGTGGAATGATTATTAGTTCTTAAAAATGTACATTAATTAAGCTTTTAATTTGTGTATATTATGAAATTAAGAAATAAACAGAAGTTAGTTTTATTTGACTAAACCTTTGTGACAGAACTTATGGCCAGACTAGGTACAAGTATAGGAAAAAATCGAAAATCTGTAGGTACATTTTTAGTTAAATCACAAAAAAACAGGGTCTTTATGCAAGGAACGGCGGTACAAATTTTGAATTGAGTAAACCGTGTCATGTGCAGAGCCCTCGGTGGGCGAGTCCGACTCGCACTTGTCCGGTTTTTTGGTTTTAAATAGCGGTCTAATTCAAATAAGCGAATCACCTGTAAATTTATAGACGCTTTAATTCCGTATTGAGATACGTTAGAGGGGTTATCAACTGTTCCTTTATACACCGTGCCCGGGACGTTCCCGAAGGATTTTAACCATTGATTGTAGACCCTATTTGGAGTAAATAATGTGGTATAACATGTAGTCCAATATCGCATAATTTCTGAAGTTTTTATTATTTAAAAAACAATTCAATTTGAAAGCATTTGACATCGTTCTCGAATCTCGCTATTTCTTACTCTATCTATCATCCTAACTCCACACATACTTCTAAGAGCTCTCATTTCAACTGCATTAATCCATATCATCATATATCATATTGCGTTATCATTGGGTTTACGTACATATACATAATGTTTCACATGTAATTCTAAATTTCAGTCTATTAAAATAACGGAAACAAGTTCAATATTGACTTGCAAAATTTAAACTCAACAAACAAATAAGCAATTAAATAGAACGAGAACATAAATAAAAGTTTGTAAATCGAAACGGATTCCGTTTAAAGTGTGTAAGGGTAGATTGATTTTGACAATTGAATTTTGTTGTTAACTAGAAGCACGCCCAGTCTCTATTTCAGTCAAATTTGTTTAAAGTAAGTGAGTGTTTTGATTACCATAACTGAAGAAGCCTTGGGAACCGACAAATATGTACGGTCACGAACGTTAATTTGTGACCATTTTAACAAAAATATGCTTGAAGTTGCCAATGTCATTAGCTCATTAGAGATGCCAAGTCATTTGTAACTAACAGGAAACTCAACCTTATTGATGTAGAATATCAGATTGACTTTGTAATGTAAAATAGAATAGAATAACTTTATTTCAAGCTACAATGCCCACATTTAATTCCTGGTTGGAGACTGAAAACCAGCAGTTTTGCTGAGTGTCATGTCGGTTTTGCCGCACTTACTATGTACATTTTTTTTTGTAAAATTAAATTTCTATCTTCTGTTACCTAATAAAAAATAATATTAAAATAATATTTTGTGCGTAAAAAATAATTTATTATTATTATTATTTACACATACCTATGTAAATTACAGAATTACATGCATAACAATATACCTATACAATAACTTAAAATTAACACAACTACTGACACTTTCGCGGTGTCAGCTAGCCGGCGACCACGAAATACACCCCTCCTCGGCGAGAATTCCTCCTTTAAAAAGGTCGATAGATCTTTGGTCAGTACCTACTCTCACCACAAAGGACTTAAAATTAACCTTGTGGCGGGGGCTCCAACCAGTCGACCCTCAGGGTAACTCCGGTCTAACCCGTATATAAATAAGTACTCCACGAGCGCCTTCCCTCCGTAAAATCGGGACACGTACAGCTCAGCATCACACGCACTAAATGACGTCAGTGTCATACACTTTGAACAATTCTGTGTTGTCAAGGAAAAAGGAGATGAGTCAAGGTGGTGTGAAGGAAAAAGGAGATAAGTCAATACATTGACATTGACTTATCTCCTTTTTCCTTGATACCACCTTGACTCATCTCCTTTTTCCTCGATACCACAGAATTGATCCTCGTCAGCGTGTAGGTGACGTGTGCAGCGTGCGACGCTGCTGTGGAATTTCAGCTTTACAGTGGCCCTAGACAAGAAGAGTGGCGAGATCGATATCGTTATCGATTGACGTAAGCTGCCGGATGGTCGTGTCGCTTATGAAAATTTCATACACTTTGACAGTTTTCGAAAATCGTTTTCGATAACGTTAAGCATCTTGTCAAGGGCCTGTTTCGGCTGTTTCATTTAAGGCGACACTTATTTTCTTTATAACAGTTTTAATCGCCTTTCATGTGCAGTAGCTAACATATTTTGAAACGCTTACACACGAAAAATAACGTCATAAAGGTTCCCATGTTGCTACTTAGTAGAAAGGAAGCAACATTCACGGAAATTAATATTGGTCTACTCAAAGAATTACAACCGGGAAAAACATAATGGCCGTTGACGAAGCTTGTACCTAAACGTAATATTACTGTTTGATCATTACATGAATGAGACTTCGGTCGCGTGCGTGTACCGTTAGATCGATATTAAGTGATTTAGTATAGACTCTGCACAGCATTATCGGTAAAATTTTACCGTTTTGATATTTCCATATATTGACAACGAAAACTAAGCGGTTATCATTCGATCTGCGACTAGCGTATTTGGAGTGTTCTGAGCATCGAGCCATTATAATGTTTTGAGAAGGAACGTTGAAAGCAAAAACGTATGGAGATGGTAAAATAATAACTAAGCGGCGACGACGTTTTTTTGCTTGCTTCGACTGCCGGGCGGGTGTGCCGTTGCCGTGCCAGCGCCCGGCAATGGTGCGTAATAAAATACATAAAGGTCAAAAATATATTAACATTCCTCCTTCGGCAAATGGGTAAAAACAGGCCAAGTGTGAGTCAGACTGGCAAGTTTAGGACTCTGTATTAACACGTACGTACTAACGTAAAGAAAGCAGTCAAAAATAAACCACATATACTAAACCATGTTTTTTGATCATATAGTTCTAACCACATAAGTGAAACTAACCGTAGGGACTACTTATACACTGTAGTCTCAATTCTTAGCACAAATTGAAACTCTGGAGTAACAAACCGGCCTCGCTGCAACGTACACAAAAGGTGTTTTAATTATATCACGCAGGCTTACGGAGTAATCCAACTGTTCCCATTGTACGTAGAAAGAACACAAAAGTTTCTGGCACATTCCATGTAAAGTGAAATAAATAAAACGTAGCTTAACATTCTCGTCGTTTGCCGAACATAAACAGGAGCTTCAATCTACGTTCCTCTATCTGGTCCCATACGATAGAGAGGGAGAGATAAACGTTTGTTGTGGAATAAAGCGGTCGTCTAAGGTTTAGTCAGAGCTGCAGGATTTAAAAGACATGTTTACGATGTAGCGTACTGTCCCACAATTTTTCAACGGCGACTTTTCCTGTCTGTGTTAACTAGCCCGTTTCGTAGCTGTGGGAAATCGTGAAGCTACAGTGTACCAGTGAACTAATTTACTAGGCATCGCTACTGATCTGCTTTATATGGAAACGTTTGCGGTAAGTATATAGAATTCGTTGATTACGTGGTTAGTCTTTTTATGCAACCTTAAATTGTAGTTAAAGGTATGGGTTTTGTGTTATTGTGCTTTGGAAAAACTCCAAGTGTATCTTTACTAATATTAGTCTGTTTTTCTGTTTGTCTGTCTGTCTGTCTGTCTATCTGTTTGTCTGTCTGTCTGTCTCATGCACCGTAATAATAGCGTATATTGCCACTATAAGAAGAAATAAATGAAATAAAATAAAATATAGGGTGCCCCATACAAGCAATATCTTTGCTAAATATCTATTATTTAGGTTTCTTTGGACATATTCAATCTGAGTCATCAGGGTTTGCATTGCATTTGTAATCTTAGGATTGCAATCTTCAGACTGTAGTCTTGAGAATTCAAATGTCTATGCGTTTCAGATTCCACATACCATCAGGGAGCCTGTGTGCTCGTGTGTCTTTTGCTTGCTATAAAAAAGACATTAAAAAACCAACAAGAAAAATCTTGGTTAATGATATTAAACTCAACGACGTATGCTCCTAACCTATGAATTTCACTGTAGGGGCAACTTTGGAATTACCCGTCTAGTTATTTGTCTAAAAGTCATTATCCCCCACAGAGAAGGGAGTAATACTACCGCCACAACTTAGGAAACGAGGCTACGTTAAATTTTGCCTTATTATTCACGACTGCTTGTAATGTTTTTTTTAAGTTACCAACGTTAGTGAGATATAATTGATATAAGTAACTCAACTTACGATGTTTTTTTTTTACTGGGTGGAGAATGCAAACGAGCATACAGACCACCTGATGGTAAGTGAGATCTGTGACCCATAGAAATTTGCATTCTCAAGACTGCAATCCTAAGATCCCAAATACGTTCGCAAACCTGAGGCTAAGATGGAATGCTTCTGTGATAGTAATTTCATCGGTTATCTCATTCTCACACTAGAGCACAATAATGCGAGCACTGCTGCTTGGCGGTGGGTTAAAGGTTAGAGATGGTGGTAGCGACCCGAACGGACGCTGCACAAGGTTCTTCCACCATTCTGTTTTTATACTTACCTTGTTTTTTATCTGCATTTTTTATATAACACTAGCGGCCCGCCGCGCCAGCGGTTTCGCCCCTCTGCTCTGCAAACTTCTGACTTTCCCGGTGGATTTTTCAATTATTCTCTTTCATAAAAACCTTGTCCTGACAATGACGAACACAACAAAAAAGAAATCAGCCAAATCGGTTCAGCCGTTCTGGAGTTTTGCGCTTAGCAACACATTTAGCGATTCATTTTTATTATATAGATAGATAAAAATGCAATGTACCTAATTAATGATGTATCCATGGCAGTAAGTAATTTTCTTTACGAAGATAATTTAAGAATGGGAGCCAACATCAAACAATTTGATGTCTACCCATGTTCAAATTTAAAAAAACTGCATAATATTGCAAAGCTGGGTTGAACAGATGTGGCAAACAAGACGCATCAGTCAAGCCGTCAAAATGCATGACATCTTTGTGAAATTGAAATGTATGAAGTGCATATTGTGTTTAGTTGCCAATATGGATGCTATTGACCGTGCAGCAGTGCAGAACTTAAAATTAAGAATGTATATTTTTCTTAACAAGCTAGCCGTGTTTACAGTACGCTGTGATGTCGATCATAGTACTAAGTAAACTTTCCGTTAAACACTTTCATTTAGCTATGTTATTAACAAGGGTAAACAAAGCAAAGCTAGTAAACGACTCAAACTGTCATGAAAACGATGGATGTTTATTTATTTAAACTTTAATGCACAGTACACAAATCAGGAACAAATGACGGAATTAATGCCTTAAGGCCTCTCTACCACTCAACCAATGGGCCAAACAGAAACAATAAAATTCAAGGCTGAGAAGGATATTTAATAAAGATTAAATTTAAGTCACAAATATTTATGACTGTAGCTGAGCTATACTTTTTTTCTACTGTTTTTATTTTGTTTCATTATTGTTTTTACTTTTGTACACATTGACATTATTTGATTTTTATTTTTTTATTTTTACATTGACGATGTTATTGTGAATTCGTTATAACTATGCGACGTATAATAATGTAATTTTAAATACGAAATAAATGACTACCACTACTACTCTTAATGACACAAGACGGATGCTAGTAGGTAAAGATAATCTATGTGACATATTTTATAACATACATAGGAAAGGTGAAAAACGAGTTCATTCAACGTTATTTCTCAGCGAGCGAATTGTATTCCACTGCTTAACATAACATTATTTTTTCTCGAATGTTCACCGGCCTGAAGCCATGAGCTTGTTAAGCCAAACTTGAGCACCATTGATATAAACTGCCGACGTGTTGCGATTCCTTTGTTCTGTCTGTCGTACCCGGGAAAGTGTGGTAATCACAAACAAAGATGTTTTTTCCTGAGAATATTCGAACAAAGATTAGGTTTCTAGCGTGAGCACCAGCTGATTAGCCAATACGATTACAATTAGAACTTTGGTCGTACAAACTTTACCCTGGTGGCGTTGTCCTCTACTATGTTTCTGTTCAAGTTTCATTTTTTTTTCGATTCTTTGAAGGTATACTCTATATTATTATGCATGTATTTTTTTTTATTGGGTGACTATAAACTACTATCGCAGACCAAGTAGAGAACTATACTTTTTTACGCATACTAAGTATTTTTTCATTATGCAACCAAAGATGGAATTATACATTTTGTTATTATTTTAATTTTTAGGTCATTTGATTTACTGTTTTAATAAAAATTATGTAATTCGTGTTATGAAAAATTAAAATTAATGTATTTGTTGCTATGAGAATCAAAATCAAATCAAATCAAATCAAATTGATTTATATAGACAGGTTAAACCAATTGCGGTAATGAAATAAAAAAGATAAATGATATTTTATTGTTAGCATAATGTCATAAGTCAAATAGTAATAGTACCGTTTGTGCCCAAATAAACATTAAAACATAAAACAAGTAGGTAAATACATTGATAAAAATTACAATGTTACTTCATAAAATAAAACTCACACCCTGTACGAAAACAAAAACATTTATAAAGGAATTATTTACTGTCATTTATTTGAATGCCATCCGATCTTGTTTTAGAGCAAACGTAAGAAATGCCCATTATTACATGCTACTAAGCACAAACAATACTGTATAAGGTAAAAATAACAAGGTACGATTCCTTGAATCCGGCAGGGTACATTGAGCTATCGTATTGAAGGAAAATAATTTCTTTGATAAAACTAGACACATAAACAAGATCTCTTATTCTGTGATCAAAGAAAACGAGAATTTGTACATTATGAGCAGTTTAATGAGCTGTTAATTTCGTATTTCATCTCATACATGTACATTATACCTAATTATTTAGTTAGGTATAGTAGAAGATACAGCGGGAGGCCAAATTATTAGGGACCGTAAGTACTTAGTATAAACCCGTAGTAGTATCAAAAATAAACATGTTATAAATTAGATTTCTTTGATTTTGTTATGGATAAACATGTATGTTCCATCGCTACTAATCATTAGTACCTAAACCAGAGCTTGCTCAAGAAAACTAAAAAAGAAAAGCAAGACAAACTATGGTCCTCTAAATAAGAAAAATAGCTAATTAACTTATTTTAAGAAATCTTAACTATAAATGTAACATGAATTGTAAAAATACAGTGGTATTTAGTGCGTTTTCATTTCACGAGGGTGCGCCCCACCACTCAAACTGGAATTGCACTGCAAGTTCCGTCAACGTACGTAGAATTGAGGCGCTATTTGGTGAATTGAAAAGACTATTATACTAATATATAATACTAATCTCGCTTCGAAACACCATTGAAATTACGTTGACGTTTCTTTTGAATTTATAAATGCTTTCTCATAACTTTAAAAATAGTTTTTAGTAATGAATGTATAAGGCTTATGACAGACGGTGTGCATTTCAACTGCCAGCCACATTCTTGAATCAACTTCAAAGAGGCATACCTTGGAATAACATTCAATATTATAAGCATACTCGTATATAAAACAATGTCCTTTGAAGTTGCTCAAAGAAAAGTTATATTCCTGAATAGCGTCTACCCATGAAGTGCCTAGCTCATTTAAAGTATTTCGTCGCTATGATTAAGACAGACAAAAAACATGATACATATTTTGAATGAAGCTGGATTACATTTCAGAGACTGAAGAATAATATTTGGCCTTTACATGAAACAATCATAAGGGAGAAGAGGCAAGGAAAGCAAAGATACGCCAAGGAGTTAGGCAAGCTTGTCCACTTTCACCGCTTATTCTTAACATTTTTCTTTTATGTGCCATCAGAAAATATATGTCACACGATAAACGCAACCATACTGCGGCCTGCTGGGACGATTTTGTTCACCATAAGTTTCTCGTAACGTATAAAACGTTTGGCGGCTTAAACTGCCATTTTGATAATAAAATATAACCATTTCAACTCGCTATTCAACTGGAAACCACTCATCTTGATAAATGCCGAGCATTCCCCAACTGATATTTAAAAAACTGCGCTAATAGACTACCCGACACAGCCACCATCAATTTGCAAACCAACCCTCACAACAGTCACAACTATCCTATTTCGAGCAGGTTTGCTATTTTTAGAAAACTGCAATCACCAGTTTTACTTCAATTAAAACGGACTAGGTAGTAACTACATACAGACCACAACATAATGATTATTACAAAAAAGTTTTATGATTAAGGCACCTTTCTCACGAGCGCTTAAAAAGCGTCGCGTTAGAACACAAACACGGAGTTCCGTAAGCTCAATTCAATTTAACGTCCAACGCCCAACGTTGAAAATCGAACAGTGTTCGATAAAAAAGCGCCGCGCTTTAAAACCGCCTTCGTGTGAATAAACATATGGTTATCAATTTGTGTCATTTCAACGTTTTTTTAACGCGAGTTGAAAAAGCGCTCGTGAGAACGGGGCCTTAAGCTTATTGAAAGTAGCAATTGATCCCCCTTCCTAATTTATAAACGTTGAGTAACGGTCAACTCAACGTTTATTAGTAAGGGGGTATATACCTACATTTTCTGTTATCATCAGGAATGAAGTATTGGAGCAATAACATGACATGACCAAATTTGAAAATGAGATTGAAAAAACGAGGAATATCTTTGATTTAAAATAATCTTTATTACTCATTTTTTCGAACATAGTCATTAATAGCGTAAGTACGGAACACTCGGTAAGCTGGTCCGGTACACAATTTACGGGTTTTATTTAATAAGCTTTCAAACTATCTTACTTACAAGTTTTGATAAAACATGATATGTATAATTCGTAACACATTCTTCCACTTTATAGTTTCCTACGAGTACGTCTTGTTTATCGCATTGTTAACTTCATCCGAATGATCGTGTTTTTCCACGCCCACTGAACTGTAGACGTTTTCTTTCAGAAAAATATCCTTTAAACAGTTCCTAAATTACACAATAGTATGAAAATATTATACTAAGCCAGATTATGCTTATGCGGAATTGTGTGAAATGCGAGAAAATAAAATGAAATAGCCTCAGACAAAAAAAGGTAGAAAATCATGTCGTAGACGTAAGTAGGGTAATTTTATGAAAGCATTCATGGAAGCTAAGCTCGTTTTTGCTGGAGCAAGAATTATTATATGTATTTAGGCATTCTGATATCTGGAACTTTTGGACTTTACTATCTTATATCCTATTACTAAATATAATGCGAGAGTTTGTTCATTACTTTGTTACTCCTTCACGCTGCAACGGCTAAACGGATTTGGATGAAATTTGGAATGAAGATAGCTTAGACCCTGGATTGACACATAGGCTACTTTTCATCTCGGAAAATTAATAAGTTCCCGAAAAAATAACGATAATCGAAATCTAAGTGGAGGAAGTCGCGGGTAGAAGCTTTAATTTTATTAATGCGAATGTTTAGATGTATAGTAAAATGTTTAGGGTTTGACAACCGTTGAAACTTAACATTATTAACATTCTACGGTTTGCTAGATAAGATGCTACACAAAAACTATTACACATTAGCAAAATAAAAAGGCAACTTGAAGCACCGATCTATCATTACGGGCGTTTACTAAAGCGTAACTTTTCAACTCGGCATCCCGCCAAAAGCATGTCACAACATTTTTACAACTAGCGTGCCCATCCGCTACGTAGCATTAAAACATTATCCACACTAAAACATTTCCTTTGGTATTGCATGAGAAACTGTTTCCTTTTAATCCCACTAAAAGCAGTAACTCTTCAAGATCCTGTGTTGGTAAAGTGGCTGAATATTTCATACGAAGAGCTGATATGGCGCTCGGTCGCGTTAGAATTATCCTGTAGTTTCAAAGTTTTCTTACGGAAATCACTTCCATGTACGAGAATCTACGGTAAGTTTTAAAGTGAGTGCTGTGGCCTGTCTTATAAAGCTGCAAATTACAATTTACAGGTTACTGGTTTCCATTTGACACCAACTCGACCAAAACGGCCAGCCATTTGGGCAGTGTTGCCAGTTTAGACCTATAAAATTGTAACTTATAAAACGTGCCCCATGGTTATTTTTTCATTTGATCTAAGTAAAATAATAAATAAATAAATAATCACGAGGCGGTGACCACGTTACATCTGGTGGCTAGCTCGTTTGCCTTCTCTAGCAGAAAAACCGGTCAAGCGCGAGTCAGAATTCAGCACCTACGTTGTATAGGTACGTATGAAATATTAAAAACCCAATAAAGTCCAGCTGCTGCTTGCTCTCTTGGAAGCCCCATTATACAGTACATATCTCTTTAAAGAAAACAGAGTCGTAACTTCACCAACCTTAGTATGTTTACCCGGTAACTGTTTTTATATTTTTTCTAAATACGTCCAAAAAAGCAAGCTTTATAAACATGACTGCGCGTTTTGGTAATGTCGTCTTTGTAGGTATGTTTAATACCCATTAAGGTATTGTTATGTAATGTATGTGACATGCTCAGTTAGATGATTTAATTATCATATTGTCCTAACTGGGTTCTGAATGAAATCATTGTCATAGTATTAAATTTTGAAACGGAAAAATACTTTTACGGATATTTTTGTAGTTTTTTTTTTACATTAATTTATGTATCTCCTTTGGTTTAGCCAGCGTAAGATTACAATACCTAAAAAAAGTACCTTCTCATTACGTTGATTAAAATATTTAGCCTTTGTTACTTGTACAACCGAGACAAATGTTGAATCAAGCCTGCGCTGCAGAGGTACCTACCAACGAAATAGATATACATAAAACATCCCTCCCTCTTTTCGCCGCAGTCGGTTAAAATCATAGGTATACAAGCAATACTTTTATTACGTATATTTTTCATATCACGTTGCTTACGACGCAAACATAACGATACCGAGTAATATATTTTTACTTAAGTGCTTTATAGTTTTTAAAAATGGAAGAAGTCATATATTTGCATTTTAACGACATTTGGCACTGGCGCAGTCGGAGTGATAATTGCACGTCAGCATCAAGCGGGCCGGAGACGCAGTAATCGTGTTACGTATTGATTTACCACGCTAGACTAGCACGGCATGCGACTCTCCTCCCTCTCTAACGATGCTGGTATGGAAGGGACACACAGTTTCTAGACTCTACGGTTAGATGGACTTGAAACGTAATTAGTTAATTTAGAATGTGCAATGCTATCCAATGTTTGCCCCAGGTAAATTCAAAGTACCGAGTAATTGAGTTTTCGCAATTTGGTCGCAGTGCATAGAAATGATTAAATAATAAAACAAATGACAAATAAAAAGAGAAGCTGATTAGATCGCTAGAGCCTATTTAGGACGGATTACAGTCTTAACGACCATTTTTTATCAAAAAATTACAGGCTCGAATAACAATGAAACATTCAATTTTATTCCTAGCTATTCATGGAATTAATTATTGGTTTAATAAAATATGTTTTTTTGTTTGTATAATTGAGGTAAATTACCAATTAAATACAGTAAATTACTCTGATTATTACTAGTTACATTACGACATTACAATTTGAAAAATGTTTGAAACGTCATTACTAAGCTAAGCAGGTAAATGTAAAGATATGTACATATAAACATATTTCGATTACCTACTGTTTAAGCCATAAATTAATGCGTATATCTTAAATTTTGAGGCTTCGTTTTATTTCCCCTTCAAGTTTAACATGTATAATAATCTTATCTTACTTTACCAATATAGCTAAATGCGAAAGTTTGGATAGATGAATAGATTATAAGCATTCAATATACCTATACACCGTACCCGGGACGTACCTGAAGGATTTTAACCATTGATTCTAGACCCTATTTGGAGTATATAATGTGGTATAACATGTAGTCCAATATCGCAGAATTTCCGAGATTTTTATTATTTAAAAAACAATTCACTAAGAAAGATTCATGTTGTAAGTAAGTAGCAATATCATCAACGTATGACATAAATTAATTTAATCAATTTCTTAGTAAATAATGCTTTAGGTTAAGGTGACAGAGTTCAAATTAAATTAACTATGGAATTGTTTTTTAAATAATAAAAATCTCGGAAATTATGCGTTATTGGACTACATGTTATACCACATTATATTATATGTATAGGGTCTAGAATAGATGGTTAAAATCCTTCGGGTACATCCCGGGCACGGTGTGTAAATAGGTATTAACAAAAAAAAATGCCATAATACTTAATTATTCAAATGAGATCCGCCGTTTTGAACACAATTTTGTACAAGTTTTCCGAGTGGTACGTTTGTGGTAAGCTAAACGTGCAACGTGGACTGTTTTGTGCTCGGAGAATAAACGTGCATTTATTTACATCGCAGTGTAAATGAATGCATGTTTATTTTCCGAGCGCAGAACCGAGCAAGGCGTAAAACTTGGCGATCGAATAAGGACATTTAACATTTAGTCATTTGCAAATAGGTTATGATATACGGAGGCTGCACTGAAAGTTTTGAGAATATAATACCTACCTACTTTCGAAATTATTTTTGACACATTATGTTTTGATAATTTCTAAAGTTTCGTTATATAAACACACAGGCCATATTAAAAAAACAATGGTTCGATTTCAATTGTTTTTTGCAGTCGTTGAGTCGCTGCATACTTACCCTTAGGTACGAGTATAATCTGTGATCGCTGCTCGCTGTTGAAAATGGAATTGCCCCGTGAACATTTGAGTGCTATGATTTATTACGACTTTAAAAGTGGATGATTGATTGATTGCTCCTTAAAGTAATGAAGCACCTTCTATTACGACAGTATTCAGTTGGTATTCAGAACTTCAACGTGGCCGTGTTTCCCTCACGGACGACGTGCCTAAAGGTCGACCAAAATCGGCAGTCACGCAAGAAAATATCGATGTTGAGCGTCAGCTGATAAAGGAAGACCGGAATGTGACAAATCGGGAGATTCAAGTGTACTTGGATATTGGAATGAGTCGGATACGAACTATTTTACAGGAGGAAAAAACTCGTCGCCGCATTATCCTTCACCAGGACAATGCCAGCCTGATACACCGCTCGAAAAACAACTGAGTGTGTGGACGACGAATAACACCATCCTCCAAACAGCAACAGACTTAAGCCCTAATGACTTTTTCACATCTCCCAAAATCATGATAAGTTGCGTGGGCAGCGGTTTTAGACCGGGGAGGAAGCAGTGGAGGCCTTTAAATGGCCATTTTGTGGACTCCTATTTATAGTTCAATAAGTGCTTTAAACGCACTGGTTTCAAGGCATGGGAAGGTTCATAAAATATTAAGGCGAATACTTTAAAAAAGTTTTATTGAATTTAACTGCATATTTTTTTCTATTCCCGATTCTTTTAGTTTGACCCTCATAGTATAAAAAGCCACTTTAAAAAATCTAAAAGCCATGTTTTCGTCTAGCTTCATTTGAAGCATGTTGAAAAAATAATAATTTTCAACATAATTTTTGCATATTCCTACAGCAGGTTTACCTACCTAATTGCGTTAAGTTTGCATATTTTCTAGGTTTGAAACACTAATTAGCTTTATGCTTTTTCATAAGCTTTTGCCTGAAGCTTGGGTCGTCTGCAGACTTTCAAAGTGTGTATTTTGAACCCTCCTGTATTGCCCTCAAAGTAAACCTTATGAAACGTCGTTATTAAGATAGGTACAAACTACAAAGTCGGCGTAATGTAAATTTATAACGATCCCAAATAGCAGCTTTATGAACCGCGGACAGACAGACATACGGACATGGGGAAATTATAAGGGTTCCCTACTACGGAACCCTAAAAACGTCACTGAAAATCGTAGCGTAGTTGAGAAAAACTAGGTTGACTCAATTAAGTACTATTGTAAAGAGTACCTGACTATTAAAATGCGTAAATATTTTACCAACCCATCCATATTAATTAAATTGGTTTTTACGGGTTATTATCAAATGAAACACTCGATCTCCCATTTTCATACTTGATTCTGGCAGGGCTCTAGGGAAATGGGGATAAAAGTAAACATCAAAGGGACTACGAACCTTAATGACGTCTGTTGAATAAATGATTAAATTCGAGAAATACGATACAGCCGACTTTTATATTGGTTTTAATACTTAAAAATTAGATGTACCTATTAATCATTTATTTTTATTTTAGCAAGTAAAAGACTGGCGACGAGTGATGTAAGATTTATATTATTCTTAGGTTTAATGTGTGATGTATCTGATAATTTTTGCAAGAGTTTTTGAAAACTTTGCTATTCATAAAAATATCAAGGATCAATTGCACACAAATCATTTGAACTAGTAGCAAACTTAGCTTAAGGCTTTTGTACTATGAGTAACTAGACAATTATTTGGAATGATTATATTACATTACAAAATTTTATTTCAAACGTTTCAAATAAGTACTTATTATGTTTTAAGTATAGAACCCTAACAAATGGTCTCACGAAAAAGGAAGGTGGTTTCTATAGGTATACATAATCCCATTTTATGTAATCTATTAAAGCAATCATAACTTTCTAACCATTTCTAAGTTCCAAAAGAATATCAATATGACGTAAGGTTCACTGCATTTCCCCAATTAAACTCTTTCAAAACATGGCGGGCCTCTAAGCGGCCTGGCCGCAGGATTACACCCTTTGTCCGTCGTCGCCGTGAAAGGACCCACTCTGGCACATAAAAGAAGATGGCTGCCAGGCTGCAACACAAAAACGCTTCTACATTTTCATGTGTGTGGAATATTCAACACACACTAAGCGCGCTGAGATTGGAAAAAAGTCTAAGGCGTGAGAGCTTCTGGTGAGGTAAAAATGGGTACCTGCTTTATGTTGTAATAACCCTGCGGATTCTTCAAGATACTATTTTCTGAATGCGTAATAGTGTAATACATAGTAATACTGTGGATGGGACGAATTGCTTGGTTGAAAAAGGGATTTTGTGACGTTTACAAGATAAAAGGAGGTAGTCATATTAATGTTTTTATGAAATCAAAAATATACTCACACATGTTAGGTAGCACTTAGCACACTTAATAATTAAAGCCCAATTGTACATAAGTAGGTATAACATGTTATAGTAGTGGTATACGCTTGCTATTATAGTGTTTAAATTCACAAAAAAACGCGTGTTTAATTTTATTTAAACCAGTTCCCGCCATCGGAAGAGCCTGGAATTTAGTAGAAAACTCAAATACTCAATGACTGTATCTTGAGGTGATTTGATGACAGAAGAGAAACGTCAGGGCCCTGTTTTATAAAGCTACAAATTACAATTTACAGGTTACAAGTTTCCATTTGACGCAACCTCGACCAATGAAGACCAGCTATTTAAGCCTGTAAAATTGTAACTTTTAGCTTTATAATAAAACGTGCCCCAGATGGCCAATTACAATATCTTAATTCAAAATTCTTTATTCAGTAATTCAGGATTATACATTGTCATTCATGCTCAGTACTTGCATTAAAAATAAGTAATAAAAATAATAATGTCAATAATTACAAAATAAATACAATAATAATTAAAGTCAATGTTTATAATTAATGTGACTCATCAAGGTACTCATTGACGGAATAGTAAACAAGCCTTCTGTGTTACTTTTTAAGTTAACCGTCAAAACAAAGTGTGGACCTGACATCCCTAATTTGTACCAGTATTTTATTAGACCCACAGAACAGAAAAAACAGTAGAAGTGTCAAGTGGGCGTGTAACGTGTGGCATAGTTATGTGGAGTTCCGCATAACCTACCATACTTTTGCCGCGATCGCTTATTTCGATGTTTCGATATTTCGATATTTCTAAAATAGGAAATAAATCCAGAAGCATGTCGTATTGTCCTATTTCGGAGTGTAAAAATGATAGCCGCACCAAAAACCTTTTCCATGGTGGCGTGTTGTTTTTATGATAGTTTGTGTATTGGCGACAACAGGTCTGATACGAAGCGAAGCTCATGCCACTTCCACTGTTTTTTCTATTCCGTGAGCGGACCCATGACGTGCAGGGACTTATTGCACTTCTGCATCTGCAGGCGTTTTTGAGTAGCGGCTAAATGCTGTTCCCTACGATTCCATTTCCGCTGCCCTATGCATTGTTTGTCTGGGAATTCTCCAGCATTTCGTTTTACATATTATTTACAAACCTTAAATATTAACTTAACTTGCACTTCAACTTTAAATATGGATATCAATTAATATTGTAATAAAACGGAGCTTAAAAATAATTGTTTGATTGGCTCGACCATTTCTCGTTCCATATGCGAGCTCGTTTGGCCTTATGGTACAATGGAAATCGAACCTTTGTGTATTAAAGCCGTTAACATTACCGGCCTCCAGCGCGAGGCATTGGATAACAGCGTTGAAATAAAATGCGGCGTATCGTGTAAAAATAGACGATGTAGGCCTATATTTGTCTTTGTCTCAACAACATTCCATCCCCTTCTAACAATTTTATTTATCACTTTATTTTCCAAAAAGGGACAAGTAAAAGAAAGAGCATAATTATAAAAAAACGTTTGCAAACAATTATGGTTTCTAAGGCAATGCCTGTTGAAGAAGGTGTCCTTAACACCTGCGTCATGTTGCATTGAACGTGACGTCATATAGCCCATAATATCCGATACACTAAAACAAAACCATGGACACCGCGGTCAATAGGTACCCCGTTACAAAATATTTCATAAGTGTACGAAATGATCTCTACTTATATTCAAAATGATGCATGCGAAGACGCTGCGCGCTAGTGACTCGCACTGCAGATCTGCTCGTGAGAGGCTTCAGCGATGGAGGTAATTAATGTCATTCGTTAAATGTGCTGACCCTCATTAAACTCCCAATTGCTAGCCCTCTCCTACAAAGCCCGTTTTGTAAAATGATCACATTTCCTAGAACGGGGTTTGCGAGAAGGATCTGTTAGTAGTTTCATTGACAGATGATGAAATAGGAAGTAATAATAAAGGTAAGGTGGGGCAAGTGCGTCTACGGGGTTAGTCCGTCTAACCAACAATATCTCCTAAAAATATGTGGTTTGTTGCACTTACCCCGTTGACGTTATTACCCCACCTGACAAGGCAAGTGCGTCTACGGGGCAAGTCCGTTTAACCAAGAATATCTCCTAAAAAATATATGGTTTTTCGCACTTACCCCGTTGACGCTCTTACCCCACCTGACAGGGCAAGTGCGTCTACGGGGCAAGTCCGTTTAACCAACAATATCTCCTAAAAAATATACGCTTTGTCGCACTTACCCCGTTGACGCTCTTACCCCACCTGACAGAGCAAGTGCGTCTACGAGGCAAGTCCGTTTAACCAACAATATCTCTTAAAAATATATGATTTGTTGCACTTACCCCATTGACGCTCTTACCCCTCCTGACTAGTTTACATATAACATTTGCTGATAATAACACGTCGTAACAAGAAGACGAAATGAATTAAATGTCGTCAGTTCATTCAAGTTCTAACTGGCTCGAGCCGGTGCTCGCCGACTGTGGATGCAGCGCAGAACCATCCCTTCAACCCCATTAGCGCCCAATCAGAACTGTCTCCCAGACGGAAAGTTTGTCTCCGTCTTCGCGAAGTTGAAGTATTTACAATGCTTTTAACTACTTATTATTGGTTCGTTTATTTATTAAATTTCCGCATGAAGTTGCAAAAATCTGTAAATGTTTGGTATTGCAATAGTAATAAAGTGTGTATAGGTATATATTTTCAAGATTTTGTGGTGTATGTACGTCATATTGGTGCCCAAGACTGCACTATTATTTTTTCCGTGGTTTGAGTGTAAACTATGTTATTCAGGGCCAATTGCAGTAAATACATAAATCTGATTTAAGTCTAAAAACTGGATCTGAGACTGACAGTTTTATAAATTTTATACACAGTAAAACTGTACCTACTGTTGACTAAATTTTGCTGCAAAACGCCTTAAGATACAAATATACCCTTAAATATTGAAAATTTTCCACGAAAAAATAATAATATATCTTGTTATTTTGCAATGTATTTCGTTGTGACACAAATGTTAAGCTTAAAAGCACTCTCGAGTTTTGGGACCTCTAGCATTGACGAATTAATAGTTAACTAAGTAGTTTAATATTGAAAGCGCTAGTTAAACATGAAAGCTCCAAGACTCGACTACGATTCCAGACACATCACTGTTTGACGTTTTACAATAAGTATTTCATTTTAAGTACATTAACGCAATAGTAAATAAATAAATGAAAAGCAAGCTTTAAAAAACCGACTGCGTTTTTGACATTGTTAATAAACCCGTTTATTAATGCTAATATATTTGTATATATTTGAGATGGTCACATTAAGACTTTTCAAATGATACCTCTATATTGTATTAATTAGAAGACTTTTTTTTGGTGACATAAATAATTGACATTTTGCCATTGTTGTTACTTAACTTGGAACCACCTCTAGAAAACTTGCATTCAAATACAAAAAACCGCATTTAAATCCGCATTGACGGACATATACACACACACACACTCTCTCACACTCACACACACACAAGCACACGCGCACGCACACGCACACGCACACGCACACGCACACGCACACGCACACGCACACGCACACGCACACGCACACGCACACGCACACGCACACACACACACACACACACGCGTCGTAAGTAATTCGTTAATCCGTTCGGGAGCTACGATACACATAGGTATACACACGTTAAACCACACAGACATGCGTCACATGCGTCGAAACAAGTGTATAAAATAGAAGGAAAGATAATGATATCTTAAGAAATAAATTTTGATGATCTGATGTAGCTGTCCAACGTTAGCCCTGGGTTTTATAAGCCACAAGTAAAGGTCAAGTCACCAACCTAAGTTTCTCGTCATAAACAAAGTTAAGGTCAATTCTATGTCATAGGTCAGTCGTTCGTGCACATTATATATTTAGTCTGATTTCATAGAAATGAGGTTAAGTTCAGAGGCGCTAGACAAGATGCATTACGCTTACTAGCGTTTCTATTCGTTTCGTTTTTAAACCAATCGCGTCACTGGGCGATCACGTGATACGAAAAGTCACGTGATCTATCAGTGGCGCGATTGGTTTAAAAATGAAACGAATAGAAGCGTTAGTTAGCGCAATGGATCTTGGCAGGGCCCTGAGCACTGTCTATGAAAAAACCGGCCAAGTGCGAGTCGTTTCGTCGTCGTTTTGTTTTCTCCGAATCGAAAGTTACATAATCGTACAGTCAAGGACTTTAATTGTTATGCCACTATGGAACCCTGTCGCATAACGTTAATCATTAATTTTGGCGTACCTAATTTATTTCATGTGGTGTGACGCTGTCATTATGACAGGGTTCCATAGTGGCATACCAATTAAATACTTAACTGTACATAAAATTTGGTGACCCAATCACGGACGTAAATCATAAATAAATGAACGCTAATAAATGGGGTTAATTTAAGGGGTCAGTTTTTTTAGAAGCTTTTCTTAATTGCATCATGTGACTTATTAAATGAATAATAACTTAAACAACGAACATAATTAATCTCGCGCATTCTTTTATTTACCTTCAAAACTACAGAGCCTAAATATACAGAAATAAAGCTCATTAATCGTCTTAATAGACAGAGCAGAAAATAAATTAAAGTTTACGAAGGCAGAGTAAACGCCACCCTTGAGATTAAAAAACGTCGTTTTTTTCATCTTCTTTAATTTCTGTAAAATGTGTAGGTATTAAAATATTTTATGTCGTTTTAATAGTAAAATAGTAATAAACTGAACTGAATCCTAAAGGATATCTTTCTCTAGAGAAGCTCAAATTGGGAGAGCTCTCTCAATTTATAAGTGAGTAATTTCCAATCTTCTCTTCTCTCAGCCAGTTCCTTCACAAGTTCAGCTTATGCAGTCAATAATGAATTAACAACTACTTGGATTAATTACCCAACGTCCATGTCCCAATTTTAAGTTTGTTCACGTTTCTAGGGTTTCATACCCAAAGGGTACCAAAGGGGACCTATTAATAAGGCTCCGCTGTCAGTCCGTCTCTCTCTGTCCGTCTGTCACAGGGTTGTGTCTTTGGAACCGTAATAGTTTTAAACTTGCAAGAAAATCAACGCCAACGTGATCATCAAGATAGGAAGTCTTGTTAAGATGTAATGCGAATATATTACAATGCCGTTGTAAATAATTGTTTCATAATGCCATTACGGTACGCGGTTGGCCTGCTGTCGTTTTAATTATATTATTACCTACAAGTTATGTACCCATGCCATTGAATTTACTAAGTGTTGGGTTGCGACGCGCGCCAAGCTATTTCATTTTTGTCAACCGACACAACATTTTGCGATTTTACAATTCAAACGGGACAAATCCGGCATCGTTTCATAACAAAAACGCCTTTGGCCAAAGTCATGTTGCTTTGCGAGAACGATATAGCTATCGAAAATGTTATAAATAGGATTGACGTAAGCTGCCAGACGGGCGCGTCGAGTGCAAATGTCAATTCCTTAAAATTGGCATCTTGTCTAGCCTCCCTGCGTGGCTAGCACAAGTTGCCTGCGACTTGGTTGTCGCTCGGATTTCCCTTTCTATCTAGTCAGTAACGATAGAGACGCACTGTGCGACAAGCGAGAAAATACAACTTGTAATACCCGTGGATTTGCTGGAGGCAGTTTGTATCAAACTTTAAAACATTGAAAGAACTTTGCATGCCTTGTTATTGTAGATTCTGAATGCATACTGCGTGTGTGTTAGTTTGTTATTTCTTCACGCTGCAACGGCTGGACGGATTTGGACGAAATTTGAAATGGAGATAGCTTATACCCTGGATTAACACATAGGCTACTTTACATCTAGGAAAATATAAAAGTTCCCGACGGAATAAAGATAATCGAAATCTACGCGGACGAAGTCGCGGGCAGAAGCTAGTCCTACAATATTATAAATGCGAAAGTTTGTGAGTGTGTGTGTGTGTGTGTGTGTGTTAGTTTAGTTTGTTACTCCTTCACGCTGCAACGGCTGGACAGATTTGGATGAAATCGAGATAGCTTATACACTGGTTTTACACATAGGGTACTTTTTATCCCGGAAAATGTATAAGTTTCCGAGGGAATAACGATAATCTAAGGATGGAGTCGCGGGCAGAAGTTAGTATGTATGTAATAAGATACTGCATTTGAGTACGTACCTAGACTATTCATTTTATTACAGACCTTACTGAACACTATTCCGGGTTTAGATTAGCAAAGAAAGAAAAGACAATCTAACTAAACGTGAAGCCCGTTTGAAAACCATGGCAACGTTAAACGCCACCAGGAGTACATTATTTTCGTCCTATTTTCGTAATAAAAAACGGAAAAATTGCTTTTTGTGTAAGGCAAATGGGAATTTGTATAGCTTGTGTAGTGATTTTGTAAATAAAAGGTATACTAATAATTACAATGTATTTTACTCTTAATAAATTCATTCAATTTGCGCATAAGACATGTAGGTATTTGCGAGTTGCGAAGCTTGTAAAAATCGAATTAAACTTTGTTACACCTCCCTGTACGTACACCTTGTTACAGTGCGATAGCACTTAGAAGATGCTTCGGGTTTGTACTTGTCTCTCACTCGCTCTCATACGCTCTTATTAAGAGCGAGTGAGAGAGAAGTACAAACCCGAAACATCTTCTAAGTGCTCACAGACTGTACACCTTTTTTACAACACGGGGCTATCATCCATGAAGCCTCTAACTTCATACTCATACATAACATTATAAACATCAAATTCAAAGCATTCCAAGTTTTACAAGATTTTGTTTCCAATACTCTATAGTACTTCGCAATTTGCATTTAACCGTTCAGGTGTCCACTTTTGTGGCGAGACGCATTTAAATTTCATGAAAGTGCTCTGTAAATTTTGTAAATTATGTAAGTCGAAGGCTGTCCTCTGTTAGGGGGCAGGTGCACGTACAACTCGTCGACAGCATCATATCGCTGTTTCACTATAATGAAGATCATAGAGTTTAGGATATACGTTTAGTGCTCTGCTCAGTATCTTCTTACATATAGGTATTTACACCCTTATTCACAAACAATACTGAAGGGATCCTTCACTGAGTAAACGCGCTGCGTTCAATACAGCTTTGTGATTGGTCCTTTTTGACCGACTGTTTTGTTTATGAGACGACTTGAACCACCCTGTGCGTCAGCACAGTGAGACCTCATAGTGACGTTTGTGAATACGGGTGTTAGATAGTTTCCTAGGAGGCATTTTGATGAGTAACTAATATATTGGAACTGGAGGAGCGGAGTTATTTTTGTCATTATGCTTTATTTTTTTAATTACAGTGAAATGGTATATTATATTTTTGCAACCTTCGGGTCGTTTATCGATATTCCAGTGCGATTGTCTGTCCTCGGTATATAGGTAGTATTCAAAATTTAAATCATTAAATCCTGACGGCATCATTATCTTCCATTAACACCCCTCATCTCGACATGGGCAGGAACGTATGGATTTTAACTTGTCAGACTGAGCTCTTCAAAACTCTTTCGTTACAGAGGCTGTGGGGCTGTGGGATGGACCGCTCTATGGCTGGATGGAAGCAAGTACTTATTTTCAAACGTGTGACAGCTCCGCAGATCGTGCTTGTCTCCTAAAAGTTGTGTGGGAAACGTATTTGTGGCTACAGGTGATCCTCGCCAAACGTTAGAACTTTATTAGATTCTTCTACTTATAGGATAATATTTTCAATTCGCTTGGTGCTAGGTGCACCGTATTGTGCTCATTTCGAACCTTAACTTACCTTTGGGAATGCATATTTAAGGATCTTTCAAAGCACCTAGTCGACGTAACTAGCTATTTGCATTTACTTCAGCTATAAATTTACTCAATTCATGATGTAACCTAAAATATTTTGTATCTTTCACCTTTTTTTAACGTAGCATATTTAAAGGGATCGCGCGTATTTTTCGAACGTCTAAAGCATTTCACGAGACAGTTTCGACGCTTTCCTAAAAACCCGAGAAATTCCGCACTCGAGTGGGATTTGAAAAGTGATTTGTCAAAATTTCGCTTATGTAAATCCGTAGCGGCGACAGCTGGGTTCGCGCTAAGCGCCGAATATATTTCCTTCCGTTTTCCTTCTTGGTTAAAATAACGCACATGTTTAGCTGTTTATATTGGTTTTTAGTAAAGTGTGAACAAACAAATAAATATTTCAGTAGCTCTAGTACAAACATTTCAATCATACGTCACTTGCAGATCGCCTCCACTATTCGAAAACGTGTACTAAACTCTTGCGGATTACGCATGAACCCTTATTAACAGTCTAATGTTTCGTTATCGTTATCCAAAATGTATATATAAAATTGACGTAAACTTTCTCGCAATGGATCTTGTCTAGGGCCACTGGTCACTTATAGTGGACCTAATGTAAAAAGTTTTTGCAATAATTATTTAGACTAGCTGTTCCCGTGCCCAATTCGTTGGGCGACAAACATTTTTTTGGGTAAAATAATTTTCAAAATCAGTTCAGTAGATCCAGAGATTACCAACGTCACGAACTTTACCTCTTTATAATATTATATTTTACATGAATAAATAGGTAGTATTTGTAATGCCTCCACGGCAGCACTCGTAGTTGAGAAAAGCACTACCCGGCGCAATGAACATTAGATACCTAAGATGTCCTCGCTTTATTACGACCCTTTATTGCTTTATTAACTACTTTATTAGCTTGTAGTATTGCTAGGCGATGGGCTTGCAACCTGTCACTAAATATACGCATGGTAAACATCTTAGCCTGAAAGTGCAGAGTGTGGTTCAGAATTGACAACAAGTTTTTGGAGTTGTTGGTGATTCTGTAACTCTGCCTACCCTACTCTGGGAATGAAGACGTGAGTGTATGTATATTCAACTACTTTATTTATTTCTCAACAAATATGATAAAAAACCGGTCAAGTGCGAGTCGGACTCCCGCACCGAGCGTTTCGTACCTACTGCCTCACAGAAGGTATATTGGTACTATGTTCCGATTTGAATTCGATTTCGAATCGAATCAGCGCGAGCACAACTCACACTTGACCATTTTTTAGTAGGTATTTGTTGATTTTCTTCAGGGTTTGTTATATAATCATACCAAATTTGACGCTTGTATTTTTTCCGTTTTACGATACATTAAAAATAAAAATACGTTGAAAAAAAAAGCTTCTTGTATAGGGACCCCCTTCATTATTATACTTGTTAGTAAAACCGCCGTAATAACACATATTCTAAACAAAATCAACCCGCTATCTATACGGTTCAATAGAGACAGGTCTTTAAAGTTAGGACAGACGAACAGATGGACGGACGGACGGGCGGACAGCGTAGGCGATCACGTGGTATCTAAATGTTTATATACGTAAATTGTCTGTTAAACAATAAGCAATGTTTGAAATATTTAGTGAGATATGTGAAATATGTGAAATTGATTTCTTAATTAAAAGCGAAGTAGTAGGTATGATTAAGCGAAAATTTTAACGTAAGTAAATAAATAAGTAATGCATTATTATCGGGTAAAACATCCTAAAAGTAGATACCTATTTGTCCTGTCGAAATGAAAAATAAAAACTTTAGTAAATTTAATAATGCAACTGTAAAACTACAAGTTAAATGACCGAAAAGGACGCCGTGTTTCTAACTGTAATCCTCCAATTATGCATAATGGCACCATGCAGACTCCGCAAACTCCACAGACGTCCCCTAAGTTATACAATACATATACCTAGGGTTTATCCCGTATCTGATTACCTACCATTTCGAAAACTTTTTTTATATTTTGGGGACATTGCAGAATACTCAGAATACAAAATACAACAGCGAAAATGGAAACGAATAAGTCTATTTAAGTTCATCCTTTTAATTGAGGCTATAGATCTAAGTGAATTGATTCGTAGTTTCTCAGCAATAGTGCTTATCCTGACTTAGTCAACTCGGTTCTTCGTGAGTAACAATCGCAAATATCCTACTAATATTATATATGTGAATGTTTGCGTGTGTGTGTACATGTGTCTCAGTTTGTAACTCCTTCACGCTGCAACAACTGGACGGATTTAGATGAAATTTGGAATGGAGATAGCTTATAATTATAACCCTTTCAGTCCGGAAAATTTTAAAGTTCCCGAGGGAATAACGATAGTCGAAATTAACGCGGACGAAGTCGCGGGTAGAAGCTAGTAAATCATAAAATATTTCCCGCAATACATTGGAAACATTTTGAAAGGTTATGAAAACAAATTAACTGGAAGTCCAAGCGTCGTTCGATTTGAAAACCACTATTTCCGATTTATTTACTTTAAACTAGCTGTACCCGACATGCGTTGCAATGCCACGTAAAGTAAAAGAGTAGACATGGATTTTTTGAGCCAGAAACCCTCGCGGGCGTTCCCAGAACACCCTATCAATGCTTCATCACAAAGGATAGAGGACAAACATAAAAACTGACTAACTAGTTCAAACCGTTTTCGAGGATCCTATATTCATCTGTCATCGGTTTCCTCGCATAAAATATAAAATTGACGCGTGTATCGTTCTGTGAAAACTTTATCATAAATTTCACTTACCACTTCCGTTAGGGTGAAGAAATAGCAATTGGGCCTTAAGTGGCGTGTGTGTTGTGTTGTTGTGTTTTGTGTTTGTGTTAAACTTAGACATGGATTGACCGTAGCAGGATAGTGGAAGCAAAAATAGCCTACCGATTTTAAGGTGACTTTTTATCAAAACTTAGGTACAACTAGTTGTGCAATTGTGGTAAGTATTGTCAATAAAATACCGGTAATTCCAAAAAAATATATTTATAAGATGTAAGAACATTGTGAACTTTCTCAAAAACTATAAACACGCCAAATAAACTTAGCAGGGAATCCTTATCCGAGTGCGGAATTTGTAGAATATTTTCTTCTAAGGCCGCTTCCTGACTTGTCGGTATACTTGCAGTAAAACACGGAATCGGTAAGGGTTGCTAGGCAACTAGTGGCATCTACCAATCAACGCGCAGCGTTTATGCCGACAGTAAATTTTACTGCAAGCATACCGCCAAGTCAGGAAGCGGCCTAAGGTTCAATCAAAAATGAGCGGGTAAAGTTATCTGTATTAAATTACAAAGTATTTGAGACGCCAAGTAAGTCATATTGTACAGAGATCAGCGATTTAATATTAGGTTAAACCAAAACAAGTTAAAAATCTTCAGGACGTTCATGCGGTAGCTAAAGTTACATAATGTTACAAAAGTGTTTGGCTTTTATAAGAGCTATTGGAATTACATTACGGTACAAATTGCTGACACAAAGCAAATAAAATAGTTGAGCAAACTCAAATATGGCTGAAGGAGGTAACCTTATTTCAATTTTAGCTGACCCGCGGTACTACCTCGCGCGGCACTTTATTTTCCCTTTGCCAACCCTTATGTGGTGCAAGTCATGTAAATAAGGTACCTATTTCCAAAAAAACTGTTTAGTTTTGCGGAACATTTCCATATAGAAGATAAATCAAATCCTGCTATCGAAATATAAAGTAATTACTACAAATTATAATGTATGTATTTATTTAATAGTGTTAGTATTTAATAGTGCAATTTATGTATTTATTTATATAAATTAAAGATATTGATATGTAGGTATATATTATTATGTATAAGTTATATATTTATGTTAGAAACTATGTTGCACCGCCACCACAATCTCTGCTTTGCTGAAAGATTAACTGGTAGAGAATGCCTTATGGCATAAAGTTCGCCTTTTGTATATTAAGTGTAAAGATTAAATAAATAAATATAATAGCTCCACCGTGTCTGACGTATGAAACTAGAATGCGGGTGTCATCATCTTTTAGTTTTATTTAGACAAAGTTTAAAACTTAAACGGAAACCTAGACTTAAATTCGCTTGTAGGATTTGACCCGACACACTTACCCAAGCAAAGCTTGATTTAAGCTTTGCTCAAGTTAAGCTTGTAAAAATAACACCAACAAAATAGAACCCACATTCTTTAAAGCTCGTATGCCAGAGTTATCTTGACCGGCAGTCGGTTCAGAATTGTTCAGCTGCAATGATGTGCGATATATTCTTTGATTTAATATAGAAATAACTTTATCAAAGATAGAAAGAAAAACATTGATTCGTGTCAAACAACATAAAGTCAGCGTTGGTCTTCCATTGGCACCATCAAATGAAACCAAAGAAGGTTCATCATCATCATCATCATCATCATCATCATCATCATCATCATCATCATCATCATCATCATCATCAGCCGCAAGACGTCCACTGCTGGACAAAGACATTTCTCAAGGTTTTCCACGACGATCGGTCCTCGGAAGGTTACACACACTTAATTATTTGAACACAAAAATTAGAAAAGTAGTTAATAAAGAAAATCGCACGTAACATTTCATACCCAACTTTGTTTCGCAGAATGGGCAAAGGTCCCTTAGTCTTACATAGATAAGCAAAAAGAAAACAAATACATCCTATCTTATCTACAGTCAAGTTTAAAAATAAAAATCCACACATTTGCAATAATATCCACTGTATAAGTCGTTACTACCTGAGGGCTTATTGTCTAACGCACTCGCAATCACGATCGTTTTCATTTTGAAAATCGAAGGCTTGTCTGCATACAAAATAAAAACAATTGCTCCACTTTGAAGCCGGTTGCGATTGCAAGTGAGTTAGACAAATAAGCCCTCTTGTTACTATCATAGACTATAAGGGTATACCGTATTCTTAAAGGTTAATATGACCGTGCTCGATTTTAGAGAAGTAACTATATACTTATGGAGTAGGTAATAGTGGTAAGTTGGTTTGCTTATAATTACAAGTATCACAATGTTCCCGATCCGCTGCTCTCTCACAACTTACACCAGTTAGCGAAGTGTGAAATAAGAATTTATTATTGGGCCCGTGAAGCCCTCAGCTGCGTCCTATTGGTTTACTGGACCAACAAACTGGATACTCGGGCCTCGGTACAAACGCACTCGTACGTCCACCCTTTTCACGTAAATAGCGGAAGTTTTTATTTGTTTCAGTTTCTATCACTTAAATAAAATATGTAGCTCACAGTATATGCAAAAATTGGTTAATTTAGTGTACACTACTAACCCTTAAGTGAAAATCTGCGTTTAAAATGAAATAAGAGTATTCCTTCGAATTAGGGAATGCAAATAACCGGTTATAACCGGTTTTAACCGGTTATTTGCATACAAAAACGGTTAATAACCGGTTAAATGGCATTCCCTACTTCGAACCTATTATCTGACGCTTCTGAAGTAGTCAACCACCTCTGAGAATCATCATAAAAACATTTATATTATTCTGTTCAAAGAATTCTTCAAACGATACTAAGAACAGGCAATATATTTGCTATTATGCCTATGCTCAGTGATCTATATAACTTAAGTTATCAAATAATACACAACAATCATCAATACAATACACAAAATTCCGAGTATTAATCTAAAGAGTATAATCAGAATCACTGACAACTTTACTAATTATTGGAACTACCAGTAATTGGCAATTAGTGATTGCAGAATTATCGTCTTAATGCAACTTAAAATAAAGTTCATTGTGCCAATAAGCGCTAGGAGTACCAACATTAGGGTAGGGCTGTTTCCCCTACGTCTTGCCCTTGGAAATTAGGTATCTACATACTACTTACGGTATGTCGAGGGGTCTCCTATTGATTTATCCCCTAAACTCGCAAGTAAGGGGTTCGACACGTAAATATTATATTATAATGTATCAAGACACACGACGCTGCTTATGTTAATAATTCACAGTTGAGCTGTCGTGTTCAAATGTTTGTCGTGGAGTTAGGCAATTCTCTTGTTTTCACTTTGTTTGGAACATTTTGACACCAAGTTGTTACGAAGAATCGTAACCGAGGTTTGAGGAGAAACTTATTTTGAATGTAGTATTCTTGATTTGGTATCTGGAATGATTTATTAGATACAACACATTCGAATGAGCATGTGTTTGAAATCACGTACTAAATAGGAATTAATGAACACGAATGCTTATAATTAAGCAAGTAAACTTTTGTTTTCTTTAAGCATTGGTAAAGTATTTCATGTTTATCACTTTTAGACTACAGAGGGCCTTATATGGCTGCGCATATCGCGTGACAAAATGTGGATAAAACATCCGTCACTTTCTGACATGTGTACGAGAGTGACGGATCCTTTATCCACATTTTGTCAAGCGATAAACGCAACCACCGCTACTAAGCCAGCTGATATGAATAGTAACAAGAACAACCAATAAAAAAGCCCACAGCAACAGCTAATTGTAGGGAAATTTTTATTTGTAAATTGTGTTTATAGGTCCACTCGCTGAGTTACACCTTGTGAAATATAGTCTACCTGTGCGGAAAGAGCAGAGTCGTGGGAGAAACGGGAACTAACTTAGTCAGCATAGCAAAACCATAAAATAGCAGTGGCACGCCCTCAAATCCTACGACTCTTCTCTTTCCGCACAGACTCCACGACGTAAAAAGATTCAACCTTTTTTAGGATCCGTATCTCAAAGAGAAAAAAAAACTGCGTGTCGGACTCGCGCACCGAGAGTCCCGTACCGTCGTAGGTATTATACTTCGATTTAAATTCGATTTCGAACCGAATCAGCGCGAGCCCGACTCACACTTGACCATTTTTTGGTATATGTTGTTTATTTTCAGGGTTATAATTATTCATACCAAATTTGATGGACGTATTTTTACCATTTTTAACAAACCAACAAAAATAAAACTACGTTTCTTGTATCTTGCTTATCTATCTATTACGGATTAAAAGATATAGCTCTTAAGGGTTGAAGTTAGGATGGACGGACGGATATCTTACCTAGGCATATTAATAGGATCCCGTTCGATTTCTTTCGCGTCCGGAACTCAAAAAGCATCCCTTATGGGAACACAATCATTCCGTCTGTCTGTTTGTCAAAACCCTTTTTCTCAGGAATGTAAGTAGGATATCATTTAAAAATTCCTCGCCAAAACTCTCCAGCATTATTAAATATTTAGTTTTGTAAGACTTTTAATCTTCCGGGGAACAAGTTTTACTGAGGGGATGCAGAAAATGGCGGCGATATATCGCGAGCCGAGCTGAAATATACCGCCGTTAATCATGGTGTAATGTTTTAGACTAGAAAAGCGATGGACTTCCCGAACTATGCTAATGTTAACGAAGATATTTTAAATTTAGTTGGTTAATATACTCGCACTAATTAATTTTATTAATTTTATTGTTCTTTCGTCAGAATTTTCATTTTCCAGAGGCTAGATTATGTTGGAGCTATTTTATAGCAAATACATAATTTTAATGCTGTACTTAAGTAGGTCGGCTTAGGTTAGAACTATGAAGAATATCAAAAGGCTTCGTAAAATTAATTTCGGAATTATGAAAATTCGGCATTTCGATTATTTTAGCATTTACACTCTATAAGTGGATAGTAAATAAATAAGCAACTTCAAAAAACTTTATTCCACAAAAAAGTAGATTTCAAGATACCAATTTCTATTTGTAAGTAGTTGATCGAGATGTTTTTTAGTCGGGTAAAAAAGCCAAAAGGGGTTTTGTTTTTTGCGCGTATCTATGTATGTATGTAATTTTATTTATTTATTTATTTTGGAACAAACAGTCATACAAATGTATAATTACAAATATATAGTACTAAATAGACCTATAGTTCCCAAAATTAAACAAAACAATATAATAACGCAAACAAAAATGTATACAAAATTATTATTATTTTTTACCTAAAATCTTGTAATAGACTTTATTACCTCCATCGTATCATCCAAACGTCAATCATCCATCATCAAAATCATCCCTCGTTGGATTTGTCTCGGCAACCCAAGTGTATAAGTGACGTCAATATTTTTTTATGGATTTTAGCCGCCGTATTTGATATCAAAATGAAGAACATTAGTAGGTGATTACAAATGTAACTTCGTATAAATGTATAAATGACTATAATACACAATTACGGCACTATCGCCGATTGGGACTTCTATGTTCATATTTATACTGACTCTAGATTTTGCACACAAACCCAAAATAAACACAGACACAGAGCAGACGATTTAAAAATAGCAATGCAGTATCGATCGCAGGTGAAAAGTGTCTCGGAGCGAGATTTTTGTCACAAATGAAATGGCATACGTACATGTTTATACAATTTTCCTGTTTACTCCTCTTTAAAATGTCACTGGACTTCCTTTAGTATACTACGATGGTTCGTTAAATCAGGGTTCTTGGATAGGTTTTATAAAAATCGGTTGGGCCATGTAAGAATCAGCTCTGGAAGAACGGAGGGCTTATTGTCTAACGCACTCGCAATCGCAACCGGCGTCAAAGTAGAGCAATTGTTTTCATTTTGTATGCAGACAAGCCTTCGATTTTCAAAATGAAAACGATCGTGATTGCGAGTGCGTTAGACAATAAGTCCTCGGGTCACCATTATGTCAGAGCCCGTTCTAATCTAATGAATACTTATTATATTTTTTATATGTATATGTATTCATTATTATTGTAAATGTGTATGTATTATATTATAATATAGCTGTCTGCGCCCGGCGCCGCCCAGAGGGCTTAATTGTCTAATGCACTCGCAATCACGATCATTTTCATTTTGAAAATCGAAGGCTTGTCTACATACAAAATGAAAACAATTGCTCCACTTTGAAGCCAGTTGCGATTGCGAGTGCGTTAGACAATAAGCCCTCGGGTGTAATATTCATGCAAACCATTTGAAATATACTTTACGACCTATTCTCAAACCTACTGAATATACACACAACATTTCATAAGAATCAGTCAAGCCGTTTCAGAGGAGTTTTGTTACAAACACTGTGACACGAGAATTTTATATATTAGATTGGTTTTTGGATAGTGTATTTATCTTTATTGTTCTTTTTGATATAATTACTGGTTTTCTTTTTATTCATGACTTTTTGTTTGTCATTAGGGTAATAACCATTTTTCTTTTTCAACAAGGGTTATCCCTTAAAGGGATAAGTTCGCCTTTATATTTGATTTTAGGGTTCCGTACCAAAATGGTACAAAAGGAACCCTTATGGTGAGACTTCGTTGTCTGTCTGTCTGTCTGTCTGTATGTCACAGCAGGTTTTCTCAGCAACTACAAATGCTATCAACTTGAAATTTGGCATAGTTGTACAACTTGCTTGCCCGCACCTATTTGTAGTAAAAAAAAAAAAAAAAAAATTTATTAATAATTGAAAAGGGGTCTAGAATGGGGGGTTCGAAAATGAAAGTGGCTCGATTATAGCAAATGGGGTGTCATATGAAGGGTCTTAATCTGCACATTTCAAAACTATTTTTTTGAAAATTTTCTGTGATGTACTTTTTGATTTATAGCCAAAAATGTACAAAAAATGACCTTTCCCCCCCCTTTATCTCCGAAGTTCACTAATCAAAAATTCTGAAAAAAATTCTGCCGTATAGATAATTACTTAATTTTTTTCTGGGAAAAATAAAATAAAGTGTTCATTATTTACAGTTTTTGAGAAATAACAAAAAACTAAGAAAATCTGTATAAAAATTTAGGCTAGTCAAAATCGACCTTATTACCTGGAAAATAAAGCTTATAACAAAATTAGTATTTTCTTTTGCGGTTACCAAGCATATTATCTTCAATACGGAACCCTCGGTGCGCGAGTCCGAGTCGCACTTGACCGGTTTTTTTTAAATGTTGTATCGCCTGTGTTTTGTATTTATTTTTTATTTTTGTACAATAAAGAGAATACACACATACATACATACATACATTATTTTGTATTTCTTTCTATTATCACTACCCAAACCTTAGACTGTGAGTATCTTATTTAACAAGTAGTGTAGGCTTAAAATATAAAATGCCAATGTTTCCCCGGAAATATATTTGCGTATAATTTGTTTATCGCAATTCCTTTACATTCTAGCCAATTTAATGGGACAGCGGACAGAAAGTGCACGGCCCAGTAACTTATTCTCAGAGCAAAAAATCATGTCATCAGTTCTGTTTATTGGTTTGTTTTCACGTTAAAAACCGACAAAACAAACGTAAGTTTATCCTACATGTTATTTTAGTACGAAATAATACTGTACTAGCTGTGTCCGTGCCCACTTCGTTGGGCAATAAACATTCGGGTTGATAAATATCCTATGACACCCAGAAATAACGTGGCTTTCTATTGGTAAGAGAATTTAAAAAAATCAGTTCTGTAGATCCAGAGATTACCTTCTACAACGTCACAAAATTTACCTCTTTATAGTTATAGATATAGATAATATATGTATGAACTATATTAAAATATTATTATTATTATTAATATATTTTAGAATTTCGTAAACAGACGTTTCTGTTAAAATTAAAAATCTTTAATTTATTTATGTATGTATGTAAATACTTTATTGTACAAACAGGAAAATAATAAACAAGAAAATAGGCAGAAACACAAAAGGTATGTATGTATGGATAGTTCTCCCTTGTACAAAGGCGAACTTATCCCTTTAATAATGTATGTTATGAATGTTATGACTTATGATAACGCAACATGTACCTATGTTGATAAGGAAAGATAAGTCACTATAACTTTAAAACAACATTATCGATATTTAACTTATGCGAAACCAGGACGCCTAGCTGCGCGTCTATAATAATTCAGGCATAAAATTGCTTATTTAACAGGATTTATGAGCAAATAAAAATAAAACAGTTTTAAGAAATAAGATCAAAGCAACGTTAATGAAAAACCTTACATAAAATCTGTTTAATATTTCATAAGGCGCCTTTAATTAAAACGTAAAAAGATCCTGCGGATTTATTAGCAAAAAACTTCTATGATTACGTCTATGAAGAAAAGTCAATTAAACTTAAATCTCTCTCTCTGACGACGCTTATTTAATATCTACCTACAAAAGGTTACAAAACTGTCAGCTGGCTCCAACATAACCAAGGTTGTGAGGTGTATCTCAGGAGACCAATTTTTGAACGTCATTCGGCGACTAAAGCCTAATTACCGAAATAGCTATAAACTGAATCTGCCGTGTCACGCACAACTCTTCTATCTTAAGTTAGACGAGTTCCGCCTAACCACCGTGAAACGCTCTTATTTTGGATGCTTTATATCGCCCACAAGCGCCTAAAAATATCGTTAGTTTTTGAAATATTTGATGTGGTAGATTCGTTCAATTTCATTTTTTAATAAGTCTGTCAAGCACATCTCGTGTATTTTATGTTATATCTAGTAGTTGTTTGTGTGAGCGGTCAGCTCACGATTTCGCGAACGCTGCCATTTATCTAATCTCTATCTTATAAGTTTCTAACTGTAGTTTATTATTAAATGACGGATTCATTTTTATCCTAATTAATGTTTTATTACGTTCATAATTTTATTGTTTTTATGATTTCATTATATTTAGTTTGTAGTTTGAACTGATCTCGTTAATTTTAATATATAACTTTTCTTCATTAAAGGAAATTTAATTGGTTGTAACGATATTTAATAAAACTGAAATGGAAATAAAAAATAATACAATTGGTTATAGTTATTATTTATCCTCCTTAGACATTAATATCCCCTATTTAGTATTACTGTCACAAATAGACGCAACGTAAGTCACGCATATTATGTTGTTACGTAGATATCCAGAAGTCACTTAGGTAGGTACATTTGGTTACGCGAAACTCTTATAACTTAAGTTATTATTACATGATGCGTAACCACCTTATCATGGAGCAGGGGTAATGGCAATTTCGTTTAACTGAATTTCAAAGGTAAATAAAGCAACAAAACACTTAAAGACCCCTTGTTCTATGATCTTTTGTTTGTAAAAACTTGTTTGGGCGTTTTATCAAACCTCATTGTTTAAAGATAAATGCGTGGCACGGCTGTGATATTTATTTTACTTTATTTAGTTATTAGTGTCTAATACAGAGCTTACATTAATAAAAATATAGTTTACAATATAAAAAAGATACTTATTAAAATCTAACTGCAGCCCCACTAACGGTTAACCACAGTATGCAATAAGTACGTCAGAAAAAGAGCAAACATTAAAAAATATATAAATATTTACAAAACTTCGCTTTTTCAGCTTTTTCAGTATATGCCACACATCAAAATACCATTTGACACCAATGGTAATCTAAAACCATTTGGGGAATTCACGTTTACGAATAGGTGAACACTAGGGCACATGCTGAGCTGAGTCCTATTTGACTTTACACTAAAGTGCAACGTTTCTAATTTTGCTCTAGACTTTCGTTTTTTTTTGTACTTTTTTTTAAACCTACCCAAAAGTATTTTAACATAAAGAGGTGGTTCGTAAGATCTTTATGAACTTTTGTCACCTTTGATACGGCTGAATTTTTCACCAATTAAATATTTTCGGCTGACTATGCAGTTACATCTTCTTGAATTTTTATCCAAGCAGAGGCCCGTTTCACGAAGCTACAAATTACAAATTACAAGCGGAAGTCTCTTTCTAACTCGTACTGCTAGAAAGAGAGTTCCGCTTGTAATTTGTAACTTGTAGCTTCGTGAAACGGGCCACAGATAGTTAAAACATACTGTTACAGGACATTTTTCTGACCTTTTCGCGGGTTAGTCTTTATTGTAAATCCAATGCAACATATTTTTTTGGGCTCGCAGCTGACTGTACTATGTTTGTTGTGTTGTAGTGTATTTATGTCGAATAAATGTTATAAGTTCGAGTTTGAATAGGTCTTTTATAAGTAGCTTTAAAAATGAGATCCATAGACATTTACATTCTCAAAACTACAATCACAAGACTGCAATTCTAAGGGCCGTATTAATAAACTCATCTTGGTTAAGAAGTCAGTCACAAGACGCTTCAAAAATGACAGCTTTCTATGGGTTGACGTTTATTTTGACGTCTCTCGAGATGGGCATCTCAATCAAGACGAGTTTATTAATACGGCCATAAGACTGCAAATACGTTGCTAATCCTGAGGACTATGGTAGAATGCCTCTATTTATGCTAGTTATTTTACCGGTGGTCTTATACTTACACTGCGGACCTAGTATGGTTACGTTTATCGTTTAAATGTGGACGTATCAGAAAGTGACGGATGTTTTATCCACATTTTGTCACGCGATAAATGCAGCCATACTAGGCCCCTGGAATACAACAACGCGAACATTTCTGCTTGGTGTTTGGTTGAAGGATAACCACACGTTGGGGCATTGAAAAAATACAAAAAGGAGTTAGAAAACCTAATCCGTCCACAAAACCAAATTAAGGCAGTAAAAAAATCTGGTCCATTCATTGCTGTCACCCCTTTGTGGTCTTCCTGGTACCCTTTTAGAGTGCTTTGCCTTCTCTCTGTAATAAGTCGAAAAAAAGACAAATTTCTTCAGCTGATCTACAAACATCGCATAGAATTTGGTACTGATTGATGATGATAATTGTAATGACAGAAGAAGTATAAAGAAATAAGTAGACTGAAACGTCAAAAGTAACATTTTTAAGGAATTAACCAGACCATTCTTTTCACGTTACGTTGACGTACGTTTGCCACGAGCTCTAAAGTAGGAACACACGGGGTTGCACGTATGCTGAAGGAACAACGAAGTTAATGAAACGCTGACCTGGAAGAGTTGAGCACGCGTGGATGTGATAATATTCCTCATTACGCGGGAGACCGCATTCACCGTCGCACGTGACTGTGTCCTGGACGCCTACTCACACCGAAACGCGCACATAGGTGACTTTTTAAAGTTAACTTAGTCACTTTTTAAATTAAAGCAAAAATAAACCTAAAGTAAGACCGACGAGACGAGATAAAGAATATAAACAAGCTTTCAGGAGATCAAAACGCTTTATTTGAAATCTTGTCACTTCGAACGCAATCCAATCAGGAATGAACGTCACAAAATGGCGGCCTTCTTTACTGACAGATTTCCTGTACCTACCACGAATCACGCAACGACAGCCGTCATCGACCAACTGAAGATATTGTTGCGTGCGAGAAATAAGGACAGATATAATAATCGCCCGCATCGCAATATAACTCAGTAACAGTCAGTCTGTTTACATTATTTATCTCGTCTCATTGGCCGTACTTTAATTAGAACTCAGCTAAATACGATTAAATTAAAGCTAAATAAAAATTAAAAAGTAAAAAAGAGAGAGTCCCGTGGCAAAGTACCACGGATGCTGGCAGCATTTCCTCGTTGTATAGCAATGCTTATGCGTTGCCCGAGGATGCTGCCAGCTCAGTGGTCTCCGGTTGTTTCTATTACCCTTTTTGAAATGTCCTTAAAAAGGCTAATAGGCAATAGTGCCGGGTCCCCACGGATCAAATAATATAAACGTTGGTATTTTTTTAAAGTCCACTTATGAGACTACTTTACTTACTGACTTTTTAAGATATTAAAATTTGAACAGAGTTCTGGAAATAGTTACCACTCGTAAGAATGAAGTAGGTATTACTCGCTTAGACTCTGCTTTGTCCCTACGTTCAAATATTTTTGACCGTTGATGAAAATAACACTCAACTGCGTTAAATGTTAATTTATTAATGTTTAAAGTATTATAAGGTAAGGTACATTTTAAATTGACACGCATTTCTTGCTTTAAAAATTACCCCCTTAAGCGCGCCTTAATAGGAGCGGTCCTTTATCTTAAAACCTAACAGGGAAAAAAAAAGATAAGCATTAAGTATAAAATGCTCTTAACCAAAGTAAGATTGAAAAAAAAAAAACACATCATTGGACTTTACATAAAGGGTTGGTGCTACTGGTCCTCTCCATTAAGCCACACATATAATACCACTCTGCTATGAAATTTGACTGAACGTGGGCATATTTTAGACTTTGCGAAGTGCCTTTTACGGTATCTCTCAGATTATATAGTAGGCATATGGAACCACTATTTGCATTTATGTAAAAGTTTTTATATTGATAGTGAATCAAACTCGAACGAATAGTTAACAAGGTGCATTTTTATTTAATTAGACTTTGCGTAATGTTTTACGGTCTCTCTCAGGTTTAATTATTCAGTGGAAATGTAAAGCCACAAAGCCAGTCAGAATAACAAAGTTTCATTTGATACTTTATTGTAAATAGTTTTTCGTTTATACCTCCACTATTACCGACACAAACTCCTATCAACATTTTATCTGTGTCATTGGACTCGTAAGTCCAAAATGATTAGTACATTATTTATTTATAGTTCAATATTTAGGAAAGACAAATGCAGTCTACTTTTAAAAACAATTTTATAGTGTTTTGTATTATTAGTTTATGTAGGTACATTCATTATACTAGACTAGAATTTATTTACTTTAAAAAGAACCCATTTTTATTGTGTTCAAAAAATAATTTATGTTTAAAAAAACACTTTAATATTTTATATTGCAAATGAGCTCTAACTACGCGCTTTAAAATAAAGTATCGAATAACCAATCACCCTTTATAACCTGTACCGAGCGACGACAGTGAGATCAAATTACCCAAAGCTAATGTCAAACCGTGTAAGGTCGATTCAATAAGTCAGCATTCTCAAATCTCTCGTTAGGTCGTTATCTCGGATTTTCTTAAAATGCTCCTGTGCTCCTCTCTGTGAGATAGAGTACCAAACCTCTGGCAAAGACGACAGCATATGCTTTGTTTCTACGTTAGTCAATAAGCCCACAGGTGGAAACCGCGTAAAGTAGTCGCCGCATAGGTACTAAGCTCACTTTGCTCGATACTACTGCTGGTAGTAGATCTTCCAGACGGTAAGCTACGCTCCAACGATGTCACAAAAGTATTAACATACGATGGCCTGTCAAGTTTTTTTCCAAGAGAGAGAGTGAAAGGCGTTCATTATGTCGAGACTTTCGTACAAAACCACTCATTCTCGAGAAATCGCCTGCTTTGTCAGCGTGCAAACGCGCGTTTACTAAGCTGTTGAGCGGCCTCCTCGAAAGGCAAATTTATAGTCGGATAACGTAATGGAACCAGTAATCGACAAGGACCAATGATCTACACTGATTCTTATTCTACAGAAGATAAGGGTTATTCATTTCATTCTTTTGTTTTGTAAAACTCAATTTATGACCGTATGATCTTTGAATTACGAGTTAAGTGTCGATCATTGGTGCATGTCACCTTAAAGTGTCGAACACTAGTGCCATTACGTTAAGTAGCTGTCAATTAGCTATTTTACTAGATGACTAGAACTCAAGATGAAGACCGCAATCATTGTTCTGCTAAATCAATATATTTTTGTTAAATCAATATTTTTCGACGGATCTCGTGCACCTGTGTTTTTCTGTCTGTTTTTTCAATATTAATCAGATTTCGTCAGGAATTTTCTACATTCACATAACAATCGTTACGGTGTAAGAACCCTCTGTAATCCTTTGCGACCTTAATAACTAGCAGGTCGTAGTAACCTTTGTTATACAGCGCAATTAAATTTGCATAAACACACTTATTAATGCGCCTTGTCACGCCTGCCTCGGCAATAGGGTAGAAGACTCAAAATACAAAAATAAATGAGTAAATTTGAGTAATTTTGTGAATGAAAACTTTGGTAACCGAGCTTCAGATCGGGGTTTCATTAGAGAATTAAAACCCAAGTCGACAACATCATGACGACGCAATCACCATCAATGGCTTAAATAGTAGTAGTAGTTAAATGAGTAACAATTTCTCAAATGCTAATATGAGATAAAGTATATCAACACTAGCTAATGGGCGGTCTCAGTGCACAATGTAATAGTGAGACGTTAATCTAAACGCTTGCCGAACCTGTCCGCATTCCTTAAAAGAACCTTTAAACAAGTCAAAAGTTTTTATTCATTTAGTAATTCTTATGATTTTTATTGTACAATAAAATACCTAATTAACATAAATACAACATAAACATTAAATATATTTTAATTTTAAAGTGACGATACGCCTTCATTATATCGAAGTAAAAATCATGTTTTGTTTTTTATTATGTTTCAAAGTACGAATGAAACACAAAACTTATAATAAACAATTTAATAAAAATTTAAGAGGTCCAAATAACAAGGCCATCTGATTGATACGCTTCACAAAACCATTTTTCGCTTGAAAACCTTTTCTCATTATCCACCGCCTCAAAATAATACAGTTTAACAGTTCTATTATTATTAATAACAATAAAAGGACAGTCAAAAGTCTAAGAAGACGTATTGTGTTGTGGCGGTACGCATCCATTTTGATAAACTCTTAAGTCTAAAATTATTAATAAGAGTAAATTATGACATATTTCCATTATTTATACTATAATTTAACATTTAGAGCAGAATAAAGCAGAGTACTTTTTCAATTATAAAGTACTTAAGCCTAACATTTTTTTTTCTCAAAATCTATTTATGTGACATCAATCATAATTTAAACACTCTAAGGGCCTGTTGTTTGATCAGTAGTTAAACTAACTAATGGTTAAAAATGGTTACTAAGGGCCTGTTGTTTGATCAGTAGTTAAACTAACTAATGGTCAAAAATGGTTACTAATAGTTAAATTCTCAAGGAAATGTGTCAAATTTTCGATTCCTTTTTCGAATTTTAACAATTAGTTGAGTTAACTACTGATCAAACAACCGGGCCCTAATAGTTAAATTCTCAAGGAAATGTGTCAAATTTTCAATTCCTTTTTCGAATTTTAACAATTAGTTGAGTTAACTACTGATCAAACAACGGGGCCTAAGAAAATTGAATAAATCAGGTTTATCCTGTAAAATTTCGTTTTACTAAATTGAGCCGCGTGGCCTGTTTTATTCAGCTACAAATTACAATTTACAGGCTAAAAGTTTTCATTTGACACTATCTCGACCAATGACGTCCAGCCATTTGAGTAGTGTTGCCAGTTTAGACCTGTAAAATTGTAACTTGTAGCTTTATAAAACGTGCCCCTGGTTGTTCTGACGCCTTCAACTGTTCTGGGCTGATATGCAACATTTCCAAAACCAATTATTGTTTTCGATCGTCTTTTTTATTTATGTATTTTGTTCCTTCCTTTCTTTTCTAGTGTCAGACCAAGAGCCCTCCGGGAACTAGGATCCATTGGCAGGATCCATCAATGGAGTTGCGTTAGCTTTTTATGTACATTAGAGTGGTTTAACCTTGAAATATCGAAACTTATTTCATAGAACGTTTCACTTCGCCGAATTTTCATTTCATCGACAGGCATTTCCAAGTGCAGGAGCTTAATTTTTTTGTGGTCACAAGTCTAACCTAACTTTCGTAACGAATGCTTAAGATAACCTGAAAACTATAAGGTTTCAGCAGAAATTAGCTTTCGATGAAATGAAATCCGTTGAAATGACACATTCGATGAAATATTTGTTGATATTTCAAGGGGATCCCACATTAGAGTCCTTAATAGATTATGATGAACCATATAATCGTCTGGAATCCGTCAAAATCCAAAATCCGTGTGAATCCGTGTGCGGGAACGCTTTCACACGCCGAGCACTGCAACTGCTCAATGATACGTACGCGCAGGTCCCAGGGTTT
This sequence comes from Acleris cristana, assembly GCA_948252455.1. Taxonomy (NCBI): domain Eukaryota; kingdom Metazoa; phylum Arthropoda; class Insecta; order Lepidoptera; family Tortricidae; genus Acleris; species Acleris cristana. The sequence goes on along the minus strand of OX411781.1, from coordinate 4,280,841 downwards.
CAGTGCAATCCATTAAAAGATCCATGTGTACAAAATGTTCATTAGGATTTATCAATAGATATCTGAAAACATTGTGGTGTATTGTATAATCCATGAACGTAGTCTATTAAACGTTTATTGGGATCTTTTAATGAATCTTCGCAGACAAATCCACGTGTACAAAAATTCCACTTAAATCCATTATGGATTCTACCTATTGTACATAAAGTCCGCTCGTCTCTATTGATGGATCTGAATGCATAAAAGGTTCACTCGTCTCTATTGATGGATCCTGCCAATGGATACTACTGGCCGGAGGGACCAAGAGTGGGACAAAACCTTATGACAAAGAAAACGATAGGAAACATTATCGTTTGTTGAGGCAATGTCGAATAGAAGACTCTGTCATATACCCAAGCAGCTTACGCGATAAACCGGCCATCAAGGTTATGTTAAAAAAAGGTTTAAATGTGGCGTTATCTATGAAAAGGGAGCTTATTGACCATGGCGCTTCCGCCATTATTAACGATGCTCCGATATAAATACAACGTCGCGTGACGCAGTGCGGCGTAAGCGCCCTCCGCGCCGCCACAAATAGAGTATTGCAGCTTAAGATTCAAATGGAAAAGGTATGTTTGATAAGTTTACTGATATTTCATTTTAAACAGAGGTTTCGGGGCTGACTGTAGAGACTCAAAACGACTGTTGTTATAATTTGGTACCTGTTTGTATTATTTTTAAGTTGATTTATATTATTAGGAATGGTTTGCCATTGATGTATCGTTAAGTGATACGATTAATAAAGACCGCAGGTCAATAAATAAATACACAGTGGCCTCAGCGGTTCATAAAAAAAAGCTCAATCTAACGACATGACATTTATGTGCTAAAAACACACTGCATCACGACAGACAATAACTTTTTGACAGCATGAAACGGAATTCGTTGTAGTGGGCTGATAGAACGGACAGCTCGATTTTTATTAAACCTGGATAGCTTGGTGGAATAGGTTTCTTTCCACTTTATTTTAATCTGTAGCGTTTTCATATGTTAACTTTAATGTATTTCTTATTTATTTAAACGTCAAGGCGACCGAATCGTCAAAAAAAATAGGGCTTTGAAAGCAAGATAGTTAAAATAAAGTGGAATAGAGGGCTCGCACATAAATGGTTTTGGCTTGTATGATTTTGGAACTCTAAATACATGAAAACCTCTAAAGATCTAGGATATCTCTTATAGGGTTTCTGTTTTTCCACCGTCGACATGAATTTCATTGAATTAAATACCTACCTAGTCGACGCGACGACCGGCCTTAAATATGTCAATTAGGTACATATTTGAAAAAATTAGTAAACACACGAAATAATTTATAGTTACCTAGTCGATAGTCGGACCTTTGATATTGTCTGTCAAAAACAATCTCTATTGAATCTGCGTCGGTATTATAAAGACCAAACAATGACCGGGGCTACCTCGGGCCTTCGCAAATACATAGGTACATTTTTTTATAACGGTTAACCCATTTTATCGAATTTCATTTCATCGATTGTATCATTTCATCGAATTTCATTTTGTCGAACGGTAGTTTCTGCTGAAACCAAGATGTTTTCAGGATATCTTAAACATTAATTACGTGGGTTAGGTTTGGTTAGAATTGACAAAAAAAAAAAAAAAACGCATGCGGTGAGAAATGCCTTTCGATGAAATGAAAATTCTGCGTAATGATACGTTCGTTGGAAAGCGTTTCGATGAAATAATAGGTACCCTTTATAACGTTATATTCATATTTTATTTGTTGTAAGTATAAAGTTCTATTATCTAAGTGTTTTTAGAATGATAAAATGACAAAAATTCCATCGATTGCGTCTGTTACGTTAAAATGTACATTTATTGGCTTTTTTTAAACCTGATGCTTTTCGAGCAAGTGGTAACGCACCCAAGCTTTTATTGTTGCATGCAAAAGTTCCAAAGACAATTGGTTCTATCCGCTGTGAATCATATTGTTCTATCCTTGTAAATTTAATGAAATGATCGGACTCTGGTGCCCTCGGGACTCAAGTAGAACTGATTTTAACTGAATTGGTATTTTTAAATTTTGTGGTATTTTATATATATATATTTTTTTAAGTAAGATAGGTTTTTGTTTTACGAATTAAGTAAGATAAAACCTCTCTCTGTACAGTTTTTTTCTACGCTAACACGTTAAAGATAAATGGTTTTTATTTTGACTGACGTCGTCCCACAAGATGATTTCAAATTTGAATTTTTGAATTTGAATTTGAAAGATGATCTGCTGAATACAGGGCTTGAAGGTCTATTTTTGAATCTCATCCGGTGACTAAAGCCAATAATAAAAAAACGTGCATACCACCCGCCACCATCTTTCCTTTTAACCTGCCGCCAATCAGCAGTGTTCGTATTGTTGTGTTCCGGTGCGGGGGTAAGACAACCGGTGAAATGACAAGCATTGAGGAATTCCATCTAAATCTTCAGTGTTAGCAACTGAGGCCCTGAGATGGTCATTGTAAGATTGCAATCTACCGTTAGGTGGCTTGTATGTAAACTCTTTACTGCACAAAAAAAGTAAAAGCCGGCCAAGTGCGACTTGAACTCGCGTAGAGACGGTTCTGTACATACGTATTTTTTTTACGTTTGTATTCTTATATGTTTTCCTGTAATCTACAAGCAATAAACTATATTTTGTATTTTCTTCAAAATGTTAGGCTCGGTTTCGGAGATCACTGGATTTCGGAGACAGGGAATGGTCAATTTTCGTCTTCTTTAATGATTAAAATGAAAAATATTTATTTTACAATAATAACAAAAATATATTTGAGATTCTCATAATGAGCCCTTTCATTTGATATGTGATAGGAGTGCAAAACTTTTTTTTAAATTTCTTAATTAGTCCTCCGAAAATGACCCATATTTAAAAAAAAAAAATTACTTTGCACACCTGTGTTTGGGTCATAGGATTACACCATCCTACCAAATTTCATCCGATTTGGTCCAGTAGATTCGGATGACACGAAAGGCCAGACAGACAGACGCACGAGTGATCCCGTAAGGGTTCCGTTTTTCATTTGTTGTACGGAACCCTAAAAAGAAACAAAAACAGAAAGGTATGTACAAAGCCGAACTTATCTCTTTAAGGGATCGCTTATAATCTTTCAGCGACTGAGAAATAAATAAAAACAACGGTACCTACCCTACCACCACCAAAGTACGCTGGCATCGACGTAAAAGCATTTCCATGTTTAAAGAAAACCATTTTATCATCGGCATTATTTTCACCTTACCTACTGCTTTCCTAAAATCAGTATTCTACGTCTAAATTACTGCGTTAGGGAGACAAGGGGGTCCGAGACGTTCACCGTGGCACGCGCCGCAGTCGGCAAACTGCGAATAAAACGTGCCACGCCCGGACGTGCTCAAACTTGGTGCCATAGATTAAGGCAGGCCATGCGACCGACTCTTACATACGCTAATCGTGCAAACGCGTTCCCGTGAGAGGCGATAAGCGATTGGCATATCTTAATGTTTCAATGCTACGTGTTTCTTTTTCATTATTTGTGAGATTTTTACCAAAGCGAGACAGAAGTTAAACTAAATTAAAATTATATAAACATAAACAAGAACAAGAAGAGAGAGTATTAAAAAAACAAGACCATCATTGCGGAGAAGAAGCCCTGCCGGGTATTCGCTACTATTACCGGACCAGAGGGGCTATTGTCTAACGCACTCGCAATCGCAACCGGCCTCAAAGTGGAGCAATTGTTTTCATTTTGTACGCAGACAAGCCTTCGATTTTCAAAATGAAAACGATCGTGATTGCGAGTGCGTTAGACAATAAACCCTCAGGTGGGGCGGTCGTGCTTTTCCCCGCTAGCCTAATCTAACATCTCCTCTCTATCGCAGTCAGCGCGTACGGCTCCTTGCAGCAGAACTGCTGGCTGGAGGTGTCACCAGAACAGGACGGAACAGAACAGAACAGAGCATCATTTCGGAGAAGAAGCGCTGCAAGAAATCCCAGCAGAAGTTACGTAATGACCTACAATATCTCCTCTTCCGCTCCCTCGTTGTTTCAGTCTTACCTTTTTGGGAGGCGCCAGCTGGTCAAAGTCAATGACGATTTTCCACGTGGAAAGATCTTTTACCTGGTTTTCCCCAAGGGGCTGATCTTTCCGCACCCCTCTCTTGGATTTATATTTGTGGTATTTACTTCTCTCCAACCTTACCATGTTTATGTAGACGATTTCTAAATTTACGTGGCGGTCAGTATTGATGATTGTCCATCGTTAATTGGCCTAATTAACTCCAACCTTGCAGCTATTCGTGATTGGGTATTTTATATACATACATATGATACACGATGGGTATCTGACGTCAAAATATTTAGCGAGGTAAAACTAGTTGTACTCGACATTTTCCCGTCCAAAATGGCTTTTTAGCTATTTAACTATTTCCCGTGACGCACTGTGTGTATTTCTTTGCTATAATAAATGTTAACTAAAAAAACAAACTAGAACACAAGTCGTAGATTCCAATTTGATAACGTAGTTCTAACAGATAAGTGAAAAATAAATAGGTACCATAACGTTTACAATATTAATACGATTTATGATATATGTAAGTATGCACTTAATAGGGAGGAATGAAGGAAAAGAGGGGAGGCCTTTGCCGAACAGTAGAACACTAATAAGGCCTAAAAAAAGTATATGCAATCCAAGACGGAAGTTATAAACCATGTGGAATAGCTGCCCGGGCCTCTATTCTAGGCGGTAAAACATTATTGTCTTTGACCAGGGGGGTTATTATGACATAGCTATGCAGTTCATTTTACGACAATCGAAAAAGAACAGAGATATAGCAGTTATATAGCCCTGTCCCTTTCTCGCAACATAATCTGAACTGCATAGCAATGTCATAATAACCCCCCTGTTATCGTATTTTCAACGTTTTGATAGCTCTTATTTACTTGAGAGTAATGGCGGCCGAGTTCAAAACAAAACCATAACACGTCAAAGACAATATTTATGGTGATACCGAGTTCAATAGAGGTCCGGAGGGCTTATTGTCTAACGCACTCTGCGTGGCTGGATGTATACATCGATTCTTTTTAGAAAATTCGTCATCAACCTTAACTTATAAGTAACAAACGAAATAGTTACTATGGAGTATAGTTACCCATGGGGGAGCAAAGTAGGCACATTTTACATCTAAGAACGTGGTAGGTAATTTCATTTGTTCAAATTATTAGTCTGTGGTGTTTTAACAAGCAAGTCATGAAAATTTACCTACAGCGTTTACCTTAAATAGGATACGGAACGATAATATGCAAAATATTCGAGAATATAATAATATTTCACGTGACTGCGGAAAAGCAATTATGTCCCTTGCAAATTGTGTCGGCGGCGCTCACAACCTGCCATGAAGCATTCAGAGATTGAAAAACTAGATGGGCCAATAAATTTAAACAACAGACTCGAGAAAAAAACCATTTTATTTGAGGTTTGGCTAATACACCAGTTGAAAAGGACTCAACTTAAACTCGTAACTCGGGCCATAACCGGCCATGCCCTATTTAACAAACACTTACACACTTTAGGTGTTACAGCCAGCCCCCTGCGCAGAGCCTGCATGACGGCGGAAGAAACCGCTGCCCACGTCATCATGGAGTGCCCAGAGGTGGCAACATACCGGGCGCGACACCTCGGACTGGTAGGTACCGGGGTCACTACCAGAAATCGTCGGCAACGTCAAGGGTCTGCTAGACTTCCTGGTGGGACAGGGTTGGCAGGAGTAATGCCACCAACCCTCCCACGCAAAATAGGCACACATTTGAGTCGTCGAGTTGCGGAAAAGAGCCAGCCACAACCTATAACCTATAAGCCCATCACCTCACTTCTTCTCACAATGTCACTCGTCATTTTCAATCACTCTTGAGTCCCATATAAAATAGGCAATGGCAGTCAAAGTTATGAATCAAATCAAGTAATAGTAGGTAAGCTACGTCCGTGGCGTCCATTCTACTTTTCTTTTTTTGTAACTTCACGACATCAAAGCATGTTATAACAAATGTTTTTTATTTTTATTTCTTTCCTTTTCTCTAGATCTACAAAACGTCAAATGCAGCGTCCGAAACTTATTGCATCGTTATTGTGGATATCGATTCACTCTCTGCTCTAACGACCTACTTTAGCAAGACCAGATGCCGGCCTCACAATACACCTCTCAAACATCTCGAAGAGGAGTGGCGACGCGGCCAATGATGAAGCACATTTACTTGAATCCAACAAACATTATATTGTTATAATATTCAGTTTTGTATTAAGAAACGCGATTTAGAATTTTTACATGACATTAAATCAGTAAGTAAGCGCAGTAAGCACACTTTTTTTTAATTTATGTCATGTTATTTTGTATTTTTTTAATTTGGAATGAGAAGATTCAAAATGTGAAGCTCATTTAACTACTTGAATCCAAAAACATATTGTCATAATATTCACTTTTGTATTAAGAAACGCGGTTTAGAATTTTTATAACACACGACATAAGTAAGCGCAGTAAGAACACTTTTTTTTTCATTAATGTCATGTCATTTTGTATTTATTTAATTTCGAATGAGACGATTCAAAAGGCTACGGAAAGGGAGAAATTCAAGATCATAAGTTTGAATAGTGAAATTAATTTCAATAGTGAAAAAGGCTTCCCGTCGGTTTTGTCATGAATATCGTCGTACTATTCGATACATTCGATTACAATTCGATTAATACGACCTTAAAGAACAACACCAACTAACAGTCCGCCGCTCGCTATTGTCCAGTCAGTTCATTGTACAGTCGAGTTCATAAATATCTGTACACTTTAGTATCGTGTCACTTTAATCGCTGTGACAATTCATGTACGGCAGTTTATACATGACAATAGATAAGGTACTAAAGTGTACACATATTTATGAAATCGACTGTACGTTAGAACCCAGAGTAACAGTTCGTCGACTGATATTGACCTGACGATTTATTCGAGCTGCAAGTGTTCGTCGATCTCTGCTGAACGGTCCGACGCCTCACGGCCAAATTTGCTGTACATTCGTGGCTTCGATCGCGGTCGGTCGGTCAAACTGTCGTTTGAAAACTGAAAATGTGTAGTGAGCGACAGTTTAAAAGCCGGCCGCACGAATATTATCGGAAGGCATAAATTGTTTAATGTTGGCGCTCCGTTGGTTTTGGGCTGTTAAGCACCTGACAGACTTGGGAATACGGGTAATCTGTGTCTGAAACCCTTAATAGGTTCATAGTCGGGCCTGTTATCGATGTGGATAAAGATAATACACATCCGTCACCTTCTAAACAAACGTAAGATGCGAGAGTGATGAATTATTAAATCGCAATAAAGGTGGCTGTACAGTCACGAGATTTAATTTGGTACCCACCTTCGGTCCAAAATCAATCTGACATTCTACAACAATAAGGTTGAGTGTCCTAAAAGTTACAAATGAATTGACATCTCTAATGACATTGACGACTTCAAGCATATGTTTCTTGAAATGGGTCCCAAATTAACGCTCGTGACCGTACCACTGTATTTTGTCCAGTTTTACCGCGTCACATTCACAACTATAGTATAGGTAAACGTTAAGATACCTAAGCATTGTAAAGATCTTGTATTCTATAAGTATCATTTCTATTTGTGAAAGTAAAAGGTTAGGTGTCACAAAGCCAGATAAATCTCGCTTCCATTTGAGTGTGGCAGTAGAGTGAGTCGAGACTACAGACACAAAGATTAATACTTCACCCTAGTCATTACGGTGTTATCAATCAGCGCGGTGGCTTCGTTCACAAGAAGTCACGGGACGAACGAAGTGAACGGACAAGCTTGTTAATGAAACAACGAGGTAACTACATGGAGGTAAGTACAGACAAGACACGGGAATGTTAAGAGGATTGTGAAGCGACGTTTAAATTGCGTGGTTGTCAAATAAATTTAGCTCCGGGCGGTAACGTTTCTCGCCCCCTAAATCAAGTCAGATTTTTACGATTCTATGTTGTAGTTATTATGAAAAACTAAGTTTGTACATGTTCATTTTTTTAAACTTGTTTCTTTCCAGTAATAATTTTCTTGAAAAAAAAAACGTAGAGACCTAGTTTTTCGTAATATTTGCCACTTATTCAAAAATTGTTTAAGGGTAGAACGTGACCGCATATTGTATGGAAAATTTCAGCTTCACGATCTTCTTAAGCTACTCTTCATAATTTAGCCATACATACGGAATATACGAGTATAACTGACTAAATCCGATTTGTAGTACACGGCCAAAAAAATGGCAAGTGGCTCAACAATACCGTGTTGTTGTTCGTGAATTAGTGATGCATTACTATGGAGATAATTTTACTTTTCCACCTCGTAGTAGGTACGTACCTACGTGCAATATAAGAAGACTGCGATTAGGTAAGGTTGGAGTTGTTTTGTAACAACATTTCAAAGCTAAATAATCTGAAGTAAATCTCTTTAAGATCAATAATTATTCGAACTAGAAATGTAGCCTAGTAATAGATTATTTTCATTTCGCTAGTCCAACTATTAATCCATTCATTTGCTCTTGTCAGTTGCGAAAAGTTCTCTGTTATTCTTTCTTTGTGTGGATACACCAATCGTTATAACATAACCTTTCAAACGATTCACCTCCGGTTCCGGCCTGGTGCTAATAAATTATGAACGTAATACAAATACGGCTCTGTCGGCGGTATTAACCCGAAAATGTTCATCATTGGCCGGCTCTAAAAACGTAATGTATGAGGGTCGATGAAACAGTCCTCGTTTCGACAATTCGCAAATGGCTACTGTGCGGCCACAAATTAAATAAGAAGCAGAACTGTAAATATAATATTTATTCTATAATATCTTGTTTTACTTAAGTTATAATTTGAGTACACAACACACTAGTAGCTACAATTCATTTATATAACAGATGTAGTAAACAATAGGTATAATGTTATTAGATTTTGTTTGGGTAGGTACCAAACCTAACGGAGAATGCATGATAAAAACCAACCATATTTGTACAATATCGACACTCAATCACTACTGGCAAGTTACAAACAATTTTTATAGTTTCTGAGAAAAAGCGAGTGTGACATACAGACGGACATGGCGGCACTATAAACACAAGGCAAAGGGCGTAGTTTGACTTCGGAACCCTAAAAAAGCGCCTTTGCCGTAACTCATTACCGGTTTGCCTTTTCTTATATGCCATATATTGGTACTCGATCCGTAATCTCGCTCTTCTCAATCAAAAACGAATAAGAACCGTACATACAAAAATGTTCTAAGCGACCAGCGAGAAAATCGAAGTGGTTCTCTATCTATCCAATACGGGGTACCCTAATATTGAGATGTGGGATGGAATGCGCACTGATAAGCCTACGGCTATCACGGTGTCTGAGTTTTTGAGGTGAGTCATTCCGCTCACGTTTTCGCTCTGCAATTTCCTTTTTAACCATTATGGACACGTTGCAGCATGTCAAGCTCATTGCACTAACCGGGACCGCCGTCTAGGGTTCATTGACTTTACGGAAGCCTGCGGATGATGTTATAATATCCTGTCCGGGAACTTAGCTGAGACCTACAAATGTGTCATGCCTGATTTTTGATCCGTTGCACCTGTATTTACGCCTGTTTCTCACGTAACCAATCCTTTTTTACAATGGAACAAACGCCCAAATTACAATTATATTTGGAAAAAGCCAAAAGTAATGAACGAGGCTGTAAATCTCTTTAAAGCAATTTAGTTGTACATTAAACTAGCTTGTAGACACAGATGGGATAAATGCGCCATCTTGTGGGTGATGCATTACACAATACGTCATTTTCTTGGCACGATATACTTGGCTTACAGTTCAGTAAATTGTTTCTACTAACACGGAATACTGCTAGGGATATAGTTACATAAGAAGATTAAGATAACACATAACTCTAACTAATGTTAACGACTTTGTAAATTAAATACATCTTAAATGAAACTAAGTAAGTAGAACTTTAGATTTTTTGTTGTAAGTTCTATCAATTTGAATTTATTTTTATTGTCTTAAGTTTTAAAGTTATAAATGTAATTCACAAGCCTACAATAGTTACAATGTACCAAATAATTTGTTCACAGACTCTTTTTTAGTGTTCCGTAGTCATTTTTCTCAAATACTGTTGAAGCCACAAAGCTCAAATTTTGACTACGTATATATAGATAAATTATTGAAGAAATGCTCCCTCCCGTAAAGGTTAATAAAAGTTGAGTATTTTTTTAACTTACGATATCGAATAGTTATTTAGCTCTTAGATATGAGAGTCATATCCGCTAGAGTAACATTAACAAACGAAACTGGTACTAAAAGCGACCACTTACAACTGATACTTTTTGTAGTTTTAATTAAAATAATTTTGTGCAAATAGGAGAAATCTAATGAGGCTAGAATTCAGTTATATTTTTAGTTTTGCCCTATAAAGGGTTAAAGTTAAATTACTGTTTTGAGATCATATTGTGATCCAGGCTTTGCTGACCCTTTAGGGTGCTATTAGAACTCTTTGGGCAGCGTATGAATTCAGTTGTTATATCTGTCCTCTTCTTTCTTTTTGGTTTTACGGGGGAAGAATGAATACGGGTTGCGATTTATTTTGGAGAGTTTGGATCCCTGACATGACTCATGGAAACGGTAGATTCTCTAATGATCCAACTTTTCTTTGAGCATTGACAAACTTGTTTGGACATAACAATATAAGTACCTTATTTTGTATTAGCTAAAGTGTTTTCTTCGATAAAACTATGGTATTATGAACTATTTTTCTAGTGGATTGACGTGCAATCTTGCATAAACATGTTTGCATTTTATAAACGTAAACTTCTTTATATTTGGTTAAATAAGTGCATCAATCTAATTTTATGGTTTTTGTTTTAATTAAATAAGATAGATATAAAAAAAATACAAATAGGTACAAAGACAGAAAAACTTGCACAAAGATGGTTTGGAAAGACGATTGCCCTACCCGTCGGCCTAAGACTATTTGTAAGAAGGTTGATTTCAGTTTTAATAGTCCTTCAGACTCTCAAGTAATTAAAATTGGGGTGGGTTGAAGTCAGGGCTACGGACTTTGATGAAATTTCAATAAATAATTGAAAGTCAGGTTTTTCTATCAGGGAATACTAAGGGACCTTTCATTTCAAATTGATGAAAAGAGCTGCTTTCTTCACTATACGATGTTAACCACTTAATAGACGATTAGAGCGTTAACAACCGTCAAAATTTATGAACTAACAGTCGATTAACATTGATTAAATATAACATCGTTTGGTGAAATCGGTACTTAGGATTGGTGGCCTTAATGTCAATGATAATACCCCCTATAAGATATTAATCGAGTATGTATTTAATCTGTAGTTATTTACGACAATGGTAACTATTAATTATCAGTTTTTACAGTGAAAATGAGAAACTTTTTAAAGTACCTAACTGTATTTAATTTGTAACTCTGTAAATTAATGAATACCTTTCCTTGCACGGAGTAGGCCATCCATTTAGAACTCAAAAATACTACAAAAGTCATCTAGCTACCACACAAGAAATACCTTACATAATATATTTGACTCCACACCTTTCCGTGCCCTACCTCGTCTGACCCGAAATCGATTTATATCTGCCTCTCACCCCTAATGGATATCTGAACCTAATTTACGTCTCGCACCTTTTGGCGCAGCTTAAAAAATAATCAGGACCTTAATACATTTTTTCTAAATGTCGTTTTTTTAAGCTCATGTTTTTAGAAGGTTACGATAACGTTCTTGCAATGCAAAGCATACTGTTGACTTAGATAAGAAGCATTTGGGGAATGATATGGGTATCGAAAATGTAGTACTGGGTAGTGATTCTTTCAAAAGCAAAGGTGAGCGAACGCAGGAGTGAATGTCCAAGCGGCGAGTTTCAGTTGTCCCGTCAAAGCGAACAAAACACATTTCAGCGCGTGTATTCAATTTGGCAGCATGGCTGCTCGAACGTAAATTATTCATCAAAGCCAAAAATAATGTCAACCCTAGTACGCTGTCATCTCAGTCAATTTGAATTGGCAAAGACTATTTTTACAAAAGGGTAGTAGGTATTTTTATCTAGGTACAATCACCAGCAATAATATATAATATGACTCAAAAATATCTGACACGTACTTATTACTCGAGGCATAAGAGCGTGTCAAATATTTTTGAGTACAATGCTGGTCCATATATATTTCTGGTGACTGTATTTTAATAATGAGTGTCCCATTTTTCGCTCTAAAAGGTTTGCAATCTCAAAATAAAAAGTCATAATGCTTTAAGTACTGGTACTTGGAATAGCTGTTATTCCACGCGAAAAGGTGGTAGGTATAGTTTACTATTCTTAGAATTATCTAATTGTCAATAATTGGCGATTTATTCCAAGAATAATATTAACTCGTTTGGTCGAATCCGTCCTAAGTATATAGATTAAGTTAGGTAAGAATTGCAACCCCAACAGAAACAAAACTAAATTCATACCAGGTGGCATTTAGGATTTAGGTACCTAAACAAACATTGTGCAAAATAATTATCAGTGAAATCGATATTGGATTAAGTAAATATATTACTATTATTATCATCGACATGATGCAGAAGTATGATTATGAATAAGAAAAGAATGCGAAATGATCGTATCCTGAAAGAAACTATACGAAAGATAATTCTGACAAGAAATAATGCAATACAAAAATACTCGTACGACAAAAAATCTGCAACATACCCTTAAAAAAAAAATTACAAACCGTTCCCATCGAGATACAAACACGTATCTATATGCAAAAGAGAATAAATATTCAAAGTTTAAACGTTTATATGGACATACTCGTATCTTTTTATTACGATAAATAAGCATTTTCAAATTCGAGGACAGGAATAATATCATTACAAAAGTGATATGTTTGTTGTTTTCTGTGTGTTGAAGTTTTTTTCAATGTATTTTAGAATTACATTATCTTTGATTCGTAGCAAGTGTTACCATAACGACTGGAAATAGCACCAAAAGCGAAAACAAACGTAACAATATTCAAAAGCTCTTTACGCAAGCAATTTAGAAACCACTTCAATGAAATTAACAAATAAAGCGCACCGCAACTGTTTAAGGCTAGGGTGTTACAGAGTGGGCTCACTTGCGGTCCACGGGGAATCATTTCTGCCAAGTGTAGTCCATTAACCTCTGTTAAAACAGCAAAGTAAATGTTAGTACAAAATAACAACGTGAAACCCGAAATAGTCTAATATGGCACAATTTGTTTACTTACATATTATTATAAGGTGCCCCATATACGGTACGATCCGTCGTTTCAGACTGAAATCGAGCGATGGATTATACGTGTGTGGCAATATCGCATCAAAATTTCAATAGAAATATAAATCGTCACGATATCGTGTCAGATCGATCGTAACGACGAATCGTTCCGTATATGGCGGCCTTAACGGAGACAAATGTTATCATTAAGTACTTCTAGTCACCCTACCTGCAGTTTTCACGCAACGCTGAAAGTAACTATTTTTCCATTTTATTCGGTGGCTTCAAAATGGGCACATGGTAAACATCTTAACCTGATTGTGCAAAATGTGGTTACAGGATTAAGTAATTTGGGCGTTTGTAGAGTTGTTGGTAATTCTGTAGCTCTGCCTACCCCACTCTGGGAATGAAGGCGTGAGTGTATGTATGTATTTTCAAAATATATTTCCCTACTTTTATCCCCAATTTTGTTATTCAATATTAGTGCACCCGGTTTGATTCGATAATTATGACTTTCCAAATTCAAAAGTGAATACGGTCGGTTGCAAACGGGTTTTACCTTTTCAATTTTAAACTTCACCGTTTTCAATCCCAGGATTTTGGTAAACTATTTTTTTAGGTCCGCAATTTAATACTCACTTACATTTGTTTTTTGATTTAGAAACACGAACCTAACCGCTTAAAAACCTTTTCATCGAACGTTGATTGAAAAAGATGATTTTAAAAGCTGATTAATATAACAAACAGTTAAGAGAAATCATTTTTTGAATAGCTATAAAAATAAATAAACCAACAAAGATTTGTTCCTATGTCTTTCTAGCAAAACAGAATTTAACATGGAGTTTATATGGCCGACCTATTACATGACGTCACCGTGCATATCGGAATCTCTGTCTACTCCCTGTCTAATTATTATTAGTAGTTTGAAATGCTTGTGTCATCCGTATTTCTTGGCCGATTTTTATTTTAATTTCACTTTTTGTGATCTCTTTTACGGTATTTTCATATTTTGTTGAGAAATGCGATTTAAAAAATCCATGCATATTCAATATTTTAAGTGTAACAATAAAAATAAAGTTTTTTAAAATTAAAATCGAGTTCCGCAGTAGATTAGTACGAGATATTTGTGTCCGAGCTTCTAGGTTGGCCAAACGTTGTAATGTACTCGTAACCCAACCACAGCGCGTTCAGCTAATTTTCTGCCAGAATCAGGTTACAGGTTCAACTGCGGAGTTTATTTTGTAGTCCGACAGCGCTGAGGTTTGAGGTTTTTTTTATAAAGTTTTGTTTTTGGCGTCTAAATAAATGAATAAATATCAAGGGACGATCTAACACAAATTGACCTAGTCCCGAACTAAGCTCTAGGCTTGTACTATGGGTACCTACTAGACAACGATATAAATACTTTTGAACCCAGGACCGCTAGCTTTGTAGGCAGGGTCACTACCAATTAGGCTAGCGCGTAGTATATAGTTTCCGGATCGTTTGCCCAATCTAATGCATACGTTTGTGTCATATTGGGTATTTTCTAAGGTAGAAATTTTGATATTTGTCTTTGTTTAAACAGTATCGGACAAAAATAAAATTAGAGATGAAAATTCAACTTTTACGGTAATAACGAAGTAGTAACCGTTGTACATACGCATTTTGAGCATCTTTATCCATTGGAATAATGCTATTTAAGTTACGCCCACACCGGTGCTTAAAATACTGTGACGGTACGGAATAACGGAATCGCAGTGACGCGTCGTATTAGCACCGTTTTTGACGCACGCTCCCCACACCGCTGCTTAAAAAACGGTGTCGTTTTGCTTAAACAAAAGACGGGGTCATAGTAACAACATGGCGCCGTTTTTGACGTACCGTAATATACGCACCGTTGCCTTTTATATATATAGATTATCGTTATACCTCTTATTAAATAATATAAGTATACAAACTTATTAGAGGATAACATGACTTACACTTCAACAGAAACAATCGTGTACAATTCCCTTAACAGCACAGCAGTCCACTTGATGGATGGATAGCTTCCCCCGGTGACGGTTACGTGAAAAACTGTTCTCAGTTTATCTCACCGGGGAGGCGGCGACGCGTATGCGGAACTCCAACGATTGCTTCAGTCCTTTAGGATTAGGATATGATTAAATTAGTACAGTCAAGGACATTAATTGTTAAGCCACTATGAAACCCTGTCATAGTGACAGCGTCAAACCACATGAAAGAAATTGCGCTAAAATTAATGATTAATGTTATGCGACGGGGTTCCATAGTGGCTCAACAATTAAAGTCCTTGACTGTCCCTACATGAGAAAAAATCTTTTACTGCAAGAAAATATGCGACATGTTTTTAAATGTGATGAAAACTACACAAAACGGTGCAATGTTACATAATGATTGAATGACCTATAATCTGTTTCATCTAGGATGATTTCTGTGACAGCCGTATTTGGTAATTTCAGTCACTTACTTTGCTCACATGCGAGGTATTTAAAAATAGGCGATTAATTATTTAAGTTCCTGAACGGCGTCGCTAGGTGTGTACCAATGTAGTATTTATGTAAAGTTAAAGAAACAAGTGTAATACGTATTTATATGAGCTGTCACAGGCATCATCTTAGATGAAACAGAGTGTAGTAATTATAATATTTTTCACACCTTATTGTATCTGTGACTGATTGAAATCGTTGTACAGTCAAGGACTTTAATTGTTTTGCCACTATGGAACCCTGTCGCATAACATTAATCATTAATTTTGGCGTAATTTCTTTCATGTGGTTTGACGCTGTCATTGGGACAGGGTTCCATAGTGGCATAACAATTAAAGTCATTGACTGTACCTACCAACTTAGCAGTCAACTAACTTAAAAAAGTAAGTCTAGTAAGTAAGTATCTATAGTAAATTCGTTTCAAATAAAAAACATTTATTGTTTTACGCATTTTTCAAACAATTTTTTAAAAACTATAGACATGTTTCATGGAACTAAAAACATTATAATTAAACTACTTTTACTTCCTATATGCGAAACGGACCGTTAAAAGTGTTTGAAAATAACCTCGGTCTTCGATCGAATCGATTCGTCGATACGAACTACGTACTACTATGTTAACCTAACGAGATTCTGTTCCATAAAAATACTAGAGACTACACAATCCTTATAAATTTATAATAATACAGACATCCGTGTTCAAGCGTCGCCTCATAGCAAACTGTTTTATTGCTTGTTTTTACATAAACCTGCAATAAATATTATTTATGGCAGTAATGAATGAAAACGATATCTGCCCTTCCTCGTATGTGAGCCGTAAATGTTTTTACGAGGGTAGTTACAGTGGTTTAAACGGTGGGAGAATCGTTGGAGATAATGATTTACATTATAAAGTGGGGAATTTACAAGTTTATTTCAAATTCATGGTTGCTTCTTTTTTATTGCAAATCAGGGATTTTTTTATGGGAATGTTATAGTTTCATATTTATACTATGTCCGTGATACAGTTACATTTGTATATTTTTACACGAATCATTTCTGTTATGCAAATATGACATGTTACTAGGTACATAGATGATATTTTTACAACTTAATAATCATGTACTGAAATTTTAAAAGCTTCCAACGTGCAAGTTAGATTTGATAACATATACATTTAAGCTGATTTTACCTTGGTACAATTATTAAACTTTCAAACAACACGACAAAAAACGGGAATCGGTCTATTTGTGACACCTACGAAACTGCAGACAAACCCACATGTGTGTCATGTTTATAATAAACTAGTTTTTGCCCGCTACTCCATTCGCGTGAAAGTCGTTTATCGCTTTTTTGGGAACGGTCCCATTGTACGGGATGAAGTTACCCTGTCTATCTTCAGGCTATCTCTGTAAGTTCACGTCAATCGGTTGAAAAATTTAATGGTGATGACGGAACAAACCAACACTTTCGCATTTATAATATTGGGTGGGTAAGGAAGAATAAGGATATCACCACCCTTTTTTTTGGTTGTGGGTTATAAACAATACTAAGGCATAATTAATCAAGGGAAGCAGAACAAAGTTTCTTAGTTTAGTTTAAATTGTGCCATTATTGTATTTTTGTGCTTTTTTATGGAACCTGTTTTCCGGAATAAAACTATTTCATTTCATTTCAAAAGCGATCGTTTTTAATAATTCTCTGAAAAGCATAAAACAATTACCCTACCGTAAAATGTGCCTACTTTGCTCCCCCATGAGTAACTATGCTCCATAGTAACTATTTCGTTTGTTACTTATAAGTCAAGGTTGATGAAAATTTTTCTAAAAAGAATCGATGCATACATCCAGCCACGTAGTGAATGAAAGCAATATAATGATTTACAATACAGATTACCTCAATATAACCATGGAGCATAATTACCCGTGGGGGAGCAAAGTAGGCACATTTTACGGTACTTGTAATGGTTTCTTTGTAATATGCCGGTGCCAACAATTTTGCTGTCAAGAAAAAAGGGTGGATTGAACGAAGGGCAGATGGACTGACATAGCTACACGGTTTAAGTACAAATTCCTAAAGGTGACTTGACGTACGATTTGATTAATTTTTGAGCTTCGATTCTATCTCTCAGAGGTCAGTTGTCCTAAAATTACGAACGCCGAAGGCCCACAGCTGCGCGTGGAGACCCTGAAAGTTTAATTAGCCCACTTGTAACTGTCGCCGGCCCTTATCGCCGCCATTTGTTCCCGATAACAATAATTTTAATGAAGATTTTTACTTTCAGCGCACTGGGCCCGCTAAAAATCAATTCCTATGAATTTGTTTTGCTACGACGAATCGAAAAATTATGCGTTAACAATGAAAATGATTCTTTAGAGGATATTCTGTTTTCCTTGGTCAGCTGATATGAAAAGCTTTATTAAGGCCCTGTCATCCCGGCTCATAGACACCTCAGGAGATCCTAGAGCTGGTGCTTACCTCTCCCAAAGGATTGGGCTAGCTATACAGAGAGTTAACAATTTACTATTTCATTTAGGCTCCACTATACAAATACCTTCTATTTGCAATAAAGAAGAAGAAAAAGAAAAAAAACAATTATTCGTGACACACATAATAAAGAACAGATTACTACGCACAAGAAGAAAGTAGCCATGAAATAAATAGCCTATCATATACATAGCATATCCTATCTACCAATGATTGGTAGGAAAAATTGCAAATTGCAATAAGGAGCGAAAAATACACAAATTATGTTAGTTAGGTTTTTCTTCGTGACTTAAGTGACTTTTCCAATTTTATTTTTAATGTGTTATTCGGTACTTTGAAAAACCTTAAATGGTTAAATGATGATGTACTTAATATTATTTCCGTTGCTTTTTTCTTCCTTTTCATCTCGTAATTCAGATAGGGTTTTTTAAATTCCCTTCGATTAAGTATCTTTGTAGGTACCAGTTTTTTTTACGACAATAGTAGGAAAACGCTGTTTTGATGATCCTTAACGTAACCATATCTTTTATGACATGATTATTTTTACAGAAATAGGTGGAGTCGCGGACTTTTAATTATCGACTCAGACATATCCCGGAAAAAGTTATAGGTTATAATTTCTTCGTAATATTGTCATAATAATACTGTCTTTTACTATTCACGTGACTGTAGCCGTAACTTTTATTTATTAGATCAAAATGTACTTACTCACTAAAGATACGTCCTGAACTAAAGAGTCTAAAACCGTTCATTGATTTTCATTGATATTTTAATACCTGGGGCCTGTTTTATAAAGGTACAAATTACAATTTACAGGTTACAAGTTTCCATTTGACACAACCTCGACCAATGACAACCAGCCATTTGAGAAGTGTTGCCAGTTTAGGCCTGTAAAATCGTAACTTGTAGCTTTATAAAACGTGCCCCTGATAATGACTCTAGGTTTGTAAAAATATTGTGGATAAAGATATTAAGTATTTAAACTGGAGTTTTTTTAAACAACGTGAGGAACGCGGCACAGAACTTGAGTAATACCAATCGTTCATTTGAGAGACGTCCCCGGAATGCTAAGCGCGAATGCTCAAAATAGTGCTCACTAAGAAATGGTTTGAACTAAAACGGATGTCCTTTGTTAATTTATAAAATGAAGGTAACACAGCTCTACCTATTTTATTTGAGGGACAACTTAATTGTCATAAAAACTTAGAATTTGGTTTAAAAATGGTGTCATTTTACATTCCGTGGGCGTACAATAAATAGTTATTTACTTATTAGGGAATCATGAACGCTGAACGAATACCAAATAGACTTAATTAGATATTTTATACGTCTCACGGTTTGTTAGGCCGGCTATTCGGCTCAATAATCAACGTGTTGTCCATGTTTTGTTCATGTTGACTGAATAAATTAAACAGGGTCGAAACGAACCTCACAGTATTTGCTTAAACAGCTATTATTTACATAGTTGACATTAGTTTATTTACTTGGTTGATTTAGTAAATATGCAAATGATAATTGCGGTCCAGGAGTATGCAAAATTATTTGCATATCGAATAAGTTAATATTATGATACCATTTCAATAGCAAAACATACTACAGTACAGTTATGGTAATAATTAGTAATCTTAGATTTTTATTGAAAAAAAGACATAAGAAATATTTTTTTTGATGTAATTCCTGAATAATATTTGTAGAAATAAAGCACAATCACCTATATGTAAGGGTATCTTTTGTTGAACAATACTGAACTATTTTGAATGGGTACGAATTATTAAAAAAAAATATGAAGCAAAATTACAACGGCAAATTCTGATGTCTCCAACTTCAAGAAAGCAATATTCGTATGAAAGTTTATGAATTAAAATCAAGATTTCTTAAATTAAATACAATAAAAATATTTGCCCGAAAGAATATAATGGATATTATTAGAAAGTTCACAATTCAAATTGTTTATTATTTCTTTTATACAAAAAATGTGCAAATAATAGTCCGTTTTATGTCAACAAAACCAGCTTTTCTTAGATTTGATGCTTTTAGAGATACTTTCTATTAAGATACATTAGTACGTTAAAAAACAAGCCAATTCAACATACCTAATAGGTTATTGAAGTCGCGTAAAATGAATAAATAAAATGTATGGTAAGGAAAGTGATTGGCCTATAAATAATAAATAATTTTTCTTCTAAAAACCATGGTACACAAAATCATATTAAATTTTCCTCCTTTGCATTAAAGGAATTATGCTTTTGCTAATAAAATCACATTTCTGCAATATCACAATGAATAACTATGTCAAGGCAGAATATTCCCGTTTTTAGACGTCACACACACACACACACACACACACACACACACACACACACACACACACATACACGCGCACGCGCACGCACGCACGCGCCCGCACACGCACACGCACACGCACACACACACACCATAAAAAATTGTTGTTATTGGCAACAGAAATACATGTCTAGCTATCACGGTTTATTACATACAGCCTGGTGACAGGCAGACAGACAGTGAAGTCTTAGTAATAGAGTCCCGTTTTTACCCTTTGGGTACGGAACCCTAAAAAATATTTAAGATCAAATACAAGCTTGGCCATGTCCTTTCACATTTTTATAAATCCCTTAAACTGCTTTGAATACTAATAACAGCTAAAAAGAAAATCTATTACACAGGGGATACAAAATAAAACATTATTGTAGATCCCTGGCAAACATTGTAGGCTTTAAGAATTTCTCGCCCGTGCGGTCATATTTCAGCGTCGCGTGCCGCACAATCTTATCAGGGGCGAAGTCTCAATTAGGCAGAAAAAAGTAAATTTGCTGGCTGGCCGACGTGTGGGTTGATATTTCTGACGCTGTGTTATTATATCGAAATTCTTTCTCGAAAGCTTTATGCTCGATAAACAATATGGGACGAAGGCTTGTTTTGTTATACAAGTAAGCTTTTTACTATCGTTTCGTCTCAATTCCTAAATAAACCGAATGTCGGGTTTAAGGGTACAAAGTTGTAGGGAAAACTTGTACAAAGCCGTATACTGGGTTAAAACCGTATGGCTTGTCTATTTTTGCATTTAATGCACATTTTTCATGCACAGGCTGCGTAGCGGTGCCCACTAATAAGCTTCTACAGCTGTTTACAAAAACTGTTCGCGTGTACACACTTGGCCAACTTAACTTGACTAGTTGATTTGACTTGACTTGTTATTTGGTGATCTGAATCTTATTTTCATGCAACTTTAACCAACATTTGTAAAGTTTAATTATGTGACTACTAACCCCTTACTTATATGTATAAACGTGGAATAACCTTGGATTAGCTAAACCATGTTTTGTCCTTATCTGTCAAACTCAAATGTCACAGTGACAATGCAATGTAAGGGGGTAAGTAACTAGTCGACTAACTTAGTTTAAAAGTACGGTATAAGTGGTATTTAAATGCACACGGCATTTAAATACCACTTATACCTACATTTACAATTTTTTTACCGGCCATGGAACTCTGTTTCTCCAGTCGTTAAACCAACACTTTCGACCTCCTTTTTAACACCACCGTCACCTTGATCTACTGAGAATTTCCTAATTAGGTCAAAACGGAAAAAAGTTTTTTGGCCATTATGTCGGGGCAAAACTGGAATAAGTAGAGGTTAAATCTTTTTTAACCAATAAGATTTTTACAAATCTGTTGATTTATATACGTTCCTTATGAAACTAAATAAATAAAAACGTTGATTTCAGTTTTTTAGACATTAATAACCAACAGCTGTAAATTCTTAGCTATATGGTTTTACTCCAGTCTCCCCTACGTACAGAGTGCCCTGACTCACTTCACTTACCTCTCATGCAAATCCGTTTCAACCATTATTTATATTTGGCAATTTTATAATTTGGTCATTAATTGTTAAAATTGACCACCTAAAACGTACAAAAGTCTTTGGTCCTTATTCGTTACAATTTTTTTAAGAGTTAGTACGAGGATGGTTTTTACTATGTTAAATTAAAATGTCATAATATGTTGTGTAAGACTGCGGTACTATTACGCTTAAACAGTTTGCGGCTGCTAGTTGTTGTACAGTTTGCCAAATGCAAATTGGATTAGCCACAAAGCGTTTGCTTAACGGAACCACAGCGCAGCTTTAATTACAAAAAAATCTAGTGTTATTCTACTTCTTACGTTCTCCTCTTTCTTATATACAGTTCATTCGTTCAAATAATGTGCATTACAACCCTTTGAAGTCGCCGACACTGCTTTATGCGCGCCGCAGCGGCTTCTTAGTAGCAATTGTAGCGGCATATCAAAGCATGCAAACTATTTGAACGAACTAACTGTACTATACAATGGTGAACTTTGTGAGAACTGCTAAACGGTTATGAACAGTGTTCGGCTCTCAGTACGTCATGTACTAGATTAACAGGATTACTCCGTGTCTCGAAATGATATACAGGGTGTTCGGCAGAAGGTCCGATAAACTTCAGGGACTAACTCTGTAGGTCATACTCATCAACTTTTACTATGGGACCAATATACAAATCGCGAAAAAAAAACAGCTGTTCCATACAAACTTTGAGAGCTAAACAGCCGAAATGTATGGAACAGCTGTTTTTTTGCCGGACCTTCTCCCGAACACCCTGTAGGTATACTCCTGTAACGTAACGTTTAAAAAAAATCGGGGGAAAAAACCGATGTACCCCAGGGTGACAACAACATTTGCTAAATTTTTCTGTTTATTTTCAAGATACAGAAAACTAAGATAGACAGAAATACAATTGCAAAAACTACGGATACAATATATTAGACTGATTGTTTTGAAAAGCAAACAATTTTCTTGGAAATAAACGTTAAAATAATAATGGATTCATGTTTTTTACTTGTAAAGAAAAATATTTTAATAAAAACATAACAGTCAGCTCATAAATATGGATAAAGCAATAGATATATTAATGCCTGTTTATATTATCTTACGGGACCTTTCATCATGCCTCGGTCGAAGGGGTTTCGGTTTCTGTGACCAGTGAAGTGACAGGAAACCGAGGAAATTGCTTCCGGTCGTTCTCTTTGATATTCTGCCTGAAAGATTAATCACAAGGTAAAAGTTAATAAATTACATGTCATGGAAATGGTACCGGAGAGTAAAATAAGGACTGCAAAAATGCAATTATTCAGGCAAAATAAAAACCAATTCATTGTTTTGATGATCGTTTTTTAAAAGCTGTTGCTTTTTAAAAAGCGGTGCTATTTCAAAAAACCGGTCAAGTGCGAGTCGGACTCGCGCACCGAGGGTTCCGTATTGAAGATAATATGCTTGGTAACCGCAAAACAAAATACTCATTTTGTTATAAGCTTTATTTTCCAGGCAATAAGGTCGATTTTGACTAGCCTAAATTTTAATACAGATTTTCTTAGTTTTTTTGTTATTTCTCAAAAACTGTAAATAATTAATACTTTATTTTATTTTTCCCAGAAAATATAAGTAATTAACTATACGTCAGGATTTTTTTAAGAATTTTTGATTAATAAACTTCGGAGATATGGGGGGGGGAACGGTCATTTTTTGTACATTTTTGGGTATAAATCAAAAAGTACATCACAGAAATTTTTCAAAAAAATAGTTTTGAAATGTGCAGATTCAGACCTTTCATATGACACCCCATTTACTATAATCGAACCACTTTCATTTTTGAACCCCCCATTCTAGACCCCTTTTCAATTATTGATAAAATTAATTTCATATTTTTTTTACTACAAATAGATGCGGGCAAGCAAGTTGTACAACTATGCCAAATTTCAAGTTGATAGCATTTGTAGTTGCTGAGAAAACCTGCTGTGACATACAGACAGACAGACAGACAGACAGACAACGAAGTCTCACCATAAGGGTTCCTTTTGTACCATTTTGGTACGGAACCCTAAAAATTAGTAATAATTAATCATCATCAGAGATGTCGAATCGATCCACATGTTTATTCTCCTTATATCTAGGCCAAAAACTAAATATTGTCATTAACAATAAAAAATAATTTTATTTATCGAGTTATTAGGATACAAGTTGATAACGATAACATGCACAAGTAGTTTTTTTTCGGTAAACATTTTTATTTACTCTTTTAGAGTGAAACTATGGTATTTTAACTCATCGTAGGTTTTTTTTACAAAAACATCATTTTTATTTTCATAGGTACTTACAATTACTTAAATACAATTATTTAATTATTTACCATGAAGTAAGTTTTATTCTGAACAAATACTTAAACAAACGTATGTACGTGTTAATTAATGTTTCATTAGCAATTAAAATAATATAATACAGTAAAAAAAATGTACTATTTTTTCTTCGAAATTTGATTAAAAGCTGGAAAATGTCCATAAGTTGAGCACCTGCTCCTATGTTATTGGCGATTGTTCATGAATTTAATTAAAAAAGAAATCATAAAACATAATTAAATAAATCGCCTAGTGCCTGCTATACGGCCGCAACTCAAAATTTTTCATTTTTGATATTATTGCAGATTCGTGGTCAGAAGGGTTTAATTTACCACCTTAACTCAAAAAAATAAGGAAAACTATCCTCTAAAGCCTCTTAATGCATTTGTGGCCTTATGCAAATTTCCAAAAATCGACTATCCCTTACCTGCAATATGGCCACTCGCTAGTCCGCCGCTTGCGCCCGCGACGATCGCACGCAAAACTACCATGCTGTTCAGACACTTCGGAGTTGCGGCCGTGTAGCACAAACGTTCGGAACAAGTTTTTGAGTTACGTCCACATCGCACAACAGTAAATAAGACCGTGATTACAATGAACGCGTCAAAATATAAACGAAATAAAAATCACTTGATGATAAGACAACTACAGTAAGTAGGTACCTTTATATAATAGTTATGAGTCGTTACCTATGATTAATATACCTAAAGATTGTAATATAACAATATAAGGGTCACTAAACTTTTTTACACACACAATTCTGTCTGTTGCCCACTGTTAAGATTTTAATAAATAAAATAAAATCTGGGGACTTATTGGAAGTGAAATTATTATAAAATTATAGTTATATCATTAACTCCTTTCATTATAATGTATTGTTTTATTATTATTTTGATATTTATTAAATTTTCTGTACATAGGTTTTGTATGATAAATATTCAAAAATAAAAGTAAAATAAAATACTAATACAAAAAATATACATTATAAAAAACCTAACCTATGAGTGCCGCCGGCAGCGGGCCAGGGCTCAAGCTACCGGTGGTTAGGGCTGCAGAGAGAGGAACCTCCTCACAATGCGTGCCGAGGAGTACTACCTTCTGTATCTGGCCCTTAATCCAGCGAGAGTCTCTTGAGGTGTTGGTCGAGACTCTTCGCTATAAGACCGTTTGCCGAAACAACTATTGGGACAAAGATCGTCGAAACAACATCCCACATAGCGGTCACCTCTTGAGCCAAGTCAAGGTACTTGCTGAGCTTGTCCTTCTCGGCCTTCATGAGGTTCTCGTCATGCGGGATGGTGACGTCGACGAGCACTGCCGCCGGGCAGATCGATCGATTGAGATCGATCTGTCAATACGATATCAGGCTTATTGGCGACAATAGTCCTGTCCGTGATGACAAATCGATCCCAATAGAGCGTAGCACGACCATTTTCGAGAACTGGCGCCGGTGTTTACTTATAGTACGGCACTTCAGACTCAACAAGACCGTTATTGAAGAGCAAGTTGCTGATGGATGATCCTGGATGTATGAGCAAGTACTCGCCGTTGAAATTATGTGTCTGAGGGACTTGCCGGGGCAACGCCACGCTCGACAAATGCCGACCGTGCCATCCCTCAGAATATGTTTCCGGTAATTGTTCGTCATTATGACCTCGTCAGCAATTGCACAGACAAAACCTTCGGTTCCCCAAAGATTTCGGTTTTCACGGACGCTAAAAAGTCTACGTCGGGCCTTGTTAGGGCCATGTAGAAGCGTCCGTGTAGCTCGTTGCTTTTCCATACGTTCTTGCGGTCTTTAGTGCTCAACACCGTTGGTCTGCGCCAGTTTTCGTTTGCCAAGGAGAGAGGCGTGAGGCTTCTGTCTACTGCAACCACGATGCATCCCACACTCATTGCCAAGGAAATAATCCCTGAGATTGCACGCACACCTCGCGGTTGTGGAAATTCTTAGCATTTAAAATGCCTCGACCTCCACATTTCCTTGGGATGTACAATCTCATGACAGATGAGCGTGGGTGCAACATGCGATGTGATTTAAGCAGTAGACGGATCCCCCTATTCAGGGCGTCCAGCTCAGTCTGAGTCCACCTTAGTATGCCAAAGGAGTATGTGAGCATCGGCACCACCCAACCATTGAAGGCGCGCCTTACTACCCCGTGACAATGTTGACATTTAATATCATATCATGTCATGCAAAAACCATGATAACAAGATCTAGAACGAATAGAACAGAAGCGGATACTGCGATAGCACGCCCTCCACCCCAGCCCGCTTCGTTCAGCTCATGTCGCCATCGCTGTTGGGTGATGAGTTCGCCACTGCACTCGACACCAGCGAGTCGAGCGACCTCCGCCGTCGCGACCACCTACGTGACGTGCGACCACCGCTGCCGGCACGCTTGGGGCCTGCGGGGCATCCTGCTCTGCGCACGGCTGGATTTAGTGCACCGCATGCGATGGTCAACATCGAATAATGAAAATTGCATGCGAGCATAATACGGGGCTACAGAGGGAGGAACTAACCTCACTGCGTACCGTGATCGAATGCTGCTCCTGTTTCAGACTCTTGAACCAGCCATCACTGTTACCGCCCAATGACTATCGGATCAGGTGCGGGCCATTCAGCGGCTTCGGCGACTGGATCAGTCTGTACCTTGATCAGCTACGCCTTGAATCACTACATATTCGTACAACCTCCGCTTCATCACGGGACCCTCCTGCTGCGTTATCGGCTTCGATGCCAGTCGCCCAACACGCACTGATATCAGTGCAGTATGATCCCGTTAGCGACGTTGAGGATTGTGTGAATATAAGCGTAACTAGCCAGGTGAATGAGCAACTGAGGAGGGCTTTGGAAGACGCGATCGCGCAGTATCGGTCCACACCCAACTCTAGGTCTCGTTTACCACGCTTGCCTGGCAGTAAACGAAATTTAGCACTTATGGGAGCCCTAAACGCCTTGCTGGCGTCATATTTACAAGCCAGCGAGGATTCAAAAAAATTCAAATTTCGGACACTGACCGAGCGACGCGCGCTCGCGGGTCTGTCCCCGCTTGGCAAGTGCGAGTTGAGCGGCGTATTGATAAGTTTAGGACTCTCATAGGAAAGCTAGTCTGCTTCAGGGGGGCAATGAACGCCCCCGAGTCATACGTTTCGTGAACCAGGGTTTTGCTTGGACCGGAATAAGGCCCCAACATTATTATGGCCTGTGTCTCGGAACGGATCGACTTCCTGCGGGCCGATTATGGTCGTGTTTATCGACGTAGATAAGCGTAGATAAAACATCTGTCACTTTCTGACCAGCATGTAAGTGCGAGAGTGACGAAAGCTTTATCCACTGCGATAAAGACGACCATAATACGGGCCCTGAAGCAGAAAGTTTTCGCGTGGGCAAGCCGTATTCGTCGCTATAGAGAGCGTGTAGATAGATACCAGCAAAATCACCTCTTCCAAAGTGATCCGAGGAAGGTGTACCGAAAGTGGGAAGGAACCGATCAAGGAGTGAGCGACGGACACCTACCGGATGCTCCTGCTATGGTTAATTTCTGGCGCAGCATCTGGTCGGTGCCTGTCGTGCACACAGAAGGAGATTGGATTTTAGCTGGGCAGATATTCAAACATAGGTTATTTAAATTATATACCTATCTGTCAAGAGAATTTACGCGTTAGGCATACTTCGAGTCATTGATTATCGCATATAATAATGTTTTACTGTGCCAAAGATGATTAATAAAGGTATCTGATAACTATTTTTCGTGTTTTCCATTTATTTTATTATTTTTAAATGTATTTTTGTATGATAGTATGCTTATTACCGTCATTTAATTCTTTTGCGATATTGGACACATCTCGAAATTTCGTAAAATACTTTCTGCGATATGGCCACAACACGAAGTGCCTATATTTGAAGGCCAGTACTTTAAAAACTACGCATACTTGAAAAAAAAATGCACATTCATTTGAAGCTCTATATAATGAACAACAAAATAACCTAAACCACAGTGTTATTGACCCAAAACTTAAGGAATTAGACCCTTTTTTCTGCCGCACACTCAACTCGCAAAACTTTGATCGGCGATTTCTCTTAATATTGTTTTTTTGAGATGTGGCCGTATAGCAGACACTAGGCGAAATCGTGTATCCTGCTTGGGCACTCATTCGATTAGTTCGTTGAGGAATGAGGCTCCTGTTAATTTTATTGCAGTAAGGAGGGGAGATTTTTGATTTCAATATGGCGCAAATTACTTTTATGAAAAAGTTGTCATGGCTAAATGATTATTTTCTAATAATGGTATCAAAATCGGAATTCAAGTGGGCGACCATGACGTGTTTCGAAAAAGTCGTCATGGGTGTATCTGGGTTTTCAGGAGTACCAATTTCGAAAATGACATCAAATTTGAAATTTAAGATGTCAGCGATGATATTTTTTGAAACATTTCATTTATATACTGTGCCTCATTTTTGCAAGGCTTCTATCTCACTCGCTCTCGTACGCCATTATGCTAGTCTATTAGTAATATTTTACCTGAACCATTCGGTATTACGGTCGTCTTTATCGCGGCGGCAGATAAGTGTGGACAAGGCATCCGTCACTCTCGCCATTTTATACTGATAATGAACGTGAAAAATGTTTACCCATATCGATAAATACAACCATAATAGGCCATTATAAGTTTGGTGGCAAACAAGGCCGTCCATATTGAGACGGTACACAATGACAAAATGAATAAAAACATGTTAATTTGCAATTGACAATAGTTATATATTGATGATTCGGTTGCACCCATCTGCACGGGTAGCACAATTTGTATTTTCTTACTTGTTATTCAGTGCGTCTGTATCGTTACTGACTAGATAGAAAGGGAGATCCGAGCGACAAACAAGTCGCGGGCAACTTGTGCTAGCCGCGCTGTTACAGTAAGACGCAACTAAGCAGTTTAGATAAAAGCAAAGATAAAAATAAAATCAGGAACTTGATCTTTTAAAACGCCGCTCGTGCCTGTCCCACCCAAATAGTCACCGTCCATTCGAACTCCGCTCGTAAACCCCTAGAAATTCGCTCGAGTTTGTTTCCATTGCACCTTCCCAGCCCTCAGTAGCCTAGCAACCCCCTCGTGTATTTTATTAGTTCCTCTCAAGAATGTATTATTCTCCCCGGGGCTTTTTACGACGTCAGTACAAAAAGATCTTGTTTTGAAATATAATCTTAGCTTTAGTAAGTTGCGAATGGGATCAAAACTTTGTACTTATTTGACGGTTTTAGAAAAAGTTTAGGGTGAACATATTATCCACTTTTCCTCTTAAAAGTTCACGATATTTACACTAACTATTTGTAGTTAAATAACGTCCAATCGTTTCCCAGAGGGGTAGACAGAGACCACTCCTTTCCACCTGCTACGATCCTGACACCATTTAAAACAATGATACCCCAGGAGGGTACTAGCAATGTCAGAGAATCCCTCCCCAGGCCTAGCCTAGGCAGCCCTTCGTACTAGCATAAGATAATGATTATTATTCAGTTTCTTTTTGTGCATTAGGGTTTTTAAAATGAATATTAAAATGTAAAAGTAAAATAACAATACTAATACAAAAAATAAACATTGTAAAAAACCTAACCTACGAGTGCCGCCAGCAGCGGGGCAGGGCTCAAGCTGCCGGTGGTTAGGACTGCAGAGAGAGGAACCTCCTCTTGAGGTGTCGGTCGAGACTCTACGCTATGAGACCGTTTGCCGAAACAACTTTTGGACAATGATCGTTGAATAAACATTATTATTTTTAGGCCACGATAAGGCTGAAAAGGCGGGCATCAATGTCTACGGGTGGTGCGAGTTTTGCAAACTACCTGCACTTGGTGTTGATTAAATAAGTCCCGTTTTTTTAACCACAAATAAAGTTTTTGAGTTATCGCGATTTGAAAGTTAGGCACCGTATGACATTTGAATTTTACATAAAGTGACAAAGCATTTTAACAAACGTTAAAATATGCTTAAACGATTATTAACAAGCGAGTTTGTGTATAGTTAATAGTTAATATTTTTTATATTTCGTCGCCCCTTTTGCACTACTGAACTGTCATAGTTTTCATACAAAAAAATAAACATATGTCTTTATCTTTACATCAGATAAAGGAATATGGAATTATTTCAATTCTATTTATGACCTCTTATTTTAAAATACGCGTACAGGAATAAAATTTCCTCATGTGAGGCCGCTTTTTCCGTCCGTTTGGACATTGGATTTAAATCCCTATATTAAATGCTTAAGCACGCCTGTCATTCGACAAGGAACGAGTTATATAATATGTATAAGTCGTACCAACAGGAATTTAAATAACATTTTTTTTCCAAAACAATGAATGGGCTTCTGTCAAGTCCACACTGCAGGGGCACGTTTTATAAAGTTCTAATAACAATTTTACTGGTCTAAACTGGCAACACTGCTCAAATGGCTTGTCGTCATTGGTCGAGGTTGTGTCAAATGGAAACTTGTCGAACGCACGTGTCAAATAACATTACACGCTTTTCTACACGCCGGGCTTCCATCCACATGTAGTACTATACCCAATGGTTCGCACGCAGCGGTTGGCTGCATCTCATTCGCACTGCCAAGGAGTGGTCTCCCTGCGTCGGTGTTCCGGGAATCATATAACCTTGGTGTTTTCAAGGCAAGAGTGAATAGGCATTTTCTGGGTCAGCGTGTACCACCTTCGACCTCGTCGTCATTTAACATCAGGTGAGAATGAGGTCAAACGCAAACCCATAATAGTCATCATAGTCTTAGATTAAAATTAACAACTATAACATATGCTTCGATGGTTCGGTCATTTGGAAAGTATGGATGAAAGAAGATTGACGAAAGAGATTGAGTGAGTGGAAGGGTCGGAAGGGGCCGCCCTAGGCGTACTTTTCCGAATCAAATTGGAGAAATACTAGAAAAGGGCCGAATTTTAAGTACCTACTTACCCAAAACCGACGTGCGTGCATGACTCGATACATGAATGTGGAAGAAGCGAAAGAGATTTGTCAGGAACGTAGCAGGTGAAAAGAAGTGGTCTCTGCCTACCCCTCTGAGAAACAAGCGTGATTTAATTTATGTATGTATAATAAAATTCTTATAATTGTGACAGTATTATATTAATGAAGATACACTTTAATTATTTTTAACCGACTTCAAAAAAAAGGAGGAGGTTCTCAATTCGTCGGAATATTTTTTTTTTATTTTTTATGTATGTTCCCCGATTACTCGAAGACTACTGGACCGATTTGAAATTTTTTTTCGGTGTTCGAATGGGTATACTTTCTAGTTGGTCCCATTGTCAGCACGTCACAATCGGACGGACATCTGATGATGGGATCTTGGAGAAATCAAGGGAACTCCTCGAATATTGTAGGCACGCTTATAGCGATTTTGTTATTTTTCTCTGTAACTCGTGCATTTGCTTATGAAAAGTACTATATGGTGAAGTGGAACTGATGATGAAGACCACAGATGGCCACCGGAACTCCTCGGTACCGATTTCAAGGGTGGCGATAAGATATCTCGATTAAGATAGCTGAGCGACTACAACGAAGCACATTTAATTGTTTTAAAATGACTATGATTTTCCCGCGGCGTTGCTTGCAGCGAGCTTGAAATGTCTTAAAGTTTCATATATCAACTAAGAAGTGGAACTACATAAGCTTATTATGATCACTAAAAAGTGTAAAATAAAATAAATGTTTTAAAAAACAAAAAACCGCCTTCAAAAACGCAAAAAATAACTTCTACTACTAGGTACTTAGTAGTAGGTACCTATCCTATTAGGTTAGTCTAACTGAAGTCGGCGACCACAATATTTTCAACAAAAAGCCGACTTCAGTTGGACTAACCTAATAGGATAGGTACCTACTACTAAGTACCTAGTAGTAGAAGTTATTTTTTGCGTTTTTGAAGGCGGTTTTTTGTTTTTTAAAACATTTATTTTATAATTGATTGTAAAAGAATATGATATTATGGATATTAATGTAAAATATGTCGTGTAAAATTTATTTTACCAATAAATAATCTAAATCTCAATCTAAACCATTATTGAAAAAAAAAATAGTTTGTGCAAAGAAATTTACGTCACCGCAAAGGAAAAGCCCACAAATCGCATCGTTATTATTCAAACAGGACAGACGACGCCGTGGCCGCAGCGACGTGTGGGCGTCGTTAATGAACGAGCGGATGACGAGACGGCCCGCATTAATCTTCAAACGAGTTTGGAATTGTTTCGGTGGCCCGACATTAAAGCTCCCTGCAAGCGAACGATTTACCTTTTGCTTGGAATATTCTACTACTCTTATAATAGCCATGGGGGTTATTATGACATAGCTAGACAGTTCAGTTTACGCTGTCAAAAAAGGACAGAGTTATTTACGTGCTTAAGCTTTGTCTTTTACGCTCGCCATAACATGAACTGCATGGGTGTCGTTTGTTAATAAACAACGATAGATGGCGTCAGCATATCCTCCGAGTATGAAAAAGCAAGCGATCACTAATTTCGTGGATCTTAAGTAGGGTCTTGGTGGCATAAGTGGTAATGCGCCTGCATTGGCTCGGATTGCCAGAGGAGAGATGTAGGTTCGAATCCTGCCTAAGACCGACGAATTTTTTTCGCTTTAATATAGTTCGAATTTCGTAACAAACCTTGCAGTTGGAAATTGAAAAAAAAATAAACTGCATAGTTATGTCGTAATAACCCTCTTGAGGGCTTATTGTCTAACGCACTCGCGATCGCAACCGGCTTCAAAGAGGAGCAATTGTTTTAATTTTTTTTGCAGACAAGCCTTCGACTTTCCAAATAGAAACGATCGTGATTGCGAGTGCGTTAGACAATAAGCCCTCTGGTCAAAGAGCATCATAATCATAACCCAACGTTCGCCTTTACAAACTTATTGTATGCAAAATAATCGCAGAATAAGTATCAAAATAATTATATTGAAACTGCTTTGTTTTATTCCTCTGACAAAATATGTCTTTAATCGTTTAGTAAACAATTTAAAAATTGGCTGTCAGGGCCAGGTAAACACTTATAATTTCTATTAAAATATACCATCTGCTACTCAATTACCTAATTTTATAGTCATTCTGCCGAGTTAGAACTCGTTTGTCTTGCCTTTTACAATTAGTTGTTACTAGAGTACCTAGGTACCTTTAGTCAGCTAGATCATTTAATATTTTATTGTCATCATTTTATTTGACATTATTAAGTGTAATATCTAATATTCGTAGCTAACAGCAATATCAAAAAATATTAGGTAAGTATAACCGCCCTAAGCTAAATATTTTCGAATTAGTATTTTGACTTACGACTGAATATATTATTTCAATTCGTCTCATTTCTTTTCACTAATTCTAGCCGTAAGCGTATCGAAAAGCCCTTGAAAAATAGTCAAACGGTCAGCAAATTAAACTCATTTTCTATTTTTATGATATCGGGAACTATACGCTAAAAACGAAATAGCAGGGGCACGTTTTATAAAGCTACAAGTAACAGTTTTACAGGTCTAAATTGGCAACACTGCTCAAATGGCTGATCATCATTGGTCGAGGTTGTGTCAAATGGAAACTTGTAACCTATAAATTGTAATTTGTAGCTTTATAAAACAGGCCACAGGTTGTACGCCTTATATGTTATGTAAAAATAAAAATAAAATCAGGGGACAACTCTTTATTGCTCATAAAACCAATTACCTACTAGTAAGTACGTAGATAACCTAAAGATAACGTGTACAATTAGTATTTAGATCTAACAATAAGTAAAAAAGGTGGTAAATTATGTTAAGAAACAGAGAGTAAATCAACGATTATGTTTAAGCACTTATATTTTTCATTACCGTGACTTCCAGTCGGAAGTTATTACATGTGTAGTCTTCCTTATTTTAAGGAAGTGTCATTTTCCGGGCAGTAATAGTGACCTCTCTCACCCTTGTTAATACCTATCTACATGTGCCTATACGTGTACGAACGCGAATACCGCAACACAAAGCCATTGTTCACACTGCTTTGAGACCTTTGTTACATTTTAAGAGACTCGTAAAAAATGTATACGTATTTTATTTGCATGTTCATTTTACTCGCACAGAATGTAACCAAAAACAATTCAGTTTGTCTGGCCTAGGAGAATACTAAAATATGAAGGATTTGTTCCTTTTTACCAGGTTTAGAGTCGGATATTTATTTCTATAAACATTTAACTAGAATTAAACTATGTTTAGGTACTGTTTTTTTAACTAGACTCTTATTAAATATTCCATAAATGAAACTGTAACCCATTTAATAAAATAGGTCTATAGTATAAGCAGGTTTAATTAAACTGCGCTTGATTTCACAAATTTATATTTACTTCAAAGAATCGTGTTCACTTTTCAACTGCACTCTTAGTAATGCCGCCTTCTACCCCTGTTAAGGGTTTATATTGACATCATCATTTGACCAGTTCTCTTTTACTACTACCGCAAACTCCACTAGGTGGCGCCACTAAGGTTTAATAGTCAATTGATCATCTCATAACAATCTTACAGGCTAAATAACAGTTAATTGATGCCATATTGGCTAACAATAGTTAAAATACTAAAATGAAACATATGATTTTGCTAGTATACATTCAATTACACTTACAGCCGTATTCACAAACGTCACTATGAGGTCTCACAGTGCTCACGAACGCACAGGGTGGTTCAAATCGTCTCATAAACAAAAGGTCGGTCAATAAAAGGACCAATCACAAAGCTGTATTGAACGCAGTGCGTTTACTCAGTGAAGGATCCCTTAAGTATTGTTTGTGAATACGGATGTTAAACTCTATATAGCCTCTTTTTCGCGACGCTCACTAAGACGAAAAGTAAAACTAAACAAGAGCATGTATCTTATCATTTCAGCCGACAAAAACATCGAAACACAAAATATGCCATTTTTCACTTGTTAGGGCTTGAACACTAATTGGGATGATTAATGTTTCTTTTGCGGGCAAAGACGAGCGGCTAATTATAAATAATGAATGGGTGAGCAAAATCATTATTTCATGAGAGGAGGCGGGAAACAGAATTTGGCAGCTATATCACTAGATGTAGATTTATTGCAGATTCAGGGTGGAGTCACATCTATCAGCATCGAATCGCATTCTTTATATGGAAAATCGTTGTTTTGTATGAAGAGGCGTCCGCAACAATTCACTTTTACGCATCTATTCAGCTTAAGCATTAAATGCGTATGAGTGTGGCAACCCATTTCACATGCTGAAGGTTGCTTATTCAAGTTAAAGCACGAGAACGGTTGCTTACGCGTGATACCGGATGCTTAAGAAAGAAAACGGTTGCATAAGCATACGACGGCATGCTTTCGAATGAGAGCTGAAAGCATGCGATGACATCCTTTAGCAGCAGAAAGCATACGATGACATCCTTTAGCAGCTGAAAGCATGAGATGACATCATTTAGCAGCTGCAAGAAGGCGATGACATCCTTTAATAGCTAAAATAAATATTAACTAAGCTCTAGGCTTTACTATGGGTACTAGACAACGATATAAATACTTATATAGAGAAATACATACTTATATATATGGAATACATCCAAGACAGAAACGAATACTCGCGCTCATCATACAAATATTGGCCGATAGCGGGAATCGAACCCGGAACCGCTAGCTTCGTCACTACCAACTAGGGAATGCAATTTAACCGGTTATTAACCGTTTTTGTATGACAATAACCGGTTAAAACCGGTTATAACCGGTTATTTGCATTCTCTACTACCAACTAGGCCAACTTGTTGTCAACAGTAAAGACATCTTATTACTTAACACCAAATTAGAGTAAGAGAGCTAGAGGGCAATTATTACTCTAATATTGCTCGTGTAAGTACTTCTTTAGCCGCTCACACTTAGAATCTTATGATCTATCCAAGCCACGGTGTCTCATTTGTCAAGCCCTTGGCCTGACATTTCCTAGAATGTAATTCTCGATTCTCGCCTAACGTAAGATAGATTAAATAGCTGTAATGTAACACTATATCACCTTTAATAACAATATAATGTTCTTCAATTACATAATGTTTTTATTTGAGGCCGTATATTGTCGCCATGTCTGTACCTATGCATATCAGTCGTTTTATTTAAAAACGAGACTATTGAAAGGCTGCTCTTAAACAACAAATAACTTGTCACTTCAATAACAGCGGTTTTGGCATAGTAGGTTACATTATACCCGCGTGGTTGCCGGGTTAGAACCGTGCCACTCCATGTCTTCCCATGAATGTCCTAGAGACGACTAAGGGAATAAAGGCTGTGTAGTACTGTTAGGCGATGGGCTTGCAACCTGTCACTAATACACTTGTGAACATGTTGTGTGATTGTGCAAAATGTGGTTACAGAATTTTCAACAAGTTTTCTAGAGTTGTTGGTAATTCTGTAGCTCTCCCTATCCCAATCTGGGAATCAAGGCGTGAGTTTATGTATACTAACACTAGCGACCCGCCCTCGCTTCGCTTCAGTTTATGCGAGTTTAATATAACACCCGTCCGTATATAAACCAGTACTTATTGTACATAAAAACCTTTTTCTTGAATCACTCTATCTATTGCTGAAAACTGCATCCGTTGCGTAGTTTAAAAGATCTCAGCGTATAGACAGCGGGAGCCACTTCGTTTTATACTATTTTATATACTAACTAACAAGATAATTAGCAAGCGGGCTTTCCATAAGCCACCAGCCACCCGCCTCGCTTTGCTACTCGTTTTTGTTCGGGAAACTTCCCTTTTTAACCGACTTCAAAATCGTTATGACACATAATAATACGCTTAATTTTTATCTATATACGTAGAGGTATAAAAATAGTTTGATAGTTATAGTTTTATGTCTGCAAAAACTTTATTGTACAAAAAAAACAATACAATTAATATAAAAAATATGTACAAAGGCAAACTTCCTTCCCTTCCCTTTAAGGATATTCTAGGGGTTCCTTTTAGTTGTATGTTAAACAAAACAATAAATTACCTTTGTTTCGGTTTCCATGTATCTCTCAAATATTTAGCCCACTTAACCATTCAAAGCGCAGCTGCTGATCACGTTAGAGTTATAGTCTGTTAGGAATTTAGTTCAACTAACTAGGAAAACGGATTAACTCCGTCATAACTAGATCTATGCCCGGTAAACAGTGGCTGACTCTAACTAAATATAATCCTCTTGACGCATTTGTTAGATCGTGGCGGGATAATGAAAGCGGCTGCCACGTGACACTTTTTATCAAAATCACGTATTTTTACATATTTTTACTACTTATAGTGTCGTTTATTTACACTATGTAAACTGAGTTCGAAGCTCCATATCTTTATCCCGGGTACACTACAACATAATTCCGAATTGAACAAAATTCCAAATTTTTCATAGTTCCGAATGCAATGTTTTGATACAAGACTTTATTTCTTGATATCGCTTATAAATCAAACGTAACCTAAAAAAAGTTAAAACATAACACAACTTTCGGAAAAAATAAATTTCGGACAAATGAATATTCGGAAAAGAATAATTAGGAATTTCAAGGCTTGTTCCCCCTTTTTCTCACCTTAAACTGAAGCCAGCTAAAAGTAAGTTCTTGCTCAACATATCAGAGTTGTTGTAAAAAAAATACGAGCAAAAGAACAAGCTGGCACTATCAAAGCTCGAGTTATTCGGTGACGTCAGCGCCGTAGAATAATTGGCATTCTTTTCCTGCTCTGCCCAAAAGTAAACTCAAAAGCCATCAGGCATAAGTTTAACTATGGCACTAAAGTTTAACACATTATTGCATAAATAATGTGCAATAAAGATTAAATAAATAATTATACCGTAAGCTATTTGGTATACTAAAATCTTTTTTACTTTTGACGCAGCACATGAAAATACCTCCAGTCAAACATTAGACAAAATGGTGTTTAACTGAAACATGTGAAACATGTCTTAATTTAAACCATCAATGTTGCGTAAAGTACCTAATATTTATTATAGTATATTATAAAATTAATAGTAATTGCGTAAAGTTAGTTATAATGTAAACGCGCAAGTTTCTTGTTTATATTTATGTGTGGTAACTTCTTTTCAAGATATAATCACTTTTAATCAAGATTTTTTTACTATATTGAGCAGCTAGCCAATCGAGCTGACGAACCGGTCACATTCATCGCTTATCATAGACGTTACCAACATCAAAGTTTAGTCCGATACAGAGTAGACGATATATGAGCGCTTACATTTTTAAATTATATTTTTCAACGCTTTTATTTATTTATTTCAAAAATTGTATTTTCATGTACATTCAGATAGTGGTGTTACAATGTATAAGGTCAGTTCATGACGCCCTGTAAGGGCACACAATTATAATACCTTAAATCTAATAAGTAAAGGTAGGTAGTACTAATAACAGGTCCGAGCACCTAATTTTAAATTTAAATTTAGGAATTTAAGCTTAGTTTTGTCCTCGTGAGTCCGGAGTCGGTCTGGGCACTTCGCGATCACGAATCGACGCCCCTTACCACTAGCCCACCAATGTAAACTTTACGGGGGAGAAACGAACTTTCTCTACGAATGAATTTTTCATACAACCGGGCGTTGAGAGGGGCACTTTGATGAAGGCAAGTAAGTTGGAAGTTTGTAAGAACTGGGGACTCTCCAATTTGTTTGAAGGACGATAATAGAGTGCGTTTGGAATGTTCCGGAGTATTTAGGAAGTTAGTAGGGCGAAGCCGGGTTGATTGACGCACGGCACGGGGTGAAATTATACGCCAGGGGGACTAGACAATATGCATAACGCTAACATAAGGGATTTTTGCAAAACTGACATGTCTTAAATTGACATAAGCGGCCGACGCAATACATCATCAGCTTACGTTAATCTTAAGATTTGGCAGTTATCTAGGCTCACATCTCTGTTTACACTAAAATGTGAAGCACGAAGGACTCCTCGTTAAAATTAAAAAGTCACTGTGACACTCTTTCTTCTTTACCTTAAAATCGTACCTTGAAAACAGATGCTATAAAGTAACATGAATATAATACTGAAACTTCATCTATGTATGAAATAAAATCAGGCGTGCCACAGGGCAGCATTTTGGGTCCGGTGCTCCACTTGATTTTTACAGCTGACTTGCCTATTGCTAGTAACACTACTGCTGCGATATACGCAGACTACACTGCATTGCTGTCTGTACATGAAAACCTCATTGCAACAACTGAAAACCTTCAGAAACACCTTAACTTAAATTGAAAACTGGCTCAGTAAGTGGCGGATCAAGGTCAATAAAGACAAACTGACTCATGATACATCTGCGCTAAGAAGACAAACCTGCCCGCCTCCTAAACTGTGCAATGAAGAGGTCCTACAAGAAGACAATATCCATAAGTCTTACACCTCAACCGGCGGTTGTAAGCAAATTTCATGCATAGATGGAGAAAGCCGTGACCTCATGATTCGCCGTTTGATTCGTGTCACAGATTGTATCACTTTGTAGAATTTTCATTTCATAGAAAGCTAATTTCTGCTGAAACCTTATTGTTTTCAGATCATCTTAAGGTTTCAGCAGAAATTAGTTTTCTATGTACCTAATGAAAATTCTGTGAAGTGATACAATCTG
Organism: Acleris cristana; assembly: GCA_948252455.1. Lineage (NCBI taxonomy): Eukaryota > Metazoa > Arthropoda > Insecta > Lepidoptera > Tortricidae > Acleris > Acleris cristana. The sequence continues at coordinate 4,240,747 of OX411781.1, read as the reverse complement.
CGTAATAATTGTCGGCAAATCATTAGGTAACCGATGTTTGAATGTGAACCAAGACTTCAACCTGCGAACAGGAAGGAAGCAAGGGACAGTGACATACGATAGCGATAGAGTATTAATCACACATTAGAATGAATGCTGCACAATTACAAGTAGCGGGCAGCATACAATTTTGCAGACTAAAGAGGAATAATATTCCACACCTAGTGGAAAGATTCGCAGACAAATGCTAAGGGAGACGTCACAGGGCTTATCTATACTAAAAACAATTACAGATTAGAACTATTAAACAACAGTCTTGCTAATTGTTTTCAAAAACAGATTGCTAAGTCGCAGGATACCAAAAAAAATATATAGGAAAGATATAGCTCCCGTAGAGATGTACTCAACCCCACGATCTGGCAAATGATTCCTTTCGTGTACCCATTGTTGTGTTTTGCCTGCAGAGCCCTAGTATCAATACGGCCCCGTCGAAACACAGCCCCGCGAACAATAGGTGCATTAGCGATCCATTTCTTCTGCCAAAATATCTTCCATTCCGACCGGAAAGAGAGTTGAAACTGGAACGGAACAGGAAAATTGCGTATTTTTTTAATCATTGGACAAGAACGATACTTACTTGAATTATATTTTTAATCTTTTGAATAAATTTCATCCAATGCTACATTATAATTGCAAACAAATAAAAAGCGATGCATTATTAGTTTATTTTGGTTTATGATTTTAAAGTATATTAATTCCAGATTGTAAAGCGAAATCTTAGTATTTACCTCCATGTTGACTTTAGTTATTTCTGTCTAAAATAAAATACTGAAGCAAAATGTTAACTGGCAACAATTTGGCTTTAATTAACTTTAGCCGAAACTCGTTGGTTTTTAAATTTGAACTCGTCCGCTAAGTACATTAACGTGCATGGCTGCGGGCGCGCACCGCGCACCTACGCCGCCGCTGGCGCCAGCGCGTTCTAACTAGGTTATGCCCGATCATGCCATAATATTATCGGCGCAACACACGCTAACAGGATCAATCCCAAACGTTTCAGGAAAATATAGTAGTACTAAAACGAGGGTCCTCATTGCGATTAATTACGAAAAATACATACGTAAGGTCAGTCGGGGCTTTTCCGACCGAGGGTTAAATGCGTCATTTGATTTTAGGAAATTTACCACAAAAACTTCTATGTCTGGTCATGTGCATATTTTAAGGGATTCATAGTCTAAATAAGAACCCTTTAAATAGTTTTGCCATGACCACCTGTCTACCTATTTGTCTGTCTGTCCGTATGTAATGAAACATGTAAAAAAAGTCCAAGGTACCTCCCGAACAAGTGCGAGGTATGATTGTATAGCTCTTAAAAAAACATTATGTGTGTAAACAATTTTTAAATTTCAGAGACATTTATTTCCATTCTTTGACTGAAAGTTCATTAAAGAGAAGTGTCATTAACCCGCCGTATAAAATACAGCTTGCAATAATAATAAAAAGTAAAACTTTAATTAACTGTTGAACAAAAAATTTGCTCTTTGCGACGTAACGAGTGCTAGTTTCTCAAAAATATATCCAGGGTTAAAACTGAGACCGTATCTACAATATAAATGGGGGTAGTTTTACCAGTCATGCCGCACTGCAGGCTACTGCTATTTCACTGCAAAAGTGGTTATACCTGTGTGTGAGTCCACTCTGCACCTGACACTTTTCAGTCTAAATCACGACACTGTTTTATCAACCATTCCTTTTTATTCTTTTCTCACTGGCAACATAGAAGAGTATTAGTCAATTAAGGTGGCAATACACGAGACCAAACATATTTACCGGCGTTGATTATTTAAATCAGGTCGGTTCGGTATTCCTACGCGACTGAATAAAGTGTTCTATGCAAATAACTTTATGTTATGGTAGAAGCGTGAAGAGGCAGCGAGGTCACTTAGACATCGGTTACACGCTCAGTATTTCATCAGTCTGGCGTCAGTTCAATCATGATCGAGGGGGACGCAGCTATTATGTTAATATAGCTGCGTCCCTTTCGAGCACGGACTGAACTGACGCCAAACTGATCGTGTAACCCTTGTCATAGGCCGCGTTCCCACTTTTTTGTGACAGATATGTAGATTCCACAGATAGTGCAGATAAAGTGTCGTGGCTTGTATATTTAAATGGAGTTGTTCACACGACACGATTCAATCGACTATTTTGACGTAGACAATCATCTGCGATAATTAAAACGTCACGGTAAAAACATGACGACAGATAATACACATAATCTATATAATCTAGAGGTAACAGAAGGACTTTCAGATAGTCGAAATCTAGAAATGACATTCGTCTCACGGTAAAAAAAAAGTGAAATAGGTATAGGAGCGCGTCCTTAAAAGCTATAAGTGACAAAGGCCCAACTATAGTGCCCGGCCGTTAGGAAGTCAATCCTGACAGCTGTCATCGCAGTACAATTTATAACCTATTCTTGGGTTTGAGGTTATAAATTGTACTGCGATGACAGCTGTCAGGATTGACTTCCTAGTGGCCGGGCACTATAGAACCTACTGTTTTTCTGTTGTTTATTTAAGAAGGATTTAATTTACTACATACACTAAACATATGGAAGTAGATTAAAGTTAAAATATTATGAGGTGTTAAGAGATCTACTTCTTTTCAAAATAGTATGAAATGAATTCACTACGAAAGGCAGGTCGCTACTATTAGCATTTTGTTTTAAGTAGACTTAATAATAGACATAGACGTGTAATAGCGCCTAAAGGACTACTTACAGAAACAAGATTTTCATTCTTACTAACTATTATACAGGGTGTCCCGTATTTAGAAGAAGAAGAAGAAGAAGAAATACGTTTATTCACCAACCATAAGACACACATTATACAAAAAATTAAAGAAAACAGTGAAGGTAACAGAGAAGGCGCGCAATGTATGTCCAAGATCAACCTGTATATTGTAATCCGTTAAGGAGCAACTATTTTGCAGACGGCTATGTGTAACAATGACTAAAATGTATTGATTAACAGTCTATTAAGATTTAACAGTTTGCTAATTGTTAGGTGAATTCCGAGATAATCTACTTTGTGAACGACGGCAACTTAAATTCCAAAACTTTACGTACAACTTAACAGGGAATAAATGAGACGGATTAAGGACCTAGTATACTGGTATTGCAGAAACGACGAACATCTTAGTCAATTTCTAATATTTATCCATACCAACCTCTGATTGCCTCAAACTACTGGATCTGAACTTCGAATTCATAACTTAATCTTCAGTGACTATGGAGTCCAAGTTGAAGACTGCCGCTGATAAAGGAGTCAGAGGGTATTTAGCATCATAGGCCCTAGAGACAAGATGGAATGCGATAATGTTATCGTTATCGAAAATATACAGGATTGACGTAAGCTGCCAGACGGCTGGTTTACGAAAATCATTCATGTTGGCACTATGCATCTTGTCTAAGTCGTCAGATTAATTAATACCTGTATATTTATCTAACACGTGCATTTTATATCGTTCTTCTCCCGGGGATAACTCGAGCAGGTTTAATAAGTTAGCTCCTTGGCCACGGTCGGGGGCCGACTGTAAAATTATGAGCTGATGGTGGCGTCTGAGCTTCTGAGGCCTTGAACATAAACCGGAGTAATGCCACATATGCGTATGCGTATTGCATGCCATGAATGTGTCTGTTGTACACAAACTAACCATTCAATAAAAAAATGCTGGTCAGTCCTTAAAGTACTATAAATAATTACTTTAAAGTATAAAAAACATTTCCACACAGAACTTACATGTTATAATTGTCCTTTTAGTGTATATATACACAGTGCGTTTAATGTATTCATGTATATACTCACGTAATCTCATTTGTATGTATATTTATATTAGTCTAACTGCTACATCATTGATGTTAAAAAAAATCTTTAACCACATTTGCTGGTATATTTGTTTCGCAATGCCTTGCAAAAAAAACCAGTTTTAAATTAAATTTTAATTTTATGTCCTCTATAAACGGTTCAGGATATCAATAATGAAGTTGTATAAGAGTGCTGATATCTCGAAAACTATAAAAATTTCATAAAGATTCCTCTAAAACTTTCATAAAGAGCCCTCTTAGTTATGGCGCTGGTTTTAGGATCAGCCTGTATATATAAAATGTTTTTATTTTAAATGCTGATAACACCAAACCTTAACGTAGGTAATGAAAACAATTTTTTTTCAATCCATATTTTTTTAAATAATTAATCTTACCCTTGATGTTGGCATAAAATATAGAGGTCATTTTTATGCCCGTTTCTAGTTAAAGAATTAGATTTAGAATTAGAAAGTAAGAATTATGTTCAATGATTTTATAGATTTTCAATGTTATAGATTTTGTATGTTAGAGATTTTTAGAAATTATGTTATATCATATGTTAGAATTATAGAATATAATAGGTTAGATTAGGTACATACTTACATAGTTATATGAAGTTTAGTGAAGTTTAGAGCTATAAATGATTATTATAATGAGATCTTACATAGTGCAAGTTTAGTACAAATGATTTTAGGCCAAACAATATAGACGTATGTCTTATATCTTGGACCATACGAGAGGCATCTTGGTAAAGCTACACCGAATGTTTGTGTGGTTTGCGCGCAGTGAATGGAATGGAAAATGAGATCATTTCGTCTTCTGCGCGTTTTACACTGAGCCACTCTTTGTTCGCTGTCTGTAGCCTTTGTCTTCATTTGTTGAAGTGCTCATTTGTTTTTCGCACATTATTTTTAAGCCTAAAATTATTTTCAGAATTGGAATACACCTAAAATAAGTAAATGAAAAGCAAGCTTTAAAAACCCGACTGCATTTATTGATATTTTTATTAAACCCGTTTATAAATGCTACTATATTCGTATATATTTGAGATGGTCACATTAAGAACTTTCTAATGATAGCTATATTGTTATAATTAAAATACTTTTTTTGTTGACATAAATATAATTGTCAGTTTCCCATTGTTGTTATTTCAATTTTAACAGTTTAGGTATCCTATGTCACCCGGGATGGTGAAAGGATTCTAACGATACCAAACATTTAAATTGGCTCAAGCGTTTAGAAGTTATGGTGGAATAAATAATCCTAAGATACATACATATATGAACCCTGAAAACATTACACTAATTTTTTGGGTAGTCGTGTAAACACTACATTTTATTCATTTTTAAGGTTCCAAAGTCAAACTGGGAACCTTTATAATTTCGCCATGACCGTCTGTCCGAGGTTTAACTCGGAGACTGTAACAAAGCTGTCATTTGGTAAAAAAATACATTTTAATTACGCCAAAAAATTCTACCTCCTTTCCCAAATACCTACATGTAAATAAAAGGTAAATTATTAATTTAAAATTATGAACATCGAGTGAGTTAGGTAGTATTGTTAAAAATATTAATAAATTTAATTCGAAAAGTCTCATCGCGTCAGTTCGCTAAAGTTGCGTGTCCCCCTCCCCTCCTGTAGCCAGAACTATACGTGATAAAAATTTGAAAAACATATCTTAAAAACCCTACAATGAGGAAGGTCCGCCATGGTCTTTTTGATGACGATCCTTATTGGTTGAATTGATTTGTATTATTAATTTAAAATTGTATCTAAGTATTAGTTTTTCGACAGCCATGATGGTGATACTTTTAATTTTGACATGTATCAAAACGATTATCAAAAATAACCCCCCAACGTATCTATACCTATGTATGTATGTGTACATACATACAGCCCATACTAAGATATTTCATTTTGGTTTTTCAGGTGATACCTTGTTATTTGTATTCTTTCTGTATGTCAGCGTCTATCCGAGATAGGTACTCAAAGATATTTTAGATACAGTTAATAAAGTTAACTAGTTCATTTTTCAAACTTGAGTATGAAAAGTCGTCACCATGGAACGGCTTGTTTGTATTTCTTTATTTGTATTTCTTAATTTCTATTTATTTATATCGTGCACCTACGTAAGTGGATGAAATAAAAATTTAATCCGAATTAAATTACTTCCGCAATTACCTATAGAAGAAATCATAATCTCACGTAGGCTGGGGAACTAATTTGTATTTCTTTATATCGTGCACCCACATAAGAATAATCTACTTACTTATATTAATTATTTGTATGAAATAAAAATTGGTTTCTCATGTAACCTTGTTGAGCCAAATAATTATTGATAGTAAAATCCGCTACAGGCTTGAGCTTTCGGCAGGTTTTTATTAAGTTGAGATAATTAAAATTGAATGTTGGCTTCGGACGTGATCAATCGTTTACTTCTTAATCAAAATCAAATACAGAAAAAGTCGAACAGGCACGGGCTTTGGTTTAATTATGACTCCTTATTCTTAAGATCTGAAAAATTAATCACCCCATTTGGAGTGTGCTGGGAGCGTGCGTTTCTGCTCCTCCCCCTCAGGGTTACGCCGCCGCCTTACCAACTGGAAGTATTGGCATTCTTTATTCTAAATGAAATGAAATTGTTAATTTTACGTAATTTTGGGTGCAACATGGCTTACATACGTATAATATACAAAATATCACTAAAATTTACTTTTCGAGGCATGTAAAAAAGGTCGAAATAGCCTAAAGTCCTGTATGCTAGAAAAATATTTTTCAACAAGCTATATATTCAATGGCAGTTTGAATTTTCACGAAGTGAGATTTTTTATTGAATCAGGAAGTTCGTTGAAGGTTTGTATGTACATGACGTAGCTTTTTTTTTGCAACAAGTGACCATTTTGATAGTGTGGACGCACGAGTCGCTTATAAAACTCTTTCACCTGGAGAAAAATTAAATGTTGCCATTTTTAGACACAAAAACGCATGTGATATTTTTAAAATAGGTAAAGAAAGGATTATTATAGTTTTTAAAACAATACATGGCCTGCATGAATCTGTCTGTTTTAGTCCAAATATATGTAGCTCTTACACATTGCATTACACATTGCATTTCAAATAACTACACTGTCTATTTTCTGACGACCTACCCCACTGCGTTATGCCATATAGTAGAATTATTAATAGTACAGTCGAGTTCATAAATATGTGTTCATTTTAGTACCTTGTCAATTTAATCGGTGCGACAATTAATATTATTACTATGGCAGTTTAAACATGGCATTAAATAGAAAAGGTACTAAAGGGTACACATATTTATGAACTCGAATGTACAAGTAATAGTACAAGTGGTTAAAGTACGATTAGTCATGGTAATAACCTAATGGCTGCTTCTTTGGAGACTTAAATACTTTTTTTTTCAATGCAAAACGTGCCTTTTATTCTGGACCAGACATCTGCAACATGTTTGTTCTAGTTATAAAAGAAGAATCTAATGGTATTGTCCAAAGTCTGTTCAGCATTATTATTAATTTCTTTTGCGTTAAAAATGCGTTCACTGAGAAGTAGGTAAACTCAACAGTTATGTTTAATGGATACTGATTATTACAATAAATGACCCAATCACGGCCGCCGTAAGAATAACAATATTTTTATCTCCTGTCAAATGAATATTTACCTACATTACATTGCTGCACAATAAACTTTTAAATTAATTACTCTTAGGGCGGATTCCACCAAACTGGAATAAGGTCTTACACCTAGATTAAACGCCGAATTTGTATAGACTAATCTCGGAGTAAGTCTTATTCCAGTTTGGTCGAATCGGCCCTTAGTGAACAAGATATCTTCAATTACTTGCTACAATGGTAAGCATTAGTCAAGTCTATGTCTGGTTAAATTTTATTTTCGTATCGATGTATATTCCACACTTTGTATCGATCTTCCAACATACAACACAACACACATACACACACTAACACACACAACATACACACACACACATAACAACACACAACAAACATAACATATTCCATATCATACATACCTACAAAAACTGACCTGAGTGTATGTACGATCATCGAAAGACATTATAGGTAACTTAAGTAAATGACCTCTTGCACGTAGTTGTGTACAAAACTAATATGGAATTTACATCAATTTTCAAATATAGAATGTCGATGGATCTATAATGTGATACAACTACACGCAAGAGATCATTTATTTAACTTTTTCACCTTTACTTATTTATACTATCTAAACAATTTTAAATCCTTGTATATTTATACATCACATAAAATGTTGTGAGAGCAAAGTGTCCCTCATTTCATTTACAACAATATACAATCGTCTGTTTTATTATATCCCTTACATTACTCGAATATGGTGCGGTCCAGAAGTAAAGTGAGAACTATAGCCCATAAACGTGATTTAGCATCAAACACCCGCTGCCTGCACCGAGAAAATCCGACGCATTCATCTAATACAATCAAAACAGATAAACAACCCTGAAAACTTTCAGAAATACGGCTTGATTGCTAGTTAATTAATAAATCAGCCAGTTTTCATGTTTTTTTCCTTATTAATTAGCGTTTTGTTTAGAGAGTGAAATTTAATTAAAGAGTTAAACTAATCTTATTGGCTTACATTTGACTTCGAAACTTATAGTAGTGTCTCTTGGCCTAATTAGGGTTCCATGCCAAAGAATGACGAGATAAACCAGTAAACTGACTGAATTCGACTTGCGTATTGAAGATTGCGTCAATTCTTCTCCTCTTGTTCTTCAACCTATTGCCACCCAATGCTGAGTGTAGGCCTCTTTCATTGCACTCCACTCTCTACGATCTTGGGTCTTCCTTATCCAATTTCTACCGGCAATTTTAACCAGATCGTCGGTCCATCTCATTGGCTGCCTGCCCACATTTCGGCGTCTAGAACGGGATCTCAATTCAAGGACTTGCGTCAATTGGTGGAGTCCGAAAAATTAGACATTATAACTAAGCGACAATAATGTATGTCACCAGCTGCCAAACTACCTACCTATTTGCTAAATTATGTCCAACTTTTTGAACACCTTTCTGAAATTATTATTACCGGTCTAGTTTTTTTTGCCTTTGACAAAGCAAACGAGCTCCCGAGCCACCAGAGCCCGTAACATGCCCTGCGTTTATCGCGTGACAAAGTTTAGATAAGGCATCCGTCTCCTTTTGACACGTAAATAGTACGACAGTGACGGATGCTTTATCCAAATTTGACACGCGATATAGACGCAAACATACAAGAGGATTTTGGATCCCGTAGACAAAATCCATCTCAAGCCTAGCAAAAGGTAGCAAAAGACCCGGCACAAGGTCTTTCCAACACATCGGATTCGCACATCTTAGTTAAGGTGCGACACGACGAACAAAAGGACATATGCTTTAATGACATTTATTATAACATAAACAATCAACGCGTATATGCAGGTACTTATTAACGATGGCAAAAATTGGTATAGTATCCCTTGGTAAAAATATTGGGATTTGAAGGATGGTCAAAATATTTAGAAGTTTTAGACAAAAATGTAAGCCCAAAAGGGAGGACCGAAGTAGCATCTGTTCGCGGGTTTGGCTAATGTGACCGATTTTGGAATTTAGAACTTATAAAATGGACAGGGAAAAGAGTAAAGAACAAAACTACTTAATAGTTAGTAGACCTACCAAAAAATACTTGTAATTTTGTTTAGATACTAACCAATTCAAAATAAAGTTGTATGTGAGAAAATTATGGGCTCCGTTCATTTGACCGAAATACGTTTGGCCGAATGAGTCGTTTGCCAACTGTTTCATTTTCCAACCCGCTTATATTTCTGTAACTGCAAATATTTCAGGATATATTTTTGTGCCATTGTAGACCCTATAGGTTAGGTTAGGTTAGTTTTTATAAAAATTCTGAAATATTTACAGTTACTAAAATATACGCGGGTTGGGAAATGAAGCAGTTGCCAAACGACTCATTCGGTCAAACGTATTTCGGTGAAACATTAGTGAACCGAAAATTATACATACTTTGATCTATGACAGAGGTAACGGGGTGATTTAGAGAGCGTCGACAACACGCGGAGTGACGCAGTATTCGACGGCGCCTCGGCGACTTGTAGATCCGCTGTTGTCTTCGGCCTCTACTTCGTGGTTCTCGAGGTAAAAAGGATGGAACAGAGGTATAACGTAAACTGTCCGCTCCGGGGTCGACTGTAAAAATAGACTATAGAATAAATATGGGGAGAAAATACAAAGTAATATATATATATATATAACTCTATGGAAGCAAATAACTAGATGAGGAAAACGAGAACGCTTGCGAAAACTTCCCGGAATTATCCGGTGTGGACGAAGACTTCGTAGCTCAGGGGGCCGTTCCATTGAAACGGGCCCAATATAATATAACAATTTGAAGAGTATTATTTACAGCGATACTTTGGCAAAGTCTTTTGTTTTATAACTCCACGGGCACAATGTTGTACGAAAATAAAGATACAAGGAACTGTGTACTATTTATTCGTTGATATAACAGACGTAAGGAAAAATTAACTGTTTCAGTACCAAAGGCTTGCCTTCACAGATTCGAATTTCAAACATAAAAACATTCAGAATCAATATGCTAGCACCGAAAAGTATAAAATTGATAAAAAGGCCGAAACTAGAAATACAGAAAAAAGTGAACAAGAAGAGTCACGTGATCTATCAGTGACGCGATTGGTTTAAAAACGAAACAAATAGAAACGCTAGTAGTAAGCGTAATGCATCTTGTCTAAGGCCTCAGAGGCGAAGCGATATTTGCAGCGATAACGCTGTAGTATCTATTACTAACTAATACACTCACAAAAATTCACATTTATAAACTAGTAATCAATGAAAGTTGCCTATATTGATCCAAACTTCAGACAGCTAAAAGGGATATGCTTTGCTTTTCAAAGGATTCCTAATAAAGTCATGGACCAAAGACATTGAAGTCTAAAATGCTCTTCATCAGATTCAGTTTTTGCCTTGATGAAAGTTTACATTAGCTTTTCTTCTATAAAGTACTGCCATAAAGAGGTTATACATACGGGCTTAAAACCTCTTTCAACAATGCCTCTTTTATAAGGATAAATGATAACGGTGTATTTCGTACTTCTAGCCGTTTTGTTAAATATCTCTGACCGGCAAAGCGTGCCACTCTGTAAATTGAATTTGCGTATTATCATGTTTGTTCGAGTATGAAAGTCTTTATTTTATTAAGCTGAGCGGACGTGATCCAGTATGGCGAGGGAAAGAACGACCCGAAATTTTATTTTCAATTACTGGCGTCAGAGAAATTGAAAATGCAGTGGAAAACTGGAAATACGGTTTACGAAATGTGAACGATTCTTCCGGGCAGTGCTTGCGCTCCAATTTCAAGAGAGGATATTATGTAAATGTTTATTACTCTATGATATTGATATTAAATATTAGTCGGCAACATACACTTACATACAAATACCAATTTAAAGATACCTTTTCTTATCGTGAATTACTCTTAAAACCCTTCAAGTTCAATGTTTTTTTGCTGGAACACAATATACTTAACTTGGTTGACATTATGTAATTATTCCAATGTCTTCAGTCTGCATGCAGGAGTGCAAATGTTTTTTACATAATGAATAAAAATAAAATTAATAGGATTAAAATTACGTTACATAAGTTATTTCTTTTTAATAAATTCTTATAATTAAGGTTTCATTACAGTATTATTATTTTTAATTCATAAATCAAAGTTTAAAGTAGGTACAAAAACGTGACTTTCAGAGCACGCGTCTCATCAATGGCGGCTACTAGGTACAACATTTCTGTCGAACCTCAAGGATAAACAGTCGCCATTGGTTTAATTTTGCTGCGTTAGCGGGGAAAAACTTCAACTCGGGAATTGATGCTATATGTAAAGGTCGTCCGGCCGTTGTGAATACACGAACTTTAAAAATCTCCGGCCTTTAAGCGGCCTGCACACGTATAGTTCGGACCGCGGGAAACGCCACGCTCCGTTCCAATCCTCGTTCCGAACCATACGTGTAAATGCAATTGTAATAGTAAAATAGTAAAAAATTTACGGTTCGGAACGAAAATAGGAACGGCGCGTGGCGTTTCCCGCGGTCCGAACTTTACATGTAAAGGCCGCTTTAGAGTATGGTCTAGTTAACACTTTGTAAAGGACGTCAGGCGTCAGGAGGTTAACCTCCATCCATTGTATTTAGTATTTAGTTATGTTAAGCATAGTACATGTCTTCGAATAGTTAAGGCGATTCGGAAAAAATATTAAATTGTTCGTGCTCTGGGCTTTGCTAAGTGATATAGCAAAGAAATGAAAGCTACGCTTGTTTAGTTTAATTGATGTTTTACTTTGAACGGTTAGTAGAACAAGTTGCAGGTAAGTTATATTAGTTGTTGGCCATTGGTCCAAATTCGCTTGTTAGTTGCGGCCGCGGGTAGTAGATTTCTGCGAACATGCCGCTTGGTATCCGCGGCCAACTTTATCTGTAACCGCCCAACTGAAAAATGAAAATGGACGCAGTGAATTTCACTGGGTAAGGCCACGTAAAGTTAGTATGAGTATTTAGGAATATGGTATTAAAACTATTTTAATACAAATTTAAAACATTCTAATTAAAGAAAGAACTTGCTTAATCTTTACAGTACCTACCGTTTCTCCCTCCGACGTTGGATATCATATTCGCAAAACATGATATTCTCAAAGTATCATACAAGCAAAGCATCATATTCGCAAAACATGACATTCGCAAATCATCATAGTAGCAAAACATCACATTAGCAAAACATAATTATTAGTAGTTAAGACTTGCATCAGACAGTATGGAGGAGCTCCTTTTTTGAGTGGTTTGGCCCTCCGGGCCTACTGTAAATCTAACATAACCTAAACCCACCTACGATTCTAGAACCAAACCCGACTATTTGTAAATATCATGTTTTGCGAATATGTGTTTTGCTAGTATGATGTTATGCGTATATGATGTTTTGCTAGTAGGTATGATATTTTACGAAGATGATATTCACACTATGAACGGAAATTAACTTTATTTTATGAAGGCGGCATAGCAAATTTATAATCGGCCAGTTTGAGTAGCGTAAGGACATAGCTCATTGTAATTTTAATGTATTAATTTAAAAATAAAATACCTGACAGTTATCATTATATATTATAAACGTATTAATAATATTAATATAATAATTAGGTATATTAAATTGAATCTTGAACTAATCTGATTTCGAAATTGCCCTTATTTTTATGTACCTAGTCACAAATCGAGGTGGCAAAAAATAATAACGTAGAATAGAAAGTGTCCTTTTCGGAACTGAAGGTTTTGTTTTGCCTTAATAGTTTCTGATTCATAAAATACGGTATACCCCAATTATGAAAGCCCAGCGTAACCGTTACCCAGCAGTTCAGGCATTTAAGCTTCGAATTGCATTAGGACGGGAAGGCAGTGGGATAGATCCTATAATCCCGTTCGCCAAATCTGATTTCCCAAGCCGCATCTTGAGCTGGCCCTGCACACAAACAACCACTTATATTGACCGGGATTACGTTGTTTTGCTCTTTGTTCACAAGTCAATAATGTTAATTACTGTAGGAACGTCGAAGGTCATATCGGATAAAAGTGAGACAATCATCACGCTGCATCACCTAGTAAAAAAGGGATAATGTTTTTGGCCGACTTCACTTTTGTTTTACGCAGTCATTGGGGTCAATTTTATGACGGTAAAATTTTATTATACTGAAAAAATAAATGGGTTGATTTTACTACATTTTAGGACCTACCCATGAATTTGGTTGAGGTAACACCTAACCTTAGTAAAAACAATACATTGAAAAGGTTGCTTCAACCTTTTTAATGGTTAACTCAACCAAACTCACGTGTGTAGGTCCTATTTTAACCATTTAAAACTATTAAAATCAACCCATTTGTTTTTTCAGTGTATTGCAATAAACGGCATTTTAATAATTTCACATAATAACACCGATAAGTCGTTCATGGTTATAAGTATTTCTTAACTTTTATCGTTAGCTTATAATTAAGTTGTTTTACGTTTTATTTTCAGTTTAGTAAGAGCTTATTTTGCTTCTTTCCTCCATACCTAATACCACATTTGCAATTGCATCAGAATGAAACTTGAAATTCGATATTTTGTAATTTCGAGGAACGTATCTGCTATCGGAAATTGAAACGAGATAAAATGTCGCAATATCATTCGCGTACGGCCACCTGGCTGCAATCGCAAAGTTGAATGTTGTATATAGTTCTTAAGCATCTTCCTTTAAAATATATTATTTTATCGAACGAATCCTTCAATTCTTTACCCTCACGTTTATAATAATAAGTAAAGAGACTCATTGTTCGAATAACTGCCCCATAACAATGTCCATGGAAATTATTTACGCAAATCTTTCGGTGTAAGAATTCAATGAATGTTTTACGATAGCAAATATATAACTTATATATAACTTTACAAATTTCTTTGAATGGCAAATTAAATTCGTAGAATAATCATAATTCATAGCATGTAATATTCATATTTTTACAAATTCCACCGAATGGCAACTAGAATTTCAAGAGAAATCATTGTAACTAATACGTTAATAATAAATTTCTAGGTTATGAAAACAGCAAATTTATAAATAACTAAAAATAATAATCTAAAATTATTAATTATAAATCAAAATTATTTCAATGTTTTAGAATTTACAGATTAAAACTAGTAAATAGTAGGTATTTTTGTCCGAAAAAACTAGAACATGAATCTAAGCGTATTTAATACTGTAATTTTAGACTACCTCTATATTTACTGACCTTCTAATTTAGTTTTATATAATTCAATTCGGTTTGATTTATTAGATTTTACGCGGTTTTGCCCCTAACTAACTCTGAAAAACCAAGTATTCTTCTAAAACCCTCTCCAGTCAAATCTTCTCACATTTACGTTAAGCTGGTGAACCCTACCTAGCTAAACTGAGGACTGCGATGGTGTCACGTGTGTGCCTGCCGCCCTGAGCCATGTGTTAGTGTGAAAGCCTTGGCCGAAGCATGATACTTCCACGGCAATAGCAAATATACGGATAAGCATAAAGGCCTGGCTTCATTGATCGTGGACAAGGATATTGTCTAGATCCAGGCAATGGTTGGTGTGTCAGCACCCTAAAGTTGATAGTGAATCAGGAGAAGCCAGGTGCAATCAACATCCGAGCTACATCGACAACTTAAAATGGAGCCTCCATGCACAAAAATAGGCTAAACCCGTGAGGGATTTAACGAAGTTAGCCTGGATTTGACACTGTATAGCCCAAACGAACTTCGCCAGCGAACTGACGCCGGTGAGCGATAATCTTTGACGAAATTACTTTTCAAAAACTTTGAAAAAAGCGAGCTCCCTACTTAATTTAGTAGCATGTTTTTTTTATAACGTACTTCTAAACTGTTTAGTTAAGATTTTGAAATGTGTAAGTATTTTATCAATAATTATTTAAAAATAGAAGAATATTGTTATTTCAGGGGTTTCAGGGAGCTGAATTAAACACCGACGTACAAGAGCAAGCTATCTATTTCGACTGACATACTGTTGCCCCGCCTACCCTCATATACATTTATCAAGTACCCACCTTATATTACTAACATTCCTCCACCAATATTTAACAAATAATCAAAAGTATTTCCTATAATCTACGGGTTTACGAGGCCGCCGTGGGACCGCAGCGGCGGCGGCTTCAGCGGCCCGCTCGCGCTCCTCCGCGCTGTCGGTCGCGGGGCCCGCGGCGGCGGGGGCGCCGCTCTCTGCGGCACTCTCTTGACACTCCGCCCATTCATCCATCTCTGGCGCTGCTGGGGTGTGCTCGGAGCCGGCATCCATGTCCTCGTGTACAGCTTCTACTGGGGTGACCGGACAGGCTTCCGGGAGAGGGCTAACCGATTCGGTGTGGGATCTCGTCGGGTGGACCTTAATAATCGCGTCGAAATCATCCTCTACCGTAGCTCCCGGGCTGTGCATTGCCGTTGACGAGTCGCCCTCGGCAGTGCTCGTGGCCTGCGATACCTCACTCTCCCCCTTTAATTTGTAAATTTGATTCTTATGTCTTTTAATTGTCTTGTTACTGTCACTCACTTTCACTATATACGTGGATTTTCCCAATACTTTTTTGATTACCCCCTGGGACCAAAAGGATTTTTGATTTAGGTGTATTTTAACTAATACTACATCACCTACTGATAATTCTACGTTCCTTTTTCCCTGGTAGTACCTACTCTGTAAACACTGATTCTCCTGTACAGTTTCCACCAGTGCTGCGTCGGAAGCCAACGGGGGTTGCGTTTTAAGTAAATCTAAGCGGCAACGTAGTTTTTTACCAAAGATGATCTCTCCAGGTGATCTGTTTGTCGTGGAATGGACAGAATTGCGATAATGAAATAAAAATTCATTTAATTTTATACTAATTTCTTTGCCTCTTGAGCCTGACAGTAATATCGACTTCAAAGCTCTTTTTATAATTTTGACATAGCTTTCGGCTTGACCGTTACTGGCCGGGTGGTATGACGGGGACGTTAAATGCGTAATACCGTTGTTTTGGCAAAATTTCTCAAACTCTGTCGAAACGAAAGAAGGACCGTTATCCGTACAGATGGTTTGTATGACCCCGAACCTAGCCATTACGTCACACAATTTCTGTATTACTACACTAGTACTGTATCCCGTAGTAACGTCATATGCCTCCACCCACTTGGAATAAGCATCCACTATTATCAAATAGACATAACCATTTAAAGGCCCTAAAAAATCTAGATGCGCTCTTGCCCATGGCTCCGCCGGGTAGGGCCACGGCGTGAGCGGCGCGCGCGGCGGCGCGGGGCGAAGGTGCCGGCACGTGGCGCACGCGGCCGCGGCGCGCTCTAGTGCCGCGCCCAGCCCGGGCCACCAGAACCGAACGCGCGCCTCGCTTTTCATCTTCACATAACCTAAATGCCCAATGTGTAACTCGTCTACAATATTTTTCCTATACGTATCTGGAATTAGTAACCTGGAACCTCGCATTATACACTCCTTTTCTACAGCTAATTCGTAGCGGCAATCGAAATAAGGTTTTAATTGTTTATCCGTAACTTTAGCAGGCCATCCGTTCAAGGTAAATCGTTTGACTTGTGATAAAATACTGTCACTATCTGTGGCTGCACTGATGTCGCGCAGTGATAACGGAGCCGAGTCGGAGCCCCACACGAAGTTAACATACAGCGCGTCCCGCAGCCCGTCGTGTGTTGCGACGTGGACCGAGTCCGGGTGCCCGCGGCCGTGCCCACTGCGCGGCGCGGCGGCGGCCGGCTCTCGCGGCATGGAGCGACTTAGGAAGTCAGCACAGTTGTGTGCACTGCTCACGTACTCTATGACGTAGTTATAAGCCGATAAAAACAGCGCGTATCTTTGTAGCCTATTAGCCGACACCTCTGGCACGCCCTTCCCGGGACGAAAAATGGACAAAAGAGGTTTATGGTCTGTCCTTAAGGTAAATGGCTCCGCCCTACCATACAGATATTGGTGGAATTTACGAATACCAAATATAATCGCGGTTGCCTCTTTTTGTATTTGGCTATATTGCTTTTCTGCTGTGTTCAAAGATCGGGACGCAAAAGAGACCGGTCTCTCTATACCCGTGTCATCCACCTGTGATAAAATTGCAGCCAGCCCCCAGGGTGACGCATCGACACTAACAATTATCCGAGCATCCTGGTTGTAATGCGCAAGAGTATTATCCGAGGAAAGTATTTTTTTTATGGCAATAAAGGCATCTTCGTGCTCTTTATCCCAATGCCAAGGTACACTCTTTTGCAATAGTTTATGCAACGGTGCTAGAATACTGGAGGCATTTTTAATGAAGTTTCTGTAATAATTCACCATGCCTAAAAATGATTTTATCTCTGTAACATTTGTTGGCCTGGTAGCTTCTAAAATAGCTTTGACTTTCTCCGGCGATTTGCGCAACCCCTGTTTGTTAATTACTACTCCTAAATATGAAACTGAATCTTGGAAAAAACTACATTTCTCCCTTTTTAATACTAACCCAGCCATTTCTAACCGTCTAAACACTTCGTGTAACCTTGCGACATGCTCTTCCCTAGTTCTCCCTGTTATCAAAATATCGTCTAGAAATTGAAGTACGCCGTCCATACCCGTAAGTATATTTTCTAAAGTTCGTTGGAATATAGCCGGCGCACTAGATAGCCCAAAAACTAAACGCGTATATTTAAACAGCCCTTTGTGCGTGTTAATACACGTAAGGCCTTGAGACTCGGTACACAGTCTTAGCTGGTTGTACGCTCCTGACAAATCTAGCTTGGTAAATTGTTGACCCCCATGCAAATTAGAAAATAACTCTTCTGTACGGGGTAAGGGATACTTTTCTACTATAAGTTGTGTATTCAATGTAGCCGAGTAATCAGCACATAACCGTATGTTTCCATCATTTTTCAACACCGGAACTATCGGGCTAGCATAATCCGAGAAGTTGACAGGTTCAATTATACCTAACTGCACTAACCGGTTAATTTCTTGTTCTAATTTAGGTCTAAGAGCAAAAGGTACTGTCCTGGCTTTAATATAAATTGGGTGCGAGTCTGGTTTTAACCGCAGTTTAACCTCGACGCCCTTACAGCAGCCGAGCTCATCGGAAAATAGCCGCGGATATTGGGTCATAAAAACTCCCTCGTCATTGTCTGCTATTTTACATGAGTTGACTGGACTAATATGCAGTTGAAATTTTGCCAAAAAGTCCCGACCCAGTAACGGTGGGCCGCCGCCTTTAACTACAAATACGTTGATATCCTCTGTCATGGACCGGTAGGAAAACGGTATTGATATGGTGCCTAGTGTTTCCAAAATACTGCCGTTGTAACTTTGCAGCACTTTATTACTTTTACGAAGTGGATGGCTAGCAAAATGCTTTAAATATATAGCATCGGATATCGCGGTAACGGCAGAGCCCGTATCAACCTCAAACTGCACAGTAATGTCACCCACGACTACTGATTCCTGCATAGGTTCACCTTGATAACTACGGATATTAAATATTAATCGCTTACCATCATCGCTTCCCTCCGAACAGCACTGTGTAATGATGAGTAATAGGTACTCCCTTAGATCCACAAACACGCTTTAAATGACCTTTGTCACCACACTTCTTACACGAAAAATGTCTATACCGACATATTTTACCGTCGTGGCCTACAAGTCCGCAAACTACACACTGCAGTCCATAACTCGAACTACGCGAATTTCCGCTAAACGATCGAAAACCGCCTCCGCGAGCTCCGCCGGCTGTCGCGCTGGCCGCCGGGCGCACCGCCATTTTGTGCACGTCGAGCGCGAGCGCCGCTGGCGCGGCCCCGCCGGCCGCCGCCTGTCGCGCGCCCGCTCGGGCGCACGCTATACCCTCCGCTAGCTGCAGCGCTTTCATCAGCGTTAGGCCATCCAAGGGCTCGCTGAACAAGCGGTCCCGCGCCGGGCCACCGCCCAGTCCGATCACGAACCGGTCGCGCAGTGTGTCATCCAGGGTCTCGCTGGAGAACCCGCAGTCTAACGCCAGTCCTCTAACGCGTGCCGCCCACTCGGCTAATGTTTCTTCACTCTTCTGCACAGCGCTGTGAAACTTCGATCGCTCCGCGAAGCTACATTTCTTTGTCCTAAAATGACCGTCCAATAATGTAGTCACCTCGACGTACGATAGGATACCCACGTCCTTAGGGAGTGCTAAATCCCTAATGAGTCTGTACGTAGTTTCAGATAAACTACTCAGTAAAATAGCTCGCCTCTTCGTGCCGGATTTATCGCTGTCGTCATTAATGTCATTTGCCAGGAACCATTGTTCTAAACGACCTTTAAACAGCACCCATTCTTGCGTTTCGCAATCGAACACATTTAACACCCCGAGTGTTGTATTATTCATTTTTATTTTTATAATACCGCACTAAATACACACACGTAAAAGTCCGTTCGTCGCCACTGTTATTTCAGGGGTTTCAGGGAGCTGAATTAAACACCGACGTACAAGAGCAAGCTATCTATTTCGACTGACATACTGTTGCCCCGCCTACCCTCATATACATTTATCAAGTACCCACCTTATATTACTAACAAATATACTAACAAAAAAATGTTTTAAAAAACAAAAAACCGCCTTCAAAAACGCCAAAAATAACTTCTACTACTAGGTACTTAGTAGTAGGTACCTATCCTATTAGGTTAGTCCAACTGAAGTCGGCTTTTTGTTGAAAATATTGTGGTCGTCGAAGTAATTTTTGGCGTTTTTGAAGGCGATTTTTTGTTTTTTAAAACATTTATTTTATTTTACACTTTTTAGTGATCATAATAAGCTTATGTAGTCCCACTTTTTAGTTGATATATGAAACTTTAAGACATTTCAAGCTCGCCGCAAGCAACGCCGCGGGAAAATCATAGTCATTTTAAAACAATTAAATGTGCTTCGTTGTAGTCGCTCAACTATCTTAATCGAGATATCTTATCGCCACCCTTGAAATCGGTACCGTTGAGGAGTTCCGGTGGCCATCTGTGGTCTTCATCATCAGTTCCGCTTCACCAAGTGACACTTTCTGAATGCAAATGCTACATTTGTTACTAAAAATACTAAAATCGCTATATGTTTGCATACAATATTTGAGGAGTTTCCTCAATTCCTCACTGAACCCTTCATCAGATTCAGATTTGCTGACAATGGGACCACCTCGGAAGTATACTCTATCAAACCAAAAAAGAATTTTTAAAATCGGTCCACAATTGACGGAGTAATCGGTGAACATACAAAAAAAAAAAAAAAACATACATTGGAACGTATAACCTCCTCCTTTTTTGAAGTCGGTTAAAAAGGTATACCCACCTTACATTTTGAATATAGAGTTATAGTTCCGGCGCTCCTGTAGAGCTGCTAGACTAGTCCACCTGAGTCTCATTCATGCATCACTTTTATACCCTAAAATTTACCGAAGTTTTGGATATACAATACGACAAAATCCAGAAATATTCCAAAATGGAATGGAATTCAATGTAATAATTCAAAATGTATGATTTTGCTTCTTCTGGTCCATTAAATAAAAATCTATACATTGAAGGTATACCTACAACACAGGTTTTGCTCACTTTGTAAAATAAATACTCCTTCATTTAAATCCAAATTAAAAACCTAGATATTAAGGCCGCGTTTCACTATCTCTAATTGAAATTCTACATATTTATGCTCTATCTCATTAAACTTTTAAATATGTGAAAGGGACAGACGGCTTAGGCAAAGTCGTAGTGTCACAACACCTTACGAGCAAGAAATAAGACAATCATAATAAATTTACAAGCTGTACGAATCATCCAGAATCGATTTAATATGGCAATCAATTTACACAATAATATAATAAAAAATATCCAATAACTCAGCTCGTGTTAATCTTCACCCTAAAAATAAATGAAAACGCCTATATAATCCTTCCCACGTGGCCATTACAACTGACCTATTACATGAAAATGCTGACGAAAGCCTTCGAACAAAACAGGGGCGCTAAAAATCCACCCGGATTAACAATTAAGATTAGCGAGTAAATGAAAGAAAAACAAAGGACGAGCGCGCCACTCGCCGAGATAACAGAATTGAATTTTTATAGTAAAGGTTTGCGACCACTGCGTTCAGTTTCATCAGGGATTTTTTTTGCAGTATCATTAATACTAGATTCAAATACATGTTATCGTAGGAAATTAAAACTTTGCAAAAACATTTTTTTTTCTTTCCTTAGTACTTACCTACATATATTATTTATAGGTAGGTACTTAGGTAAGTAAGCGCGGCGACATTACTTTTTTTAGCCTACTTCAAAAAAGGAGGAGGTTCTATATTATAGCGGGTAGTGTAGCCCTCTCATGTTGCTGTGCCCTCGCAGGGCGTCACATGTATACCTGTAGTTGTAGTTCCACCTGTTGTAACGTAATGTGACACGCAATAAACTATTTTGAATTTGAATTTGAATTTATTCGGTTACTAAATCAATCCACAGTTCGAATAATGGGTACGAGAAGAATTCATAATAAAAAAAGCTATACGTTTAATTCTGTACGAACTTTCTTTTTTATTTTAGGGATATAGATGTGCTCGCACACATTTCCATTCCACACGTGTCCTAATAATTGATGCAAAGCTCATACAAATACATTCCCATATTCGCTAAATATGCAGATTAGTATTCGGCGAGGTGACGCGCAAATGGGCACCCGCTTTTACTACGTCGTCAAAAGTATTTTGTTAGGGTTCCGGCAACGACAATAGCAATTGTGGACACGAAAAGCGGATGACATACGAAGACACAGACTGTGTGTAGACTTTTCTTAATTATACATAACTAGACGACGCCCGCGACTTGGTACGCGTAGAATTTGTTTCCCGCTGCTCTCCCCATTTCTTCCCGTTGGGGGTCGATTTTCGGAAAGTCCTTTCTGAGTGCTCAATTTCATCATGAAATGAACCTCTGTACCAAATTTCAAGTTTCTAGGTACAGTAGTTTCGGCTGTGCGTTGATATATAAGTCAGTAAGTCAGTTGTGCCTTTTATGTAACTACTAGAGGACGCCCGCGACTTCGTACGCGTAGAATTAGTTTCCCGCTACTCCCCCCATTTTTTCCCGTTGGGTGTCGATTTTCGGAAAATCCTTTCTTAGTGCTCACTTACATCATGAAAGGAACCCCTGTACCAAATTTCAAGTTTCTAGGTACAGTAGTTTCGGCTGTGCGTTGATACATCAGTCAGTCAGTTTAGCCTTTTATATATATAGATATAGATTATAACGGTGCTAAGTAGCATTTTTATCCACTTTTAACTCACTTTTCATTTGTTTTAAAGAATGTCTACTGTTTTAAAATGATATACAAAACGGGTTTATCAATAACTTCATTGAAACACACAGTGAGTTATTTGCGACTTGGTTTAATATCGCAAAGAGAAAGCGAAAAGCGCTATAATTCTTCTCTGATTTTACGTTCTTGTTACTTGACTGCTTCAATAGGGGGTTATGTTTTTCGAGTGTATGTAGGTATCATGTATATGTCTATTTCTTTAGCACGCTCTGTAGCCTAAACAGCTAGCAGACTTTAACATTATGACGTGTCGTTTGATTCATCTTGGATGTGGGAGTGATATAGGTATATTAATTTAGTCAAAGTATAATTAAAAAATCTTTCATGCATCTTCCATGTCTGAAAAACTTGAAGTTGGAAAAACTATAATTATTATACTTACTATATTTTCCGACATCGTAACCATTTATTAAGATGGAGCAATAAGATCGTAAGAGGTAATTTAAAGAGTCAATGTCGTAAGTTTAAGAGTGGATGCGCTCTACGTCCGATCCGAATCCGATCCGAACCCGAGAAAATACGATCCGGATTAGTCGTAGAACCATTTCTAAGGTACCTAGTTTACGCATTAGATCCGGCTTCCGTCATCCGATTTTATTATGTATCCGGTCTAGATCCGAATTTTCACGGGTTCGGATCGGATTCGGATCGGCGTAGTGCGCAACCGCTCTAACAACAATGGCTTCGAGAATTATTACTAGGGAATGAAAATAACCGGTTATAACCGGTTTTAACCGGTTATTTTCATACAAAAACGGTTAATAACCGGTTAAATTGCATTCCGTAATTATTACCCGTTATATTATGAAATCAGAAAAACGAAGGATTTACACACACGCAGCCTATGAATCAAGCCATCGATCGCATCTAATAACGGAATTTTAACGCACGCTTTCTCTTTAGTTACTACTCGTATTTCAGGTTCGTATACATATATCGGATAGGCGGTTGTGTGTTTAGGACTTTAGATAGAACGCAGACCCACCATAGAACTGTGTCACTGTGACGTTATGATTCATGTCGTAAGAAGTGTCAAACAAATTGTTTAATACTGTCACTGTGACACCGTCAGTGGCCTGTTTCACGAAGCTACAAGTTACAAATTACAAACGGAACTCTCTTTCTAGCAAAAGGAGTTAGAAAGAGACTTCCGCTTGTAATTTGTAACTTGTAGCTTCGTGAAACGGGCTCCTGAGGGCCCAGACAAGATGCATTACGCTTACAAGAGTTTCTATTCGTTTCGTTTTTAAACCAATCGCGTCACTGGTAGATGACGTGTAACGAAAAGTCACGTGATCTACCAGTGAAGCGATTGGTTTAAAGAGGAAACGAATAGAAACGCTTGTAAGCGTAATGCATCTTGTCTGGACCCTCTGGTCGTCACGTGGTGGGTCAAGGTGACATTGGGCTGATAGTACGTAAAAATATATTTACTATCGCAAGTCAAAGTTTTTTAAAAGTAACGGCGGCGCTCGCCATCAGATTTTAAATGGTAATTTTAATGCAATTTGTCTTCATTTCTCATGATCATTAGTCTTTTGAGCTTTAAATGAAGTTAAAAAGTTTCCTGCACAGCATTCGTTGCATCCCGGTTTACGAGTATTTTTAGCTTACTGCAAATGTAAGTCATTAAGTAGTTTTTTTTGAATCATAGCCTCGGTGATTGCAATACCGCGTAACTAACAAATTAAATAAGATGCGAAATATACCTTAGCACGTAAGTCAGCAAGGTATATTTAGCAACTTTTTGAATTTTTTAGTTACGAGGTATTGCAGGATTACCGACACATACATAGCGTCGGTGAAACTGCAAAACCGCGTAAGTAACATTTTAATAAGGAGCAAAATGCACCTTTTTAATAAGATATTAAGGTTTATTTTGCTCTATCGTAAATTTGTTAGTTAGGCGGTTTTGCAGTATCACCGACGATAGGTGGTTCCTGTAAATCTGTCGAGCACATTGCTTTGGATGTTTCTACTGACTTTTTAGGCTCGATATTCAGAATGTAGATGGTTTTTTTCCTTCGGGTTAAATTTTTCATACATTTTTAGGGTTCCGTACCTCAAAAGGGAAAAAACTGAACCCTTATAGGATCACTTTGTTGTCTGTCTGTCCGTCTGTCTGTATGTCAAGACCCTTTATCTCGGGAACGCGTGAAGGTATCGAGTTGAAATTAAAACCATATACTCCAGTCGACAGTCCCTTGAAGCTGTGAAAAAATCAAACTTCTACATTTACGTAAAAAAAAGATACGGCCGTTTATGTCGCCAAAAACGTGTATTTTGACACTCTCGAGGGAATCAAAGTGTATAGGGTATTTCCCACTAACCTAGAACTATGGAATTTGTCAAGTAGCACCGTCTTTTACTACAAGTATAGAAAAGAATCCGAAATCTGTACATTTGTAATTAAATCACAAAAATCAGGGTCAAGGGCAAGGAACGGCGGCGGTGCGAATTTTGAATTGAGTTAACCGTGTCATGTGCGGAACCCTCGGTGGGCGAGTCCGACTCGCCTTGTCCAGTTTTTTTCCATGATCATGGCAAATTTTAATCTAGTATTTGAAAACAGGTAGTATTTCTTTGGTTAAAATTATGGCCGTTAATCGCATGCCTGTACCTTGTGAATTTATTGACAAGTAGTTCTTGGCGCGTTTTTGCGTCGGAGCTCAAATACTACAGAATCGTGGCAAGTGTCATAGGGCCACATGCAGAGAACATAATATAAATATAGTTTATTTAACCTGCTTTAACCTAGATGCATATTTTTCGTGCAAGGGCCCTTTTAATTCTGCTGCTCACCAGCTTTTAAGGGGAATGCTAGTTCACTCGATCCTAGGTAGCAACTTCTCTATTTACCTAATTGAAAAGAGAAACTTTATTTCTTAAGATTTCTTTTAAAAATCAAGCTTAAAGAAGTTTGTCTCAAAAGTATTTTGTTCCTATGTTTGTTTAAATTTTTATTTACTGAGTTTTTTTTTAATATTATCGTGTTTGCTACGCCCGCTTTAAACAAGTACCTAGTCGGAATAGTGTCATTTTGGTTTGGCCGAGATTTGTTTTTTTTTAAACTAACCCTAGCTATGACCATGAGCCCTAGCCAAGATGCATTACGCTAACTAGCGTTTCTATTCGTTTCGTTTTTAAACCAATCGCGTCACTGGTAGATGATGTGACACGAAGAGTCACGTGATCGACCAGTGAGTGATGCGATTCATTTAAAAACGTATTATTGAAGTCTGGCAAATCCCAAAAATATACAAAATGACCGTAAATACTTTTTTAAAGGTTTATGTCGGTATATTATACTGCCCTGTTACGGAAAAAAGGCACATCTAGTATATGAATTGTATTGCACTTCCAACCTTACTAACCTTTGAGAGTTTAATATGCTTCTATGAATTAATTGCACTTGTGCCTTTTCTCCGTAGGAGGGCAGTATAGGACAGCTGATGATCTCATTTTAGACGTCACTCGATGATGGAATTGAAGGTCCCTTTCGATTCCATAGTCATAATGCGACTTTTTATTCCTGATGATGTCCAAACAGGTTTTAGCTGTACAGTTAGCGATGCACTGTTTTCTTCTTAATTAAATATTTAAGGTGTCGCACCGAAAAAGGGGTAGGCGGGGCGGTGCGCCGCTACCTCTCTGCCACCGCTTGCAGCTTTCAGATTCAGATTCAGATTCAGATTTTATTACTCAATATAACACAGTATAAATTACATTACATGTCAAATTATATGCAGTTACATTGAGGTCGTCAGAAATAGAATTAAATTATGAAAATAAAAATAGTAAAAATCAACACAAATATAAAGTACAATAAAAAAAAAAAAAAAAAAAAAGTCAATCTTTTTTTATAAGTCAAGTTCCATATACTCATTTACCGAATAAACTGGGTTTTCCAACAAAAGATTCCTAAGCCGGCGCCTAAACGTTTCTTCAGATGGTTCGCGTTTGAGTTCGGTGGGTAGACGCTCGTAGTACGTGGGACCGATGACGCGCGGGTTCTTACCTGCAAGTGCCATGCGACGAGGAACAGTTCTCAAACGCCCTGTGTGGCGGAGTTGTTTGCCGACGACGTCTACTGTTGCAAACG
Organism: Acleris cristana; assembly: GCA_948252455.1. Taxonomy (NCBI): domain Eukaryota; kingdom Metazoa; phylum Arthropoda; class Insecta; order Lepidoptera; family Tortricidae; genus Acleris; species Acleris cristana. Next base: position 4,213,848 of record OX411781.1, on the reverse strand, counting down.
AAGAAATATTTGATTTATTCAACTGTTTTTTATTTCAACTGCTCGTACACGGCATTGGCTTTATTTATGCTCGCAGCAATAACCTCATTAGCTCCTCCAAGAGGGGCCCTAACGCTCCATATGTAGGTAGAATGTGTATGCGACAACGAGACAACGCGGTTAATCTAGTAGCTAGTGACTCTGCCTAACAAGCTAGCTGTCCCGGGCAGTGATGCCCTTTGCGAATAATTAAGTCACAAGCTTTAGTCCCGAGAGTTCCACCAGATTCCTCGTAAGTCAGGAAATCGCAATAGTAGCCCAATTCACCAAATTTATTGACAAGAACAATAAAGCATTAACACTGATTCCGGGTTCAATTCCCGGTTTATTTGTGTGATGGATGAGCGTGGGCATTTTTTTGCTGTCTTAGATGTTTTCTATTTATTTGAGCACGTATTTGTCTATACTAGACGACGCCCGCGACTTCGTACGCGTAGAATTAGTTCCCCGCTACTCCCCCTATTTTTCCCGTTGGGGGTGGTTTTTCGGAAAATCCTTTCTTAGTGCTCACTTACATCATGAAAAGAACCCCTGTACCAAATTTCAAGTTTCTAGGTACAGTAGTTTCGGCTGTGCGTTGATATATTAGTCAGTCAGGTTTGCCTTTTAGATATATAAATAAGTGTGTCTATCGTTATCTAGTACTAGCCTAGAGCTTAGTTTGTGACTAGGTCAATATCTGTGAGAATGTACCCTGACATTTTACGTTTTTTTTCCCGCTGTGAAATTTGTGGTGTTTCGGTAGGTACATGTCTTTAGTTTCAGCACTGTTGATGCGTAGTCTATCTTTATCAGCGGCTTTCAACATTTCATGTAGGTATTCCTGACGTGTTAGTAAATTTAGATGGTCAGCAAAATAGGTGATTTTTTGGATTTTCCATGCACTTAACGTTATCCTCTTTGTTTCTGGTTTGCTACTATGTGTATTATATCGTTCGAAACGATATCGAACAACAGTGGGGACAGTCAACATCCCTGAACTACACCAACAGAGACCGAGACCGATTTTGTTGGTCGGCCAAGGGTGACGGCACCAATGATGGACACTTTTAGCTGATAGGCACCATTAATGGACACTTCACTCTCAATTCAAGTTTCATACGGTCCTAAATTGACTGTCGCAAAACAAATGAATAACCCGTATCTTCTGTTAAATAAGAATCAAGTGTCCATTATCGGGTCCTTTTACCATTATTGGTTCCACCACCCTATATGCAATTACTAGTGGACGCCCGCAACTTCGTACGCTTCGTAGAATTCTGCGTAGTTTCCCTATACTCCCTCTATTTCTTCCCGTTGGGGTCGATTACTACAAATTGTCTAGACTTTTTCGAGAAATTAGATACTGAATTGTTTAAGAATAATAGCCCGTGTTTTAGCTTTGATCGTAGGGTTCATCGTCAAAACTGCTCAGCCATAGTAGTAGGTACTTGATTTTACCTTATGCCTTCAAACACGCATGACACCTCAGCTTAGCAGTGGAACGCTAAAGAGAATCAATGTTCTTCATCACTTTTAATCAAAAACACTTTTTTAGTTAAGCTCATATAAATAACTTATTATATCCATTATATTATCAAGTTCAATCACATTTGATGACAATTTACTAATGACTGTTTTCCAATCCTTCTGTACTAATGCATATTTAATTATACAACTATTTCATTATCAGGGTATCGAAACAACATTGACACCATTGTGAGAGCATAAATTGGATCCAAATTTATGAGTTGACTCATTATAGTATTTGGTGTTTACGTGGGTAAACTAAAATAACGCGAGTAACATAAAAAAAACATCATTATAAAATTAACTTTAACATCATGCGTCTTCTTGTAAGTATATATTTTTTAATTGTACTTAAATGCGTATCTAGCGGAAAATGTAACAAAACTTTTTTGACGTAGATACTCGTATATATATATGCTTCGTTATAATGGGCGGCTGACGGGTGCAAAATATGTCACAATAACTTCTTACGATATCCATAATATGGATACACCTCAAGACAATTAAAAAAATTAAAATATTTCACAAAAGTTATTTTTTTCCATATATTAATTACTTATATTTTAAGTCCGTTCCTTTTATATTTCACTATCCTATTGTATAAAGATAACGACCTCTCTACATCTACCAGATGTGCGAGAAGCGTATTTGTTATGTGACAGTTCACTATTATTTGGAGTTTTATCAATGTCACTCAAGCTTCTTAAAAATATAAATTCTGCAATTGGGATTTTTCGTATTTTTACAATTACTCTATATCGAAAACCATTTCGAGGAATAGGGTTTTCAAGCTGTTCTGCATTATGAAGTTTTTGAAATATTTATCTATTTCAGACACTTCGACAAAAGTATATTTGTACCACTGTTTGACTTTCGTTTTCGGCTTGAAGCCCTCATAGGTGTGTCTTACGGGTTAGGCGAAAATCGCTTGAAATATGTTTTAATACACTATTACAATCACGTTTTATCATTACATATCAGTTAGTTGTTGTAATTTATTAGAAAATGCCAACCCATACTTAAAATAATTACGTCATCCATAAAATGCCTGCTAAATAAATGTGATATGTGTTTTGTACGCTCTGACGGGACTACTAAAACCCGCCGGTTTATATAAGCTGCGCCGCGTTCACTCATTCACTCGTTCGACCGACCGGACGCCGTTTTTAAGAGAATAACACCCCCGAAAACAAATTCCTAAACTATAACTACTTTTGTTTTCTGTTTGTTTTCTGTTGTAGTTTTTGGTGTGTGTGATCGTCCGCATAGTTATGAGCGAGGCGCGTCCAGGGTAGTGATTCTCTCATCAGCAAAGGTGAGCGAATGCAGGAGTGAAGTCCAAGCAGCGAGTTTAAGTAGTCCCGTCAGAGCGAGCAAAACACATATTTGCGCGTGCATTCTCAATTAGGCAGCCTTATACGTTCGAGAAGCCATGCTGCCAAATTGAATACACGCGATGAAATGTGTTTTGTTCGCTTTGACGGGACTACTTAAACTCGCCGCTTGCACATCACTCCTGCGTTCGCTCACCTTTGCTTTTGAGAGAATCAATACCCTGATTGGCCAAACGACGCTGTCCACTATTTGCAGGGCGTCGTCAGTTCACCAGTGGATGCGTTTGCGCAATGTATAAAGAGCGGCTTAGACATCAACGTTTGCAGAGAAAAGACTAAGGAAACGTTCCATGCCTATTTTCCATTTCTGGCAAAATAGAGAAGAACTTGACTAAATTGTTACTTGTACGTAATAAACAATCAGTGTTTTCATCTCTTAATTTAGGGGCGACAAAAACCCTTTCCTTGCATTATAATGTACTTATAGTAACTTCAAAATGGAAAATTGGAACAAGAAAATTATCCCTTTGATGTATTTTATAAACAAATTTCGTACACAGACTGAACCTGCATTGATATAGTATGAAACAAAGGACATTTTTTTCTTCTATTTAGCCTAAATGTGTGTCCCACTGCTGGGCTAAGGCCTCTCCCCTTGATCTCCATGAATCCCTATTTGGTGACTCTTCCGGCCAGTTGCTGAGGAATGCGTCCAACTCGTCCCGCCATCTCCGTGTAGGCCTGCCCCGTCTAGGACATAAGTATAATATAGTTATTAATATAATCCGTACTTTACTTACAAATTATTATTAAACTATGTGAAAGTAACTTTGTCTTTCTGTTTGGTACGCTTTCACGGCTAAACCACTTAACCGATTTCGATGAAATATAACAGGAACATAACTTTGAACCCTGAGGAAGGACATAAGGAATTATTTACCCGAGAGTAGTGATTAACGACTTTTATGCGGACAATGCCTAAGTAACTTTGTTTGTTATCTTATCTAACGCCTAAAGCGTTAAAGAGATTTCGATAAAATCCGATGACTTTGGAACGGTTGGCCAATGGGGTCAAAGAGTTCTTAGATAGCCACTATTGAAAGAAGCTGTGTCGGTGGACATCGATGACTTGATGAAGGCTGCGGGACCTGCGAGATGTGGGTATCAAATTCAAATTCAAATAATTTATTTGTATAACATAGGTGTTAACATAGATGTAACGTCGGCTTAATTAACATCACTATGTTTTGCCATTAGGCATACAAATAGCTACAATTACCATGCAGCATGCATTCTTACAGACTAAATATAAATTTTATCTACACTCATATCATAAGTCCTCTATAATGCGTTCAGAACCCGTAGACAATGACCAGCATTACTTGATACAATTTTACTATGATATGTTTTCTTATCTGTAGCTGTAATGAAAAGTTAAAATTACGATACAACTTTTGATAAAGTAATGTTGTTCAAATTTGGAACATCTTCCAAAACCAACACAACTCAAACAGGGGGCCAATTCTAGTATCAATTAAACGTCGACTCGGTATATTTTAAGTAAAGTGTCGTACGCCATTTTGATTTCGAATGACATTAGAATAGGGACTTTGTTAGTTAGTCTATGATTTAAAAAAAAAAACCATATTCGTGACACAGGTTAGCTTTGCCGCCATTTGTTTGTTTTGCCGCCTACTGAACGCATCTTAGAGTACTTATAATATGTGTGTAGATAAAGTAATGTATGCAACTGTACATAATTAGGCCTTAAAACACTCGTGTGATCTTATTATGAAACGCGCCCTCAGCTCGTTTCATAAAACCACACTCGTATTTTAAGGACCCTCTTTATGTATCAGTTACATAAAATACTATTGACGTTCTTAATTATAAATATAATACTTCTTTCACGCCTTTTTTAGTCAAATTATTACCGAGTGGTGGCCGGGTTAGAATAGTGCCAGTCCATGTCTTCCCGTGGATGTCGTAAGAGGCGACTAAGGGAATAAAGGCTTGTAAAACTGTTAGGCGATGGGCTTACAACCTGTCACTAATACACTGGTAACATTTTATCCTAATAGGGAATAGGTATGCATGTTTTTTTACGGCTTCATTGCTGATTCATGTATCAAACAGGTGAGAAAAAAACATTTTTTGAATAGCTATAAAAATTACCAATATACATATAAGCCAACAAAGACTTATTCCTATCTCTTTCTAGCAAAACAGAATTTTACATGGAGTTTATATGGCCGAACTGCACAATGACGTCAACGGTGCACTTCGGACCTCTCTGTCTAATTAGTAGTTTCAAATGCTTGTATCATCCGTATTTCTTGACCGATTTTAATTTTAATTTCACTTTTGGTGATGTCTTTTACGGTATTTATATGTTTTGTTGAAAAATGCGATTTAAAAAATCCATACATATTCCCTATTGTGCAAAATGTGGTTGCAGGATTATCAACAAATTTTTAGAATTGTTTGTAATTCTGTAGCTCTGCCTACCCCTCTGGGAATGAAGGCGTGAAGGTATGTATGCATGTACGTATTATTAAGTTTCTTTCAAAGAAGGTGTCTCAGTAGAGACCAACAAAATTCATCCACGTGAAATGCCTTCGTTGTCCTCCCAAGTCCTGCCCTAATGAATGATAAATATTTATAACTTCAGCGTAACATGACTGAAGCAAACCACATTACCATATTAAGGAAAAACACACACAGTCATAATAATAGAGAAAAGCGTTGAAAGGTCGGATCGTAATATAATAATTTGATAATATGTCAGAAACGAGGTCGTGTGTGGTACCTATATAATTATTGGTATTTTTAATTCCACTAATACTTCAAATGTGAAACTTGGTTGGTTTTTCAATCACACATTAACTGCTGAACAGATTTATATGACTTCGGCATACACATAGTCCGTGTCTTTTATTAGTCCATAAGCTCCTTTTTGCCCCTAGAACCACTCATCAATTTTCTCGTATGAGAGTTTCGCGTGTTAGTTAGTGAGAGGGTCAAGTAGAGTTAATAATAAAATAATTTTGTATTAAGGGCCTGTTTCACAATCGACAAGTAAATTTATGTGCCAGTTAAAGTTAGCTCTCTCATATGCTTTACTTGACGATTGTGAAACAGGCCCTAAATTGTCAAAATTATCATTAATACATATTACAAAACAAAGTCCTAAACCGCGTGTCTGTCTGTACCTACTCGTATATTCGTGACTTTGGTAAACGAGGTGACGTTAGATTCATCGTAAGGTGCTTAGGTATCCACCAACGAGGCGGCGCGAGAATTTAAGTATTAAAAACATTTTGACAAAAGATGCGAGAGGACATTTTTTTTAAATACTAATTAATAGTAATTCTTGTATCGGCTCGTCGGAGAAAAAGCACCTTTAGCGCTGTAAATGTCACTAAATTTAATTTGTAAAAATAAATGTAAAAAAAGACTTGTTCTGGGGTTAAAACATAAAATGGTAGGTACGTTTATTAAATAAAGAAGGTAAAAAAAACAAGATTAATCAACAAATAGGTGTATTTTCGTAACGATACCACTATTTGCTAAAGATAATACAGTTCCCATTCAATCTACATACAAAGCAGATAAATAACTAAATACTCGTAGCGATGATAATTGTGGGCGTGGTAGGTACAAGTAACGTTTAATTTCCAATTGGTGCGTAGTGTTAGCGCGTTTGCAACCACTTAATCAAATTATTTCATATTGTACACACAGTCAGGCTTACACGCCTCCGTAAACTTAATATATTACGTGGGAAGTTCAATTATGATTTAAATTAATTTGATAGTGCATAAGGGGTAGAGTAGAAGGTCCATTAATAATATTGATGACCACATTTGAAAATTCTAACAACCCCCGGCCGTCACTAACAAACACAAAAAACTATCTCAAAAAACAACAAGTACTTATGTAGGTACAAATTTTCTATTTAAAGTTATTTGGTGCTGAAATTACAGGGTGCCACGAGAACAGGGGTCCAGATTTAAAAAAAAGTTATCTATGGTAAAATTGGCGGTGATACAGCTTCTATCCTACCTTTGAATAACCTAACCAACAAAAAGTTGGAAAACCCCCGACACTGACATTTCAAAGTTCAATACTTCAAAAACGGCTGAACCGATTTCGATATAAAATGTCTAAGAACCACCGCTAGAAAACCTGCTTTCAAATAAAAAAAACCGCATCCAAATCGGTTCATCCGTTTAAGAGCTACGATGCCACAGACAGACACACACACACACACACACACACACACACACACACACACACACTTACACGTCAAACTTATAACACCCCTCTTTTTTGCGTCGGGGGTTAAAAACCGACGCCAATTGACTAGCACTATTGAGTTTTGAATATATTTTTTTATTTTGTTCGTCTCAGTAGTTGTGAAAAGCACTATGTCTGCCTCGGTACGTTTCGGCCCTCTATATCACTCGTCCAAAAATCGCGTGCTTTCTATCCTCTGCAACAATGTAAGTACTATTGCCATATTACAGCAGCTTTAGAGTACCTACTAATAGTATTTGAGTTAAACCGCGGACAGGCGGACATGGCAAAACTATAAGGGTTCCTTGTTGACTACGGAACCCTAAATATAAAGCTTTAACCATTAAAACGGTAAAATAACCACGGTTTTATGGCGACCCCTTTGAGAGCTGATATCTGACTAAAATCCATCCCGATTAAACTAGATTTTAATAATAAACCGCATCCAAATCGGTCCATCATCCGTTTGAAAGCTATCACACCACAGATACACTGACACACGCATACCTGCACAGATCTAGACACCCGTAATCTTGTAACACCCCTTTTTTTCGTCAGTGGTTAAAAACCGACTGCAAGTTTTGATTTTATCTTCTACGTAGGAGAAAACGTATTCAAAAACATATGTTTTTTTATGATTTTCAATCCACCATTTTGTCTCGTTTTTTTTTAAGTCACACTCGCGATAAAATGATGCCTCTTACGACACCCTCGTTTGTCGAAATAGGGCCAACCCCTACGAGGCACCGAGGGACCATACATACAAACGTTCATACGTATCAAAAACACTGCCATCCTTCTTTGGTAGTCTTACAAATACGTACTTAATTGTATTAATCTACGAGTAGACAGCACTAGCATGTGTCCAAGCGAGGGCAGTATTACTAGCTTACTAGCAAGTTATCTAGCTTGCTATCCTGGCTTGAAAAACTCCTGGCCTCGTGTATCCCGGGCATTAGTGTTTAACGCGTCTTTATTAATGACAGGGCGTTTTCTAGCTTACATAAAAATAGAATCTCGATATTTTTCATTTTTTAAATCGAAGGCTCGTCTGCATACAAAATGAAAACTATTGCTCCACTTTGAAGCCGGTTGCGATTGCAAGTGCGAGACAATAAGCCCTCAGAGCGCTTATTGTCTAACGCACTCGCAATCGCAACAGGCTTCAAAGGTCAGCAATTGTTTTTATTTGTATGCAAACAAGCCTTCGATTTTCAAAATGAAAACTATCGTGATTGCGAGTGCGTTAGACAATAAGCCCTCAGATAAAGCTACGAGTATTTTACTCAACAGACTTTAAAAACAAGAAAAGTAAAGAAATATGGTAGGCGCTTATTGAATTTGACGGTGTTTAATTTAATTTATTAGTAGGAGGTACTTCGTTTAATTTGTTAAGTGCGTAACAGTTGAACGCATCAGTCTTTATTCTGCCAACGAAGAGACTACACAAAAATGGAGCCGTATAATACTTTGACCGCGTTAACCTTTTTTCTGAATATATTTACCTTGCATAATATACATTTTAAAACTCATTTAGTTGTGAAACCGTGGCCGTTCATTAAATTAGCCATCATACTAATTATATTTGGTGGTTTATCATCAGTCAATTTATATATACATTACACCTCTCAATCACATTCAAAACTAAATATATCTGTTCTCGTTACCGATACAGTGGACTTGTTGTTAAGTTACACTGAATATCTAGTAGATTTAATTTTCGTGTACAAGTTCAGTAGTAAAATGTGTGCCTACTTTAGCATTTACGATCATATTGACACCACCGTCAACATGAAATATAACAAAGTAATAAGAATAAAAGTTTTATCATTGGTGTCATTTTTTTTGCCGGCTTGGTTGCTCGCTTCTGCAGGGGAATATGTTGCATGGAGTTTGCAATTTGGATGGAAATCTCCTCCTACTTACATAACTGTATATTTTTTGTTTCTAATACGTTTACTTACCGTGATAGACATAAATTCGCAAACTTTGCAATTAAGATATCGACTAAAATGCATAATTGACAAAATAGAAGATTTTGAATGCTACGCCGCAGATTCAGCAAACTGTGTAAAACCTGTAAGATACGCATGGAAAAACAAAAAAGACTTAAATATAAAAGTAATTTCACCCATTTCTAAATTGAGTTGTGATGTGAAAAAATTGGACAGCTACTATTTATTGCTGATTGATCAAACGAGTTTTTTGAATTCATTCTTTGGAGTCAGGGTAAGAGGTTGTTAACAAAACCTTAGTACTTAATTTTTTTTATTAACTGACTATTTGAAAACTAAAGATTTTTTATTTGTTTCAGATTTTACTTCATTGTTTATACACAATTCTGGAAATGATATCATTTGTCAATATTCTTTACAAAATGGTTATCTCATCGACGGTAAAGTATAACAATTATTGTTTTAATTAAATGATTAATGCATATTCATATTTGAAAAAGTGTATGTCAGTTTCGCTTTTGCGGCTGAACCAATTAACCAAGTTTCTCGCAGGTACCCTGCGGCAGGGGATCGGATACAATTTACAAGATATATTAGCTCAAATAAAGGTGTGACAAAGTTGCTACTGTTAAGGAACTTTTCTCAAACATGACATATTTAATTTATAGTCAGAAATGCACTTCTACATTTACGTAAAAAAGTTATGTTTCACAACTTCATACTTTACTTAAAAATTATCCACACCCCTTTACAGCTAGTAAAACATATTTTACAGTCATTATACGACAGAACTAGAGGTATATCCACTGGTTCTAATTTAGGTATGTAATAATTACACACTTGGTCGCAATTCTCTTAAAGAATGATTATCTCATCGACGGTACAATATATTAATTATTATGTTTTAATTAACTATTAATCCATATTCATATTTTTTGCACTAATGTTATAATTGAAAAAGTGTATGCCTGTCGGTTTTGCTTTTGCAGCTGAACCGATGAACCGAGTTCCTCGTACCCTGCGGCAGAGGATCGGATACAATTTAAAAGACATAAATATGAGGTCAAATAAACGTGTGGCAAAATTGCTACTCTCATGGAATTTTTCTCAAACTTGTTCATGATTAATTTACATTAAAAAGTTATGATTTAATTCATCTCTTCTTCATCAGCGTGTATTCGCCCACCGTTGGGCATACGCCTCTCCAATTTTCCTCCATCCAGAACGGTCTTCCGTTTCCCTTGTCCAGACTGGGCCTGCTGTCTCCTTGATGTCATCGGACCGAACGATGTGATCGAACGATTTAATTCATACTTGATTGAAATTTATCCACGCCCCTTTACAGCTACTAAAACATAATTTTACAATGATTAGTATGACAGAACTATAACAACTGGTTCTAAATTAGGTATTTAGTAAATACACACTTGGTCGCAATTCTCGAGCGGTTCGAGATGAAGTTACACGAGAGAAGTCTCCAAACAAATACAAGTTCAAGTTATGTAGGTGACATTTCCATCTAGATTGAAATACTTGGAGGGATATTGCTACTAATTTATCTATATAGTGAATATTTTTTGTTTAAATTCCTCGCTCCAGTCGCAAAAAGCACAAAGTCTTTCTTTGTGTAACGGCAAAAGATTGACTTATCTAAATACGTACGAAAATGCAGCACTGGTTTTTCTTATACTGAAATTTATGATCTATCAGATGAGCTTTGCTTTTTTGAGGAGATTGATCATACTAGATACTTAAGTACGAAGCAAATTGATAGCAAACTATGACATCATAACTTTTTAATTACTATACTAAATGTATGGTAACAACAAGTAATTTGTAATTTTTAACGTGAAAAACCCAGCTTCAGTACAAAGTTATTCTATTTTTATTCAAGGCAAGGGTTCTGATAGTACCATTAAGTCTACTATTGCATCAAAAAAACTAGTGTTTAATCATTACGTAATTTGAATTAAATAGTAAATACTGTCCTAACATAATATATTTTCAAAAAACAGATGCACCTTACGACGTTTTGGCCTGCCGCTACTTGCGCCCTGCGGTTTTTCAACTGCACAGCTGTACTTGCTACCCTCGTCTATCATTGCGAAACCTGCTACCAGCAATGCGGCGGGGTTACTTGTGCAATCGATCGAGTTCTCGTCAATAAAAAGATCAGTAAGTAGCAGGAGCAATGCTTATAAGTACCTAATACAAGTAAGGAAACCTTTTTTCGCATCCACACAGAATAAACTGGGACCTCTATACTTTGTTATACTTACCGCGTTTTGCTTCAATATTGAGATTATGTTGCTGCTGTCAATGTAACTCTAAGGGCCCCACCACCACGAGATCGCCGCGAGCGTGGTGCACGTTAAATCGCTGAGAAATCGCCGGACAAATCGCTAGTGTGTAAGGGCCCTTCTGTAGTGAAAAAGAATTGTCATAATTCACTTATAGGTATTTGTGGTTTTTGGAGATTGTTTTTTAAGTTAGTCTTTGCAGTAACGGCGACGGAAACCTGCTCTGAGCATGGTCCGAATTACTTAAGCCCGGTATTTTATTAGAACAATTGGCTGTGTCTAGAAGGAACACTTGGTCAAAGGGACATTATCTAAATATCAACTATTTTTCTAGGTGACGATGTGCGGTCGTCCCTTATGTCGCTTCGAAGACTGGTCGTCAGCAGACCGCTGCGGCTCCACGCGGCTGGTTTCTTCAACCTGGACACCACGCTGCTGTTGTCTACTGCCTCCGTGGTCATCACTTACGCAGTTGTCATTGTGCAGACCACGCTATAATTATTTCATATATGAAACTATCTTGATATTAAATGTGTGAGTTTGTATGCAATATTTGGGTGTATGTATTTTCATGAAAATTGACTAACGGGTGGGATGTGCCCAATGCATAGCATTAGGACATACATTTTGTCCAGGAAAGATAGGTAGATCCTGAGGAAAAGCCTATGGGTATAAACAAGTTCTACGCCGACAGAGTCGCTGGGAAGAGATAGGTACGGAGGTACAGATGATATAATTTAGTTGCTGCTCTTTTTGCAACCGAGTGCTTAAAGGGTTTTCGTATTAGTATGTTTATTTACGACAGGAGAGGAGGAGAGGATTCTCGAACATAGATAAAAGCGTTCTACAATTAGTCATTTACTGCCATAGGACAAGTCATGATGAAGGTATAAAATATTTTGACAGTAGGTAGGTATATGTAGTTCAAATCTTGCAAATTAATTCTGAAATAGTGAGTTCCGAAAGGGAACTTCCCATAATTGGAATAGGCTGAGATGTCAGTGTTGATTTTTTATTTTATTTCCTCTCAGTAGATGTAAAAAGCACTATGTCTGCCTCGGTAAAAAGTGAAATTTATGGACTCGTACACTAGAGGACCTCAACTACGTTTCGGCCCTCTATATGAGTCGTCCAAAAATCGCGTGCTTTCTATCCTCTGCAACAATGTACTATTGCCATATTGCAGCAGCTTTAGAGTACCTACTAATAGCCTTTGAGTTAAACCGCGGACAGACGGACATGGCGAAACTATAAGGGTTCCTTGTTGACTACGGAACCCTAAATATAAAGCTTTAACCATTAAAAAGGTACAAGAACCACGGTTTTATGGCGACCCCTTTGAGAGCTGATACCCCACTAAAATCCATCCCGATTAAACTAGATTTTAATAATAAACCGCATCCAAATCGGTCCACCCGTTTGTGAGCTATCACGCCACAGATACACTGACACACGCATACCTGCACAGATCTAGACACCCGTTAATATTGTAACACCCCTTTTTTTCGTCAGTGGTTAAAAATCGACTGGAAGTTTTGATTATATCGTCTACGTAGGAGAATAAGTATTCAAACACATATGTTTTTTTATTATTTTCAATCCACCATAAAAAAAAATTAAGTCACACTCGCGATAAAATGATTCATCTAACGACACCCTCGTTTGTCGAAATGGGGCCAACCCCTACGAGGCACCGAGGGACCATACATACAAACGTTCATACGTATCAAACACACTGCCATCCTTCTTTGGTAGTCTTACAAATACGTACTTAATTGTATTAATCTACGAGTAGACAGCACTAGCATGTGTCCAAGCGAGGGCAGTATTACTAGCTTACTAGCAAGTTATCTAGCTTGCTATCCTGGCTTGAAAAACTAGCCTCGTGTATCCCGGGCATTAGTTTTTAACGCGTCTTTATTAATGAAAAGGCGTTTTCTAGCTTACATAAAAATAGAATCTCGATATTTTTCATTTTTAAAATCGAAGGCTCGTCTGCATACAAAATGAAAACTATTGTTCCACTTTGAAGCCGGTTGCGATTGCAAGTGCGAGACAATAAGCCCTCAGAGCGCTTATTGTCTAACGCACTCGCAATCGCATTAGGCTTCAAAGGTCAGCAATTGTTTTTATTTGTATGCAAACAAGCCTTCGATTTTCAAAATGAAAACTATCGTGATTGCGAGTGCGTTAGACACTAAGCCCTCAGATAAGCTACGAGTAATTTACTCAACAGACTTTAAAAACAAGAAAAGTAAAGAAATATGGTAGGCGCTTATTGAATTTGACGGTGTTTAATTTAATTTATTAGTAGGAGGTACTTCGTTTAATTTGTTAAGTGCATTACAGTTGAACACATCAGTCTTAATTCTGCCAACGAAGAGACTACACAAAAATGCAGCCGTATAATACTTTGACCGCGTTAACCTTTTTTCTGAACATATTTACCTTGCATAATATACATTTTAAAACTCATTTAGTTGTGAAACCGTGGCCGTTCATTAAATTAGCCATCATACTAATTATATTTGGTGGTTCATCATCAGTCAATTTATATATACATTACACCTCTCGATCAGATTCAAAACAAAACTTATCTGTTCTCATTACAGATAAAGTGGACTTGTTGTTAAGTTACACTGAATATATAGTAGATTTAATTTTTGTATACAAGTTCAGTAGTAAAATGTGTGCCTACTTTAGCATTTACGATCATATTGACGCCATCCTCAACATGAAATATAACAAAGTGATAAGACTAAAAGTTATATCATTAGTGTCATTTTTCTTGCCGGCTTGGTTGCTCGCTTCTGCAGGGGAATATGTTGCATGGAGTTTGCAATTTGGTTGGAAATCTCCTCCTACTTACATAACTGCATATTTTTTGTTTCTAATACGCTTACTTACCGTGATAGACATAAATTCGCAAACTTTGCAATTAAGATATCGACTAAAATGCATAATTGACAAAATAGAAGATTTTGAATGCTACGCCGCGGATTCAGCAAACTGTGTAAAACCTGTAAGATACGCATGGAAAAACAAAAAAGAATTAAATATAAACGTAATTCCACCCATTTTTAAATTGAGTTGTGATGTGAAAAAACTGGACAGCTACTATTTATTGCTGATTGATCAAACGACATTTTTGAATTCATTCTTTGGAGTCAGGGTAAGAGGTTGTTAACAAAACCTTAGTACTTATATTTTTTTATTAACTGAGTATATTTGACGCAGAAGTTTATTGTTTCATTACTTTTAGTTTTGAAAACTAAAGATTTTTATTTGTTTCAGATTTTACTTCATTGTTTATACACCATTCTGGAAATGATATCATTTGTCAATGTTCTTTACAGAATCGTTATCTCATCGACGGTACAATATATTAATTATTATGTTTTAAGTAACTATTAATGCATATTCATATTTCTTGCACTAATGTTATAATTGAAAAAGTGTATGTCTGTTGGTTTTGCTTTTACAGCTGAACCGATGAACCGAGTTCCTCGTACCCTGCGGCAGGGGATCGGATACAATTTAAAAGACATAAATATTAGGTCAAATAAACGTGTGGCAAAATTGCTACTCTCATGGAACTTTTCTCAAACTTGTTCATGTTTAATTTATAATCAGGAATGCACTTCTATATTTACGTAAAAAAGTTATGAATTACTTAATACTTGATTGAAATTATCTACGCCCCTTTACAGCTACTAAAACATATTTTACAATGACTAGTATGATAGAACTATAATATCAACTGGTTCTAAATTAGGTATGTAGTAATTACACACTTGGTCGCAATTCTCGAGCGGTTCGAGATGAAGTTACACGAGAGAAGTCTCCAAACAAATACAAGTTCATGTTATGTAGTTGACATTTCCATCTAGATTGAAATTCTTGGAGGGATATTGCTACTAATTTATCTATACAGTGAATATTTTTTGTTTAAATTCCTCGCTCCAGTCGTAAAAAGCACAAAGTCTTTCTTTGTGTAACGGCAAAAGATTGACTTAAATACTCCGTAGGGACTCAACTCCGTTCCGGGCTACTGTATTCACCAGTAACTATTACTCTAAGACCCACGATACTAAACATTAGTGACGTCATTAATAGGGGAACACGAAATGGTGATGCTGCAATGCAAAAAACCTAGCTGTGCGGAGGGCATTCTTCAATCGCTACAGCAACCACTTTCTCCACTGTTTGGAAAATGCAGCACTGGTTTTTCTTATACTGAAATTTATGATCTTTCAGATGAGCTTTGCTTTTTTGAGGACATTGATCATACTAGATACTTAAGTACGAAGCAAATTGAAAGCAAACTATGACATCATAACTTGTTAATTACTATAATAAATGTATGGTAACAACAAGTAATTTGTAATTTTTAACGTGAAAAACCCAGTTTTAGTACAAAGTTATTCTATTTTTATTTAAGGCAAGGGTTCTGATAGTACCATTAAGTCTACTATTACATCAAAAAAACTAGTGTTTAATCATTACGTAATTTGAATTAAATAGTAAATACTGTCCTAACATATATATTTTCAAAAAACAGATGCACCTTACAACGTTTTGGCCTGCCGCTACTTGCGCCCTGCGGTTTTTCAACTGCACAGCTGTACTTGCTACCCTCGTCTATCATTGCGAAACCTGCTACCAGCAATGCGGCGGGGTTACTTGTGCAATCGATCGAGTTCTCGTCAATAAAAAGATCAGTAAGTAGCAGGAGCAATACTTATACTTAAGTACCTAATACGTCACGAGTAAGGAAACCCTTTTTTCGCATCCACACGGAATAAACTGGGACCTCTATACTTTTTTATACTTACCACGTTTTGCTTCAATATTGAGATTATGTTGTTGCTGCCACTGTAGGTTTTACTGTCAAATGAAAAGAAACTGTCATAATTCACTAATATTTATGATTTTTGGAGGTTTTTTAAGTTAGTCTTTGCAGTAACGGCGACGGAAACCTGCTCAGAGGGGCTAGACAAGGTGCATTACGCTAGCTAGCGTTTCTATTCGTTAAGTTTTTAAACCAATCACCTCACTTGTAGATGACGTGATACGAAAAGTCACGTGATTTACCAGTGACGCGATTGGTTTACAAACGAAACGAATAGAAACGCTGGTTAGCGTTATGCATCTTGTCTAGCCCTTCTGAGCAATGGTCCGACATACTCAAGCCCGGTATTTTATTTGGACAATTGGCTGTGTCTAGAAGGAACACTTGGTCAAAGGACATTATCTAAAATAATGAAACTGTATACGATATCTATCTATGACAATATATATTAACTACTTTTCTAGGTGACGATGTGCGGTCGTCCCTCGTGTCGCTTCGAAGACTGGTCGTCAGCAGACCGCTGCGGCTGCACGCGGCTGGTTTCTTCAACCTGGACACCACGCTGCTGTTGTCTACTGCCTCCGTGGTCATCACTTACGCAGTTGTCATTGTGCAGACCACGCTATAATTATTTCATCTATGACACTATCTTGATATTAAATGTGTGAGTTTGTATGCAATATTTGGGTGTATGTATTTTCATGAAAATTGACTAACGGGTGGGATGTGCCCAATGCATAGCATTAGGACATACATTTTGTCCAGGAAAGATAGGTAGATCCTGAGGAAAAGCCTATGGGTATAAACAAGTTCTACGCCGACAGAGTCGCTGGGAAGAGATAGGTACGGAGGTACAGATGATATAATTTAGTTGCTGCTCTTTTTGCAACCGAGTGCTTAAAGGGTTTTCGTATTAGTATGTTTATTTACGACAGGAGAGGAGGAGAGGATTCTCGAACATAGATAAAAGCGTTCTACAATTAGTCATTTACTGCCATAGGACAAGTCATGATGAAGGTATAAAATATTTTGACAGTAGGTAGGTATATGTAGTTCAAATCTTGCAAATTAATTCTGAAATAGTGAGTTCCGAAAGGGAACTTCCCATAATTGGAATAGGCTGAGATGTCAGTGTTGATTTTTTATTTTATTTCCTCTCAGTAGATGTAAAAAGCACTATGTCTGCCTCGGTAAAAAGTGAAATTTATGGACTCGTACACTAGAGGACCTCAACTACGTTTCGGCCCTCTATATGAGTCGTCCAAAAATCGCGTGCTTTCTATCCTCTGCAACAATGTACTATTGCCATATTGCAGCAGCTTTAGAGTACCTACTAATAGCCTTTGAGTTAAACCGCGGACAGACGGACATGGCGAAACTATAAGGGTTCCTTGTTGACTACGGAACCCTAAATATAAAGCTTTAACCATTAAAAAGGTACAAGAACCACGGTTTTATGACGACCCCTTTGAGAGCTGATACCCCACTAAAATCCATCCCGATTAAACTAGATTTTAATAATAAACCGCATCCAAATCGGTCCACCCGTTTGTGAGCTATCACGCCACAGATACACTGACACACGCATACCTGCACAGATCTAGACACCCGTTAATATTGTAACACCCCTTTTTTTCATCAGTGGTTAAAAATCGACTGGAAGTTTTGATTTTATCGTCTACGTAGGAGAATAAGTATTCAAACACATATGTTTTTTTATTATTTTCAATCCACCATAAAAAAAAATTAAGTCACACTCGCGATAAAATGATTCATCTAACGACACCCTCGTTTGTCGAAATGGGGCCAACCCCTACGAGGCACCGAGGGACCATACATACAAACGTTCATACGTATCAAACACACTGCCATCCTTCTTTGGTAGTCTTACAAATACGTACTTAATTGTATTAATCTACGAGTAGACAGCACTAGCATGTGTCCAAGCGAGGGCAGTATTACTAGCTTACTAGCAAGTTATCTAGCTTGCTATCCTGGCTTGAAAAACTAGCCTCGTGTATCCCCGGCATTAGTGTTTAACGCGTCTTTATTAATGAAAGGGCGTTTTCTAGCTTACATAAAAATTAAATCTCGATCTTTTTCATTTTGAAAATCGAAGGCTTGTCTGCATATAAAATGAAAAGGATTGCTCCACTTTAAAGCCGGTTGCGATTGCGAGTGCGTTAGACAATAAGCCCTCAGTCAAAGTAACGAGTAGGTAAGTATTTTACTCAACAGACTTTAAAAACAAGAAAAGTAAAGAAATATGGTAGGCGCTTATTGAATTTGACGGTGTTTAATTTAATTTATTAGTAGGAGGTACTTCGTTTAATTTGTTAAGTGCATTACAGTTGAACACATCAGTCTTAATTCTGCCAACGAAGAGACTACACAAAAATGGAGCCGTATAATACTTTGACCGCGTTAACCTTTTTTCTGAACATATTTACCTTGCATAATATACATTTTAAAACTCATTTAGTTGTGAAACCGTGGCCGTTCATTAAATTAGCCATCATACTAATTATATTTGGTGGTTCATCATCAGTCAACTTATATATACATTACACCTCTCGATCAGATTCAAAACAAAACTTATCTGTTCTCATTACAGATAAAGTGGACTTGTTGTTAAGTTACACTGAATATATAGTAGATTTAATTTTTGTATACAAGTTCAGTAGTAAAATGTGTGCCTACTTTAGCATTTACGATCATATTGACACCACCGTCAACATGAAATATAACAAAGTAATAAGAATAAAAGTTTTATCATTGGTGTCATTTTTCTTGCCGGCTTTTTTGCTCGCTTCTGCAGGGGAATATGTTGCATGGAGTTTGCAATTTGGTTGGAAATCTCCTCCTACTTACATAACTGCATATTTTTTGTTTCTAATACGCTTACTTACCGTGATAGACATAAATTCGCAAACTTTGCAATTAAGATATCGACTAAAATGCATAATTGACAAAATAGAAGATTTTGAATGCTACGCCGCGGATTCAGCAAACTGTGTAAAACCTGTAAGATACGCATGGAAAAACAAAAAAGAATTAAATATAAACGTAATTCCACCCATTTTTAAATCGAGTTGTGATGTGAAAAAACTGGACAGCTACTATTTATTGCTGATTGATCAAACGACATTTTTGAATTCATTCTTTGGAGTCAGGGTAAGAGGTTGTTAATAAAACCTTAGTACTTATAATTTTTTATTAACTGAGTATATTTGACGCAGAAGTTTATTGTTTCATTACTTTTAGTTTTGAAAACTAAAGATTTTTATTTGTTTCAGATTTTACTTCATTGTTTATACACCATTCTGGAAATGATATCATTTGTCAATGTTCTTTACAGAATCGTTATCTCATCGACGGTACAATATATTAATTATTATGTTTTAAGTAACTATTAATGCATATTCATATTTCTTGCACTAATGTTATAATTGAAAAAGTGTATGTCTGTTGGTTTTGCTTTTACAGCTGAACCGATGAACCGAGTTCCTCGTACCCTGCGGCAGGGGATCGGATACAATTTAAAAGACATAAATATTAGGTCAAATAAACGTGTGGCAAAATTGCTACTCTCATGGAACTTTTCTCAAACTTGTTCATGATTAATTTACATTAAAAAGTTATGATTTAATTCATCTCTTCTTCATCAGCGTGTATTCGCCCACCGTTGGGCATACGCCTCTCCAATTTTCCTCCATCCAGAACGGTCTTCCGTTTCCCTTGTCCAGACTGGGCCTGCTGTCTCCTTGATGTCATCGGACCGAACGATGTGATCGAACGATTTAATTCATACTTGATTGAAATTTATCCACGCCCCTTTACAGCTACTAAAACATAATTTTACAATGATTAGTATGACAGAACTATAACAACTGGTTCTAAATTAGGTATTTAGTAAATACACACTTGGTCGCAATTCTCGAGCGGTTCGAGATGAAGTTACACGAGAGAAGTCTCCAAACAAATACAAGTTCATGTTATGTAGTTGACATTTCCATCTAGATTGAAATTCTTGAAGGGATATTGCTACTAATTTATCTATACAGTGAATATTTTTTGTTTAAATTCCTCGCTCCAGTCGTAAAAAGCACAAAGTCTTTCTTTGTGTAACGGCAAAAGATTGACTTAAATACTCCGTAGGGACTCAACTCCGTTCCGGGCTACTGTATTCACCAGTAACTATTACTCTAAGACCCACGATACTAAACATTAGTGACGTCATTAATAGGGGAACACGAAATGGTGATGCTGCAATGCAAAAAACCTAGCTGTGCGGAGGGCATTCTTCAATCGCTACAGCAACCACTTTCTCCACTGTTTGGAAAATACAGCACTGGTTTTTCTTATACTGAAATTTATGATCTTTCAGATGAGCTTTGCTTTTTTGAGGACATTGATCATACTAGATACTTAAGTACGAAGCAAATTGAAAGCAAACTATGACATCATAACTTGTTAATTACTATAATAAATGTATGGTAACAACAAGTAATTTGTAATTTTTAACGTGAAAAACCCAGTTTTAGTACAAAGTTATTCTATTTTTATTTAAGGCAAGGGTTCTGATAGTACCATTAAGTCTACTATTACATCAAAAAAACTAGTGTTTAATCATTACGTAATTTGAATTAAATAGTAAATACTGTCCTAACATATATATTTTCAAAAAACTGATGCACCTTACGACGTTTTGGCCTGCCGCTACTTGCGCCCTGCGGTTTTTCAACTGCACAGCTGTACTTGCTACCCTCGTCTATCATTGCGAAACCTGCTACCAGCAATGCGGCGAGGTTACTTGTGCAATCGATCGAGTTCTCGTCAATAAAAAGATCAGTAAGTAGCAGGAGCAATACTTATACTTAAGTACCTAATACGTCACGAGTAAGGAAACCCTTTTTTCGCATCCACACGGAATAAACTGGGACCTCTATACTTTTTTATACTTACCTCGTTTTGCTTCAATATTGAGAATATGTTGTTGCTGCCACTGTAGGTTTTACTGTCAAATGAAAAGAAACTGTCATAATTCACTAATATTTATGATTTTTGGAGGTTTTTTAAGTTAGTCTTTGCAGTAACGGCGACGGAAACCTGCTCAGAGGGGCTAGACAAGGTGCATTACGCTAGCTAGCGTTTCTATTCGTTACGTTTTTAAACCAATCACCTCACTTGTAGATGACGTGATACGAAAAGTCACGTGATTTACCAGTGACGCGATTGGTTTACAAACGAAACGAATAGAAACGCTGGTTAGCGTTATGCATCTTGTCTAGCCCTTCTGAGCAATGGTCCGACATACTCAAGCCCGGTATTATATTTGGACAATTGGCTGTGTCTAGAAGGAACACTTGGTCAAAGGACATTATCTAAAATAATGAAACTGTATACGATATCTATCTATGACAATATATATTAACTACTTTTCTAGGTGACGATGTGCGGTCATCCCTTATGTCGCTTCGAAGACTGGTCGTCAGCAGACCGCTGCGGCTGCACGCGGCTGGTTTCTTCAACCTGGACACCACGCTGCTGTTGTCTACTGCCTCCGTGGTCATCACTTACGCAGTTGTCATTGTGCAGACCACGCTATAATTATTTCATCTATGACACTATCTTGATATTAAATGTGTGAGTTCGTATGCAATATTTGGGTGTTTGTCAAAAAATTTACAAACGGATGAGATGTGCCCAGTACATAGCATTTGGACATCAATTTTGTCCCGGAAAGATTGGTAGATCCTGAGGAAAAGCCGATGGGTATAAACAAGTTCTACGAGTCGCTGGGAAGAGATAGGTACGTAGGTACAGATAATATGATTTAGTTGCTGCTCTTTTTGCAACCGAGTAGGTAAAGGGTTTTTGTATTAGTACTTAACTTTATTTACGACAGTGAATCCATATAACTTTTACAGTTCGACTTACTCGTATTAGAGGATTCTCCAAATTAAATAAAAGAGTTCTAAAAGCAGGTAGTCATTTACTGCCGTAGGATAAGTCATGAATATCATAATTATGATGAAGGTAGGTATAAAATATTTTGACAGTAGGTATGTGTAGTTCAAATCTTGCAAGTTAATTCTGAACTACTTAGTTCCCGTTATTGGAATATAGACTGAGATGTTAGTGTTACTAAGAACTAATCTGATGATGTAGTCGGGTGGGGCAACAAGATCTCCGCTGTACTTAACGTTGTTCAACGTTACTTAGTAGTCTGAGTTAGTTTAGTCTCAATAAATAAATTATGACTAAAAAAAATTACAATCGGGAACAAAAATAGACACAGTTTGATAGAAACTTATATTAGGTATTTTGAATTTTAGGATGCGCAACAGGTTACTCTGCTGCTTCGGGAAATGGCTTTTCAGAAGAGACAAGCTCTTGAGCCCAGATGAATCAATCTTTTGATCCAATGATCATGCTCCTTCAAAGGAGCATGTTAGTTAGTAGATCTCATAGTAATAGCAGCTGCGAGTCATATATTCGCTTGTGATTCAGGTTTAACGTTGCTGACGCGTACAATCAGAGAGCCCGACCTGCTCAATCCAAGCGGCACACATATTTGCATAATGGCTCGCCACCGTGCAGTCGGGGGAATATAATGTATACTGAAAATGTTTTTATTCGCTTTTATAACATATTATGTTAACATAACTGTAAAGCTAACATTTTTAATTGCATACCATGAAACATAGGTACACATTGAAATAAATATACAATTTAAAATATATTTTCATGTAAGGTCGGGTCGGTCATTTCGGCTGGGGTTGTAACCCCAAATTGAAACTTTCCATACCAATTCAAAAATTAGAATACGTGTTAGCATAAATGAATAGTAACAATTACCCTTTAGTCAAAGAAATAAAACCGCGTGATCCTTAACGTATGTTATGATCAGAGGCGCTAGACAAGAAGCATTACGCTAACCAGCGTTTCTATTCGTTACGTTTTTAAACCAATCGCATCACTGGTAGATCACGTGACTTTCCGTATCACGTCATCTACAAGTGACGCGATTGGTTTAAAAACGAATCGAATAGAAACGCTAGTTAGCGTAGTGCATCTTGTCTGGGCCCTCTGGTGCTGTTTGATTTATGGATTACAATTTCGGTACATGTCGGTTTTAAAACTGCACCAAGCGTCCAGTGATTTCCTCAGTACTAGTAGGTATATTAATACAAATTGTACTCGTATATTATGACATCTGAATATATAAAAGAAGAAACTGACTGACATATCAACGCACAGCCCAAACCGCTGGGTCTAGAGATTCCAAATTTGGCACGTAGGTTCTTTATGAGGTCTAGTGGTGCACTAAGGAAGGATTTTAAAGAAGTGAAGAAATAAGTAGCTACCCTATAAATTTTATATCCATTAGTACAGCAATAAACCATTCTGCAATTTTAAGATAGTATTTTAGTTCATTATAAAACACAATAACAGTAATGAGGGCGCCGCTGGTCGCTCGGTACAGTCTTAAGTCAATCTATTCATCCGAATCGGATTACAAGACTTAGTGACAGCGGCGGTAGCGGTGTTGGATGTACAGGACGGGTTTCGATTGAGAATTCACCAATCAAACGTTACTATGCCGAGGGACTGACACCAAACTACGAGTAAATTGCCTATTCAATAGGGTTCAAAATTTGGTTATAAAGACTTTCTGTAAGAGTTCCTACCTTAAATACAAACTTACATAATAGTAGATTGTTCAACAATGGACTTAAATGAGACATAATGACACGAGATGTTTAGCCATCCAAGTTGAGCGAGGGTGACTATAGTTAGAGTTTTATTATGGTTGTTTAGTCTCGCGTTAAACACTCTTCTTTTCACTTTGAATACGAGAAAAAAAAACTTTCTATACAAAATTACAATATTTATTATAACAAAGTTTCTTACAAATTTGTTCCGCGGTTTTTTATTAATAATGTGACGCTTTAAATGCTTGCATGTTCAAAGACAGACAGACAGTGCAACAGATTCAAACTTGAAAACTATTTTAAAACTGATTAGACCATGCATAATAAAATGAATTCATTTTTAGTATAAATAAATGGATTCATATTCGTAATCATTAATCGTGTTTCAGGAATTTAAATCGTTTCTTTTATACTTTAGCACAGTTGTCATTTTCGTTTTTTAGTTTCTGGACGAACTTTACTTCAAAACAATATTTGAGGGTACGTAAGGCTATGCGCGCACGAGACACATCTGTCTCTTTTGCACGCTCGAAAAGACAAAAAGAGATGTACTGTCGCGGCGACAAAAGTTGCTCGTGCGCGCATAGCGTACGTCTTCTTGTTTTATTATATAATCTGTGGACATGGATATATGTTTATCAAAAAGTAATTACTTATTAGATTGGAGATTAATCGTTGACATTTTTTTAATGAAAGTGTATGTTTAATAATTCTTGGTTTAGAAAATAAAGTTACTACTTTAGAAAATTAGTTTCAGAACGGTTAAATTAGTGAATTGCTAAACGAAATATTTATTTACAACTTACTGGTTTCTGATTGGTACTCTAATGTGATGGTCTAATTTGAGATTTTTATTGGTCAACAGTAAGATCGAGCCGTGATTTGTGATAACTATAATTTTGGAGACAAACTTGTAGGATTTGTTTGAATTTATAGGTAAATTTTTATGACTTTTTTATTTTATTTATAATATTCAGCGATATTCATTGGTTTATTATATAAATAAATTTCCAATGGTCTAATTTAGATTTAATACGTTTATGATACCACTTGGTAGTAGAATGTGTCCGGACCCAAACCAAGGAAGACGGAGAGTAGTAGAGGAACTATAGGAACAATGGATTGATATTTTATTTATTTATTTACAATGTTAAAAAAATAGGGGCTTTAACCAAGCTTGATCATGGCAGCCCCGTTAGGCAAAACTATCAAAACAAACAAATAAATACGATTCAGAAAGAAAAGGAAAGGGAGGGGGAAGGATTACTTGTTCAACTAAATTTGAATAAAATGAACATCGGACTGTTTCAGTCCATTTTGGCAGAACCAGTGACAGATGCTGCAAAATTAGTTTTTAGTTTTTTGAACAAAGAATCCTTCCTCCTCCCTTTCCTTTTTGAATCGTATTTATTTGTATGTTTTGATCGTTTTGTCTAACGGGGTGCTATGATTAAGCTTCATTAAAGCCCCTATTTTTTCAAGATTGTAAATAAATAAATAAAATATCAATCCATTGTTCCTATAGTTCCTCTACTACTCTCCGTCCATGACACATGCATATACAAACTGAGTAGTACCTTAGTGGTAGGTTAAAGAACGTCGGTGGCCTAGTGGCTTAGGGGGTCGACTCGTGATCGTAAGGACCGAGTTCGAACCCCCGCGGTCACCATGTACCAATGAGAGTTTTTCTAACTTAAGTGCACGATGCTCTTACGGTGAAAGAGAAACATCGTGAGGAAACCTGCACATTCGAACAGCTGAGTGTGTAAGAGAGTAATTGCACAAAAGATCCTAAAGGGTCGAAGTGTATCCGAAAGGGCCCATCTGTAAGATAAGATAAGATAGTGCAGGTTATAAAGATTCGCCAAATAATATATTTGTAGGACTCCATAGTGTTTTATAAAGTTGTTTAAAGTTGATTTACTTTGTTAATAATCAACAATCTGCTATTTTTAAGCCCGTTCAAAAACAATTCAACGAGAATATTAAATTTTTAATTAAAACCATGACAAAAAACGAAATCAACCCAAAGCTTATGACAAAAGCCCCCGAGGCTGTGAAAAAATTATAATTTTCGAATCCAAATGTTTGTCAAGTGTCTCGGAAAATAAGTAGATCATTATCAGAATTCCTTTGTTACCTAAATTGTTTATTTGCAAAAAATGTGCCCGAAATCTCGTGTTTCATTTTGACTACATCATCAAAGTGGTAATATTCATTACTGAATTGAATTAACTTGTAGTGTTTTTAACTCACGACGACGCGCCCACCTGAGGCCCTACTTTGAAAATTGAAGTTTGAAGTTTGGAATATATTTTTTATGAATGATTGTTATTTCAAGATAAATAAACATAAGTAAAGAGAAGATCGGCTCGAATGGAGTTTTTATTTAACACGTTGTTGTGTGTTTGAATCAAGTAACTGTAGTAAGAATGTCTAGCGGTTTCGACCAACTCTGCACGTGGAAGATGCCTTGCCAGTTTGTTACACAGAGTGTCCAAGAACTTGGAGAAAAAATTGCGGCAAAAAATGCCGGCCCAGCGTATAGAATTAACTTTCCAAAAAAGGATCAAATATATATTTTTAAATTTATTGAATTAAATGAGCCTCATATCGCGCTACATACAATTGTAAATATTTCATAATCTTTAGTTTCTAAGACAATGTTACTCGTTTTGTAATAATTGGAATATACGTTTGCAACAATAGTACATTACTGCAGAGAACGGGAAAAAGGCCATTGCGGGAAGGAAAGTTAGCGCGGCCGAAACGCAGTCAAGGCCGTGCTTTATACGAGTCCAGCAACCGCCTTTCCCGGCCGAAGCTTACGAGTATATTATAGTGCTTTTCTCCAATAATGCGACTAAATACTTTATTTCTTATTAAAAGGGGCTATCTTGGAAAACTACCCCTACCCCAAAGGGAGTGAAATGTTAGGTAGAAGTTTGTAAGGGAGATTGGTCATGTTTTAGTAAAAAACGTTGAAATTGGTATTGAGGCTTAGGTACAGTTTATAAATAAAAAATATAACTTTTGTAGATCTTGGAAAGATCTGTTGTAAATGCTAATTTCGGTAGCAATCTCTTAAGTTGCGTATGTTAGCATTTTTTTAATAATAATTCGCTTACTTATACGAAAATTGCTTGCAAATTTTGTTAATCCATCGAATTAGACATACTTAGGTACATAGAGAGTATAACTAGATCATCTGCCTTTATAAATCAGTGCATTATTATAAAATTCCGATGTCTATATGTAAAAAAATAACTGTCGATCAAAGACAATAAGATTTCATTCCAGAAGGAATAGTAACAAAAAACCAAGAATAGTAAAGTAAATATCATAATTAATAATAGGTACCGTAAAACGGGGTAAATAGGGACACGACGTAAACTGAATCATATGTTTCTAATTATAAGACTGAAAGAACTTCCAATAGAACGTAACGTTATTATCATTTAATATTTGTAACAAGTTATGCTTCATTTTAGGTTGTGTTCCTAGTTATCCCGTTTTACTGTACCTACAGTGCAACATGCAATCAACTGAGTGACCGTATATCAGACAACTAATTGCACTTTTCTAGTTTTTAAGTACACCCTGAATCAGCAAAGATCCAAGTGGCGATCGGATAACAGAAAAAATAAAGTTCCGATAGAGGGTGAACGGGGGTGAATTCGCCCGCCTGCGCGGCGCCATTCGCCGCGCTCCCCGCGCACCTCCCCGTCTCAGTCAAAACTCACCTCGCAGGACCGCACGACGTTCAGAAGGGATTTTCAAAGTTGAATTAATCAGTTTTCCAGGGAAAATATGAGTTCATATCAAGGATTTGCGTTTGTATGTGCGTGGTAAAAACGTGTTAGTGAGTGGATGTGAATGTGTTGGGATGTTTTATACGTAAGTATTTTGTTGATTGTTAATTACTCATTGTAGTATGTAATTATTATGAATCAAGGTTTAAGGTCATCAGTGTTTGTGTTGGCCTTTCGTACCAGTGATTGTAGGTTGACTTTAAACGCAACTTAGTCTTTACAATTAACACCGATACTTCGTTACCTACCCGTACAGATATTTTTGTTGACTAAAATAGATATTAGATTTATTCCATCAATTTTATATTATTTGATCACATTACCTACTTCCTTACTTGAGTTACCACGTGGTATTTCAAACTATAATAAATTGGTCTACAAAACAATAATTGCTTTTGAGATATACTTAACGCGTGTAGGTTAAAACATCTTTTGAACCTTTGTACCGTACTAATTAAATGGTGCGCATTCAAAAAAAATTGCATGCATAATAAATTATAATATGATAGGCGTTTACATTTCAATCGTCGACACCTTCGTTTTATTTTAATGATTTAAAACTTGAAATTTTATACACCCAAACATTAGTTTATACTTTATAGTGTGAAAATAGGAATATTTTATTTAAAAAGCGGCAGACCCCCGTGGTTTTGAATGCTTACTATGATTATTTTCCAACCGATACATTTTCAAAACATTTTTGATGTTTTATTTTCTACGGTAATACATTTCTAAATTAGTTTTCATGTACATTACAATAAAATACATTAGGTATCCCAAAACAAAGATTCCTTACCAAAAGTGTCTCGAACGAAACATGAACACACGATGGCGATGGGGGATTGCTAGCAAATCCTTATATCTTCCCTTTAATAGACTTTACATACATACATTTAATCACGCCTGTTTCCCAGAGGGGTAGGCAGAGACCACTTTCCACCTGCTTCGATCCTGACAAATCTCTTTCGCATCTTCCACATTCATACATGAGTCATGCATGCACGTCGGTTTCGGGTACTTAAGATTCGGCCCTTTTCCAGTATTTCTCCGATTTGATTCGAAAAAGTACGCGTAGAGCGGCCCTTTCCGACCTTCCCACTCACTTTCGTTCTGTATATCTCTTTCGTCAATTTTCTTTCATGCATCCTTTTCAAATGACCGAACCATCGAAGCATACCCTTTTCAATCTTAGTCACTACATCTTCTTTTAGTCCACATTTCTCTCTGACCTTTTCATTCCTTACTCTATCAATCAGTTTCACACCACACATACTACGCAAAGAGCGCATTTAAACTGCATTTATACGACTTTCATGCTTGTCCTGCCACACCCAACATTCACTAACATACCTACATGAGAGTAGGGTTTAAACTGTACATTTCACGAAACCAATGACTACATTTATCAGCAGGGCAGCCTCGTAAGGTATCGACGACGAACCCAAGCAGTTACCATGTAAGTAGGTACGATCGGTCTTATACGTAGCTGCACACTGTAGGTCTTTGACACTTTAACGTCCTGTTTGAACTGCACAGCACTAATCAGTCAAAGACGTCAAAATTACAAAATTCCACCTCTGGCGAAACTATAACGAAAGAGACGAATGACACGCAACAAAAATCAGCCTAATACATACAAAGGACGGAGTCTTTTATTTGCAACTATCTGGTTACCTATTGCAACTGACTTAAAGAATCTCCTCTAGGATCAATGTTTTAAACAACGACAGGCGTGATACTATTGTACTTTTACAATAAGAAATACAATATCACGCCTTACGTTGTTCAAAACAGTGATCCTAGTGGGAGTTCTTTAAGTCAGTTGCAATAACCAGATAGTTATTACAACAGTCCACCTTACAGGGCAAATACATTACTCTTTTTTGGGCAGTCGGGTAAAAATACTTGTTGTGTTCATTGTATTGCAACACTCATTAACACCGCCGAGGTGTGTAATAATCGACCGAACGTAGTGTAGTCTCGGAGTGAACTCAGTGGGCGTTTGTATCTTTGTTTGGCGATAACTTGAGTATTGTTGATCCGATCTTTATGAAGTCAAAGAGAAGTCGAGGCAAATATTTGTTTAAAGTTCTGCTGATGTTTGACTTAATAAATATTTTTACCTCTACTTTGACGGACTTTCTAGAGAAGGTAGTCAAGGCATTTACGGCATGACTTTGTATTTTATATAAAGAAGAAAATCCAACGCAAATATGAGTTCAATTATTGCTTGGAATAGAGATACATACGTGATCAAAATAATTATACTTACATGGAGAGATGGTACTTAACAAATTATGTTGTACCGTACGGTTGTACGGTTAGGTACGTGTACTTTTTAGTTTTGACCCGACTGCGTCAGAAAAAGAGTTTATTTATGACTCGTTTTTAACGGAATCGTATCACAATATATAAACTTCAAAATACAAACTTTTTAGGATTTTTTAAAGGTCGATTGTACGGAACCCATTGGGTTGGGTTAGGTTTGTTTTATAATAATCCTAAAAAGTATTATGACCCATTATATATCTTGAACTTCATGTATTATTATTATACGTACCCGCTTGTAACAAATATCCCCGAGTATATTTGAGAGAAAACATAATTTTCTTAACTTTAAGTGGCTCACTCTGCTGCAAGCTGGCAAAGCCCAGTTTTATGAATGTGTTAATCCTGGATATGGATTATACCGGAATATAATTAAATCTGTTCGTTAGGTACTTTATAAATCTTAAACATTTAACATTATTACAGAGATTCAGAGTTTATTAAAATAATTAATATCAAATGCCTATAAAATCGGTATAGTTTTAAGGAACGTAACTTCTGCGCCTTTATTCAACATGGTAAAAACGATATCGTAATTGACCTGTTTTGGTATTGTTATGACGTCAGACGCCATTACTGTCAAGTAAATAAGATAAAGATAAAGATAAAGAGCTATCAAAACGGTGACAGGGTGAAATTACCGTGTTGAATAGAGGCCCTGTTCTGAAACAGACTTTTTGACAGAGAATTCAATATTTCACTAAATTGCAATATCAGTCATATAGTAGTAACAAAATGGATTATTATTTTAATAGATTTTAAAACATTTCAGTAAAATTACAAAAGCTTAATACGCATCAAATTTAATTTTCTGAGTGCCATGGAAAACTGATCACTTAATGGTTTTTCTCTGTTTGTACTAATACTTATTGCACAATAATTGTTTCACTAGTTCCATTATGAATTCTATCGCTGGATTAAATGGGACTGTTTTGTTCATGTAGTTAACTTATATCCATTTAGGCAACTACTGGGTATACTATTCCCACTAATTCCATTTTAATAAAGAAAAAATACTGTCGCGGTTTTATGACCACGTTTTCTGAATAAAGTTTATAATTCACAAAAAAAAACATTTACTTTTCTGTAAAATGAATACTTTATTTGTAGCTTTATTGATCTTTTTACTAACAAGGCCTAAAATACAATCGCGGTCAAATAATATGGATCGATGGCGAAACTCCCTGTAACTTGCAAATTAATAATAACACCTACATACATGAAAGTAGCTTGATTGGATTTGCAAGGATTGAATAGTATTTGGATGAAAAAATATTTGGTAATTTGTTGACATTTCAGTTATTGACATTTATATGTAGGTACATATAGGTGCTGTCACGTCAAATTGGCTTATGTGTTCATTTTACTTTTCAATCGAATCTTGTTTGAAGACGATTTCAGAAAAGTAATTCCTTTATTCTTTAACCGCCACTATCTGGAATATAAGACAACAACAATATCTAGTTCATCAAAAATATCACGTAGCCATTAGACATAAATACTACATTATATACCATATAACAAATACCATATTATATACTATATTTTATTGCTATTTGTAAGCTTTTAGCGACACTTTCCTAGGGTCCGTATATAACTTGTCAGGCTATAAATTAAAGCATTACGTCAATAATGTAAATATGATGTCGAAGCAAGATGGTGTAATGCAATGTGAAATAAATAGAATCTTTACACTGAAAAAAAAAATTGGTCGCTTCTAACAAGATTGTGATTGTTGTGCATAAGCGTCTTGATTCCATACGAGCCTGACAAGACGTTAGATAAATCAACTAAGACGTTAGATGCATCAAAAAAGATGTTAGTTGAATCACCAAAGAAATTGCTGTTGGTACTATCAGCTTTGGTTGATATAACTAATATCTTACCTATTGTATTCATTTTTTGTCAACTAAGAGAAAATCTCTCTTTGTTGGCTCTCATTTTTTGAGTGTGGGATTGTGTCTTCATGGGCATTGGTGATGACATTCTAAAAGGTTACCAGATGGCTCATTTGCCTCCTGTAACAAAAAAAGTAGGTATGGTTTACTCATAAAAAATAAAAAATAAACTCACACAGAGGTGAATACGTATAATATAAAGTAATAAAATTGTTCATTCGTAAATTGTTGAACAAAAACATTTAACATTACTAAAACAAAGTTCACCAGTTCAACGTTTAACTTACAGACAATGTTTATTTAACTTGTCGTATTATTCATTATGAAATAGTGGTGCTCATAAATTCACTTACATTATAATAATTGTGTTTTCAATTAAAACATTTTTTAGTTTTATAATGTTGTTTGAAATAAATCAATGCTGACGTTCCACAAGGCTCTGTGTTATGTACAACGCTCTTATTCCTGCATATCAATGAGTACGGTAGACTACCGTGGGTGGTTACTTATTCCACTATAACACTGCTGTTGATGCGTAAGCATATAAGTGCTATGAAAATGTATAGCGCCGCTTCCGTGATTAGCGGCTAACCCGCGCAGCTCTATGAATCGTCGGCCACATTATTCAATAGGGAAAATGCATTGGTTTTTGAAATCGCATTTCTCGACATAATTATGAAAATACCGTAAAATCACCGATAGTGAAAATAAAATCGGCCAAGAAATACGGATGATACAAGCATTTTAAACCGCTAATTAGACAGAGATTAGACGGAGAGATCCGATATGCACTGTGAAGTGGACACACACTCCGTGCTGTGCCTGTTACATTGTATTTTTTTAAATTTATGTATATTTGTGTGTTTTCTGTGTAGTGAACAAATGTATTTCTTCTTCTTCTTCTTCTTCTTAAGTTGTGTAACAGGTTGGCCTTATAAACTCCATGTTAAATTCTGTTTTGCTATAAGGAGAAAGGAATAAATCTTTGTTGGCTTGTATCTTGGTTATTTTTATAGCTATTCAGAAAATGATTTTTCTCGACTGTTTCTTACATGAATCAGCTTTTATTGAAGCTGTGAAAAGAGTCATGAATATTCCCTATTGCATCATGTTCATTATGGTCGCCTTTATCGAGGTAGATAAAGCATCCTTCACTCTCGCACTTGCATACTTTTCAGAAAGTGACAGATGTTATATCCAAGTTCATCCACATAAACACGATCATAATAGACCCGCAGCAGTGCCGCAGCCGCGCGCGTCTACCACATCAGCCGCGACCTATGAAAGTCTACCTAACCCATAAATGCTCAAATGCGACTTTCTACCGGATTGACCATTGAATATTTTTATAAAACTTTAATAGGATTCCTACAAAAGCACGAATGGTGCATACTCCATATTCTAACCTAGATCGCAGAATCAGGTTACGATGCGCACGGACCTTGGCACCTAGCCAACGCCAAACTACAGAAGATCACGAGACACTGACTCGCAGCAAACGAGGACTGGTAATCTTGAACATATCGTACTGTCATGTTATTACATAAACTAGATTGCAGGTGAAGTTTGTTTGCAACTAGCGTCCTGCCCTCGCCTCGCTTCGATTTATATGAGTTTTCTGTAACACATGTACATAAAACAGAATTTGTTATCTGATCCCATTATCTACGTAGCAAATTGGTGGCAAAATGAATAGAGGCCCTGCTTGCGTTAAATCGACGTTAGTAGGCGAATAGGTAGGTAAGTATCTGTACTATCTGAGAATGAAGTCCTACAAGAAAGGTGTAGAATGCCTTTAAGCATATACCTTTCACACACGTTTCCAACTCATTGTTGAAGCCATAAATTTAAAAACTGTTATTGACTTAATCAAATAATGGTTATTCTTTGATACTTTTTACATGGATTTTGATTTTGGATTTTGAAGCTAATACCCCGATTATGCAACCCGAGAAATGGCCGAAAAAGTCAGAGTAGATACATTAAATATAATACAATTAAAAGTTAAAACTAAATTTATTTAAATTAAAATAAAAACAAAGCTATTCAAATATTAAAGACGTAAATAATAATCACCACTACAAAAAGAACAGGGGCTGTTCTTTTTTTTTATACTGGTGATTATTTTTTCTTTGGTCCCTATGACACTGGCTGCGTTACCTCTCTGGATAGCTAGCCCAATCCTTTGGGAAAGAGTAGATAGTGTGATATAGTAAGGTATTATAGATTACAGATGAACAATATGCCAACAAATATTTGTTAGGAGAAGTTAGGTATTTTTTACCTAAACATAAAATTCACTTTTTATCTCTGTGGAAAAATCCTTAGACTGAAATAATTTCTGTATACATACGTATGTATAAGTTAGAATAGGTAAGTATAGGCATCATATTTTTTTATTAATTTGAGACATTCTAGCTTTTAATATTTTATACGTTACGCTATAACTTCTACCGAAAAATTTATCGGCATTGTTTTATTTTTTGGAATTTTGTTGCCTTTATTTAATAGCTTTAATAAATTATCCAAAACATTTGCAAATAAAACTTTTATTTATGGATAATGGTTAGCTCTTGAATATCTCTAGTCCTTGGTGTTTGTTTGGAGTGGATTTTGTCGACGATGAAGCGAGCTCACACAGAAGATTCCTATTTACCCTAGCTTTAAATAGGTTCAGATTGCATGCACTCGGAACTCGGAAATACATACAAAGTGCATTTGGCTCTTTTGCAAATAACTGCCATTTCCCCTCCGTTGAATAAGAGGTAATTCTTAATTTCTTTGGAGTTTTATTAGCGACGGATGCAAATAGATACACGTTTGGTAAATAATATGTTTTTTTGTGTATATATGGTAAAGTCAATGCCAAAGCTAACAAAAAAGCCCTAATAGTATAACTGTGTATCGGGCACACACTTTATCTTAGACTAGAGGACGCCCGCGACTTCGTACGCGTAGAATTAGTTTCCCGCTACTACCCCCTATTTCACCCCCTTAGGGGTTGAATTTCTAAAAATCCTTTCTTAGTGCTCACTTACATCATGAAAAGAACTCCTGTACCAAATTTCAAGTTTCTAGGTACAGTAGTTTCGGCTGTGTGTTGATATATAAGTCAGTCAGGTTTGCCTTTTATGTACATATATAGATATATGTCGATTAGACCTTCGTGGAGAACTAGGGATTGTGGCACAGACAATCTGATCGTAAAGATGTGTTATTTTCTTAACCCTTCATTTGGCAGAAAAATAAAAATGAGTAAGTATATTGGTTTTTATGCATATAGTTCACACTAAAATACCAAAAAAATATCTACTCCATGAATTCCCGGAAAACGTTATAATAATACTTCACAAAAACCGTTGCACATCAAATAAAGTTCACTAAATGATGTCAAATGTATACTTAATAAGTTGTTTTAGGAAATAACATACTTAACAAACGAAAATACCTGCATTTTTATGCATAATTTATCAAACAGAAATTATTACATGCAAATTACTGAATTGTTATGCATTTTATCTAAATGAACTAACAAAAAATGTAAATTCTTGGGACAATTATAGAGTTTGGTTTCTTTACGAGTGTTAATCACAACTGTACATTGGTACATTACACTTTCTGCAGTGCATATCAGGTTTGCCTTTTTCGTAATAAGTATTTAACGTCAATTATTTTGCCAAAAATAAGGCAAATAGTTTAAACCATCACAATTATTTGATATGATGATGATGATTGTAGGGACCTATATTTTCAGTTTTTTTGTTATTAATGCGACTTTTATTACAATTGTCTTTCTACATTTTACAACCCTTAATTTTTTTCAGCGACGGTCCTAACTTTATACTTATATAGTTAATACGAAAAAGTCAAAATGCGAAAGCCAAGCAATCATTGTGAGACCAATTACATTCCCACTCTCCATGTCAAAATATATCATGCCATAAAATCACGATAACTTAAGAATACTTGTCTTAACAAATACAACAAATACTTCATACTGTTTTTTAAGAATACTCAACTCCTTCGAAGACATGTTTTTACATCATAATGATAGAATACTTTACATTTGTGTGTTTATGACAATTACACCCAGATTACGCAAATCGAACGTCAGTTATTACAACCATGTTATGGAAAAAAAATACAAATGTAATCCACTTTTGTATAATCAATACGAAAAATTATAAGTATTCTTGACCGTGGCAAATTAAGTGTTAAAAACAGCGCTCTGTAGAACATTCCATCGAGTGAGCGAAGTCATGCGAGCTCGCTCACTCGACGGTTAAACGGGTATGTTGTTGAGATTGCACGCCCTCGTGGTTTTTACGCTCTAATTGGACAACTTCATCTCGTCGGTTAATATTGGTGCGTCGAGTCAAGAACGAGTTGTTTAAGAGAATCACCTACCTGTGCTTGTAGTGTAGCTGCGAAATGTAATAGGACAATTTCACTTTTGTACCCTAAGTGTGCCAACGGGACTCTCTCTATTTATTATAGCTCTCGGTCAATTATCGCTCACTCGCACTTGCATATTACAGTATAATTGTCACTCGTGTTTGATAGAAAAACGAAAGTTGCCGATCGCTATTAAGGAACTGAGGGCCCTTCCAAGATGCACTTCGCTCACTAGCGTTTCTATTCGTTTCGTTTTTAAACCAATCGCGTCACTTGTAGATGACGTGATACCAAAAGTCACGTGACCTACCAGTGACGCGATTGGTTTAAAAACGAAACGAATAGAAGCGCTAGTTAGCGTAGTGCATCTTGGCAGGGCCCTCTGTGCTGTAAGTAGCTAAGCCTACGTCATCGATCCATTTATCGGTCCGTCAGTATACCTACTACAAGGCAAAAAATAAATTCTGTAGAATGTTTAATGGGGTCACCTAAATAAGTTAAATTAATAAGTTTACAGTTCAAGTGAAGCTACTGAACTGGAATAAAATGTTTGCCGGTTATTTAGAGTAGGAAATGTTTTTAAAACTGTGAGCATTTAATCAATCACAGAAATGTAACTCGGATGAATTTAAATGAAAAAATGCTATTTTATTAAACCTTTTGGTCTACATTATGCATATAGCTTAAGTGTCTAAAAGTTATTAATTTTGACGGAACAATAAAAATAAAATATTGTCTTCAAACCCAAGTTCAGTTAGCTAGCAATGAAGTTAAAAATAACTAAATGAAAACTATTAAATCACTATTAGTTGTATTCTATTTATAGAACAATTCTCTATCTGTCAATCTTTTAGAAGGACCATAATACAGTTGCTTTATATCGCTCAAAATGTATGGGATGACAGTTGAAAGCTTAGACGCTTGGTTAGAATTTCACCGTTTCTGAAAAACACTCGCTAACACCGTACCACAACTAGTTTTATTGTAGAGGAGTACAATGGCCAATATTAAAAGTACCCACAATATCCTTTCCCTAAATATCGGCGTTACGTGTTTTATGGTATTACTAATTGCATTTAAGATTATTAAAATTTATGGACTCCACAATTCTCTCTTCTCTTCTTAGTCTCATATCCCCTTTTCATTTACCTCACAGCCAGCACGCACAGTGTACAACTTAACATTGTCACTTTATTATATTTGTAATTCCCGACTCAAAAAAAGGGGTGTTATAAGTTTGATCGCGTGCGTGCGTGCTTGCGTGCGTGCGTGCGTGCGTGCGTGCGTGCGTGCATGTGTGCGTGCGAAAGCAGGTTTTCAAGCGTTGGTTCTTAGCTAGATTTCATGAAAATCGATTAAGCGGTTTAAAAGATATCGGCTCTGAAAGAAGGAATCACCATAATATGGGGTTTTATATCTATTTAATATGCTCTTAATTATCCTTGCAATAAAAAAATACCTGTGCGTTTTTTTTACAAAAAACACTAATATAACAAGCCAATAAATTTAACCAATACCTTTATGTATATGAAAGTAGCTTTCATGATTCTGTAGCTGTTCACAATTAAAACACAACTGTGCAGTCAATTCGAAATTTAAGTAATTACCGCCTTTGATTCTGTGAATAAAATCGTGTGTTGCGAGCGAACCGAGCCATGAAAAACGGTCGGATTTAAATTGACTGTTGTGCCGGGACGGGGTGAACCCGCTTCAATCGTTCATACAAGTTAAAATCAAACAGAAAAACCGGTCTCGGTCTACTTGATTGGCAATATTGCCTTTCGGGAGTATGTTTTTAAAAAGGTCGGTAATTTTACTTTTATTTTCGAATATTTACGAGTTTGTATTGTAGATACCTACTCTTGTTTTAGCAATAAAACCAGTGTATATATTCTCTTAGAATACAATGTCCCACGTGAACACCTGTGTATACATATAGTGTATTGGATTTTGAGATAATCGCGAAGATACCAAATTAAGATTCAAGCTTGCCGCAATGAAATGAAATGAGTGTCGATGAAACAAGGGGGCATGTATCACCGACACTCATTTCATCGAATGAATTTCACTTCATCAATAGCTATTTTCTGGTGAAGCCGTTGATTTCAGGTTATTTTCAATACTAGTGGCGTAGGTTTGGTTAGACTTGTGACTATCACAAAATAAATCCCTGCGCCTAGAAAAGGCTGTCGATGAAATGAAAATTCTGTGAACTGATACTTTCTATGAAATGAGTGTCGACAAAACAAGGGTAAACCTGCCGCAAGCAACGCCGTGTGAAGTAATTGTGTATTGTGTGTTAAAACCGTGTAAAAAGTATGAAAATTATGAATCCGAAAGAATTCCTAATTAAAGTTTTTGATACATTAACGAAGATTTAAAATTCCACTTTGTTTAAAAAAACGCTTACCTAACGTTTAAGTTGTAAGTGAACCTGATTTTAACATTTTTAACCGACCCGTTATCATGTAGGTACTGCTAACGGTTTAAATGAACAAAGCAAAGAGTTCGCTTGAAAATAGTTCCTGCAGCGCCGCCCTCAAATTGCGGGCGACGTGCTCGGTTTTAATTTTATGTAAAGTCTTGTATTAGCCTAGGGGCTTTATGCAAATTAAGTTTTAACAAGCACTTTAGAATTTCTGTAAAAACCTTGTAAAATAGGTGAAGTAGCCGAAAAGGTAGTAATGGACCTTGGTTTTACTGTTTTAGAGCTACGACAATGTTAAAAATATAATAGGGAATATGCGTGTTTTTTTTTTTACAGCATCAATAAACGCTGATTCATGTAACAACCAGGTGAGAACATTAATTGAATAGCTATATAAATAACCAAGATATAAACCAACAAATATTTGTTCCTATCTCTTTCTAGCACAACAGAATTTTACGTGGAGTTTATATGCCCGAACTGCACAATGACGTCACCGGTGCACTTCGGATCTCTCTGTCTAATTAGCAGTTTAAAATGCTTGTATCATCCGTATTTCTTGACCGATTTTAATTTTAATTTCATTTTTAGTGTCTTTTAGGGTATTTTTATATTTTGTTGACAAATGCGGTTTAAAAAATCAATGCATATTCCCTACTAGAGGACGCCCGCAACTTCGTACGCGTAGAATTAGTTTCCCGCTACTCCCCTCATTTTTTCCCGTTGGGGGTCGATTTTCGGAAAATCCTTTCTTAGTGCTCACTTACATCATGAAAGGAACCCCTGTACCAAATTTCAAGTTTCTAGGTACAGTAGTTTCGGCTGTGCGTTGATATATCAGTCAGTCAGTTTAGCCTTTTATATATATAGATTACATCCGAACAAACTAACCAAATTTTCTGTTGTTGATATTACTATGTAGACTCATTTTACTTGTCGGGATGGTCGAGATAAATATTGAATGCATATACAAAGTAAAAAGTCGTCTGATAGAAAAATAAATATCTACA
The DNA here is from genome assembly GCA_948252455.1 of Acleris cristana. Classification (NCBI taxonomy): domain Eukaryota; kingdom Metazoa; phylum Arthropoda; class Insecta; order Lepidoptera; family Tortricidae; genus Acleris; species Acleris cristana. The sequence continues at coordinate 4,173,971 of OX411781.1, read as the reverse complement.
GAAAAGTTCTTACTTATGTAGATGAGCCTTTGATTTATCTAAAAAACCCAAGATAGGTCTAGTAAAAGTCTTAAAGTTTACAAGACGATCGCAACTTATTGAGATATTTCACATGTGGTTTCAGTTTCTTTAATCCTTTTTCCATTACTTGAGGATTTCACGTAATTTATGTTTGAAATACTATTGCTTATAAGTTGAGAAATAAGACGTGTATTATAATGCTAGACATTTATAGTTATTTATGTGACTGGTGCATAATGACATAATGAGAGGCATTGTGTGCCACGAGTGTTTTAATGTCTAATTATGCGTACAGTCGCATACATAACTTTATCTATATACATATCATAAGTTTTCTACAATATGTGAGAAACCTGTATCCGTCGTTACCCCATAGGTTACCCTGCATCTTAATGTACCTGCATCTTAACGTTCACATTAAAGTGCAGGTCACTTATACTGTAAAGTGAACATTAAGATTCAACTACAGCGATAACCGATACTTTATTGACATGTAATACTTTAATGTTAACATTACAGTACAACCACAGATACAGGTAACATAATGTAGGGCATTTGCTTATCGCTTCTGAACATATTATATTGAAATTATGATATGGATGTAGATAAAATTAATTACTTAATTAGTATTTATAATTAAATTCAAATAAAATAGTTAATTAAAATCCAAATCTTCATACGCCTGACGTGTTTCTTTTCTAAAACCGTTTACTATAGGATTTTTTAAAACTCACTAGTAAAACCTATGGTAGGTATAGGCACCGTTTTTGAACTAAGTTAACTTATGAGAATTTTGATTTAAAAGAAAATGAAAATTCGGAACATCGATTAGGAATGGGTGACTTTGATCACTACAAAAAAGTTAATCTTGTAGGTATTTATTTTATACTCATTCGAGAGGTAAGTAAACAAGCATACGAGTCACCTAATGGAAAGCAAACACCGGGATTTCCGAACGAGTTGTACTATCCGTTTCACATTTATGCCACTTGAAACTCTTTCCTTGAAGATCCTCAGAAAAGAGTTGCGCGTTTTATACTAGCTTTCAAGTCTACAACGTAACGAAGTTACTATTTGCCATTGCTCTACAAATCCTAAATGAGCGATAATTAAGTTTCTTTTTACCCTAAAGAATCTGAAGTGAAACAATTGACGACGTTACATTCTTATAAAGTTTTGGAACCTTGTAACGGAGGTATAAAGATTGGCAACTACCCGATTAATCATTTACGTGGATGACACCCATTATTAGTACAAATTTAAAGGAACTGACCGAACTTCTGCAAAGGTTACAATCGCTGAGTGCTGAGTATGGGCTCCAAATAAACCGGAATAAAACTTAGCTCATGTTTGTAGACCGGGCTAGCACTTTATATACAACAGTTCCCGTACCATGAGTTACAATTACCGTACTCGCTAGCGAGTTGAATCCTCTGTCCTTCGCACTTTATAAGAATACTGTGAGGTCTGCGAGGGACAGAGCATTCGACTCGCTAGCGAGGTCGGTAAATGTAACTCATGGTAAGGGTATAGGAGAGTTAGGAGACCTCGATACCGTACAGGAGTTCGTTTACCTAGGGTCGATGATAACTGAGGGTGGTGACTGTGATAAAGAGGTCGTGTATCGTCGTCGATGACTCGGTTTAACTTCACTCCGCGTTTTATATTTTATTTCTTGAATATAGCCTCATTATTTACACAAGTTATACCGTTGTGAAGCTAAGTTCCGGTGCTTTGTGTCTGATATTCTAGGATTAGGAACGACTGCGTGCCCTTGAGTAATAAGCATAAACATCTGCAATTAAGAATAGGTACACGTCGAGTCACCTACCACAGGCTTCCGCGTAAATCTTCGTGCGGCTTATCAGTTGCCCCGTCCCGCTTACTCGTGCGTGCGTCTTAATATACTCTGCCAGAGCACTACCGTGGGTAAACTACACTGTAGGCCCTAGCCAAGATACAAACGCGCTGGTATCTTTTCTGTTTTCTATAGACTCGAAATATATGGTGTTGACATAAGCATTCTACGCGATTTGTCAATCCTATAATTTTGATTTTCGAAAATCGTTTACTTAGTTTTATGAATCTTGACTAGGACCCCGTTCCCACAGTGGACAAGATAAAGTAAGCCGGGTAGTAGGAAGAATATTCTGAAACTCTGGTAAATGTTTTATTTGGTGCCGGATTTATGAACTCGTGAACACGTTGTGAAGATCGATAGCAATATGTCAAAAGATCAATAGTGTGGGTAATCTTATACCTACTCAGTGACACACCAAATAGTTTTCGTTGAAAGTAAATAGGTTTACGCTCCATTGGGCACACTTTAGTGATATTGAGGTTATGTTTGCGGACATAATTATGCTGAGCCATGTAGATACCTTCAAGACCTTATAAGTAAACCGTGATCATGGAGGACTTTAACGCCCTTTTGGGATGAGCTTAATGAAAAGCAATTAATACCTATAACTTTATACAATAAGATTCCCCAGGTGCTGGCTAACTTTATGAACTCGTTTATCAGGAAAGGGGAATACAAAAGTGGAGATGTCTAAATCGTGCAGCAAACAATCAAATCCAAAATATTTAACATTTTACATCTATTTGGAACAGTCAGGTTCAAAATACAAAAAAACTTATAACCTTATAACCTTAGCCTGGCAAAAGATGAAATGAAATGGAACGATGACGGAATAACGGCTAAGCATCTAGAAACTGGTAGTTGATTCCCATAAACATGTTGCTACTCAATTCGTTCGCGAATTATTAACCTGCCATCTGGCTCTCTGGCAGTCTGACTCCGCTCGTCAGGGCGGGATAATATTTTATTACGAGTACCTATATAAGTATTTTAATATAGTCGGTATCGATCGACGAGACGAAACAGTAGTAACAGTACGGACAAAGTGGGTACCTAAATCTAAGACACCCAAAATTTGCTTTATATTGAAGAGAATGATAACCCTGGTGCAACACTGGTTTTAAAGGTTCTAAACATTAGTTCCGTCATATACTCAATGGTAAAACACCACAAGAATTGTGTAAAAGTGTGTTTGTTAGTGCTTAAATAGCCACAGTATAATTCAAGCTGTTTTAGTTTAAACGCTATATATATATAATATTGGCTGCTGAATGCGACCTACCCCTACGGTGGTATGATGGGTACTGAAACTAATTGAGAGAGCACGATAAATACGAACTTTTCCGATAAAATACAATGGAAACTAATTATGCACGTCTTGCATCTGAGTTTAACACAAAGGTCTAACATTAGGTTCCTGGGAAAGATTTTACGGAAAATCAAAAATTAAAAATCTATTTTTACCTTACACACTCGTATAATCTAGCTTTTGTGCACTATGAAAAAGCCGAAAAGTGAAACTAAACAATTGCGTCCTACAATAAACACAAACAAGACAAAAACAGTTTCAATCGTTCAAGAAAAACTATCTAAATTAAAAGCCTACAATTTATTCCTGAAATAAACTAAGAACTAAGAAGCTACACCATACTTCTAAACAAATCTGTTAAATTTATGTTCAAAGACAAATCACTTTACGCTGAATCGTAAATTCCAAATGGGTTTGACACTGCACTGTCTAGCTTGGCCAACGTAAAATAAAACGCCCGACGAAGACTACTGGTCCGCATCAATCAAAGCGAGCATTTTTAGCGAGTGTTTCATTTATTTGTCATTCTTTACAAATCTCCCTTCAACCTAAGATCTGGGAAGATTATTTTTGTTCTTTATTTATAAAAACGCTTCCTTCATGGCTTCTATTCCACTTTGATTCAGTCCATCTTGTTATGTCGTAATCATATTGTTGATGTTATGACAGCTCGACTTATTTAGATGACAGTAATATATAACATCAACAATTATATTGATATAGAAGCAAAACAATATTAACAAACAGAGATAAACAAATAGTAAAAATCACATAGTTTTAACAGATTTCGATTCAGTGTATTTTAATGTTGGAAGAGGGCGGCCAAGGCGAACGTTCCACGATCAGATCGGCGACGTATTAAGAAAGGGCCAGGTCAGGAGACTCTAAACCGTCGCACGTGTATGAAGAGACTTATGAGTGTGGAGGGAGCGAGGGAAGTTTGTCTGGATCGTAGCAAGTGGAAGGAAGTGGTCTCTGCCTACCCCTACGGGAATGAGGCGTGATTGTATGTATGTATATTTACAGATTTTCACAAACAAAGACAAAGACGCGGGCATAAGCGAAATATCACAAACCTCCATCTTTAACCGGTTTTAATCCCATGAGTCCCATGACACATATTTTAAGTAGGAGAGCTGTTAAGCATTTTGATAGGTATTTGAGGCCGAGGAAACTTGTACAGTAAGGGTAACTGAAAGACGTAACTTGTTATAATGTGATATTGACATTGTGTGAAGAGCGAAAATGGTACGTATTTCAGTATCATTTTCAGTAATTCTTTAATAATATTTAAATACAAAGAGGCATACTTGGCTATAGCCCATTAACACCCCCACCCACAAACATTGCTCTGTTAAAATTTCAATGGGCCACAAATTCATTCAGTCGATTTAATTTTAAGTCGGTTTAATTTTAGGTCCGACTGAACGATCTGGATTTTTTTTAACGAAATTAATCGCTGCCTACTTTGATTAATCATAACTCGATGTAGCCCCAATACCCTGCAGCCAGGTCAGCCTCTTTATTATTTAAATATCATTAAAGAAGTACTGTACAAGTTTCCATGGTGCCTCAAACACCTAGCCTCAAATGCTTAACTGATCTTGGACTAATTCAGCAGAAGCTCATATAAAGGCAATTCGAAGAATAGATAGCGTTTATGAAGATCAAGATTCGTGCCAATACCAGAGTTAAGAGAGACCGTTTTATGACAATCATAATTCACCATCACCATCAATGTATACTGGAAAAGAAACAGTAAGGTTGGTGCTCTAACTCAGTATACTCGTAATATGGGGTTCTGATTAGAAACGCCTACTCTACGAAATGTATAAACTTACCTAAATAATTCGCAAATAAACGTGGAATCCTAAAGTAAACGTGACATTAATCGTCGGAGACCCGCGGTCCATACACACATAAATTACCGTAGTGAGCGTAGCGTGTGTCTATAAATCATCACGCCTTGACGAAGGATGCAGCGGGTGTCTTGGGACGGAAATGACAACGGGAAACAGATGGAAGGGACTTTAACATGTAATCATAGGCAAAAGTAGCGAAAAGGATCATTCCTACGCAAGTTTTGTTCCCGTTACTAGCGACTCGCTCTTACTTTGATTCCGTTTATATGAGTTTTTATGTTACAATTGTAAATATAGCAGAACGTTTTAAACATAATCAACCTTTAGAAAGAAATTCTCTAAAAGGAATGATAGGTTGAAATATAATGCGAAGTATACATGAAGTAATGATGTACAGAGAACGTCATCGAATTTAAAGATGTACCTACGAAGTTTAAATAGTAGATATCAAGAGCTAGCGAGAGATACCTAATATATACTATTTATTTTTGTAAAATATATGTATTTTATTTTAAATTAATTTAAAAAAGGCAACTGTTATAATCTTATAATACTTATAATACTATACACATCTTATAATGGTTATTTATGAAACTCGTACATAAATAATGAAGCTTCATAAGAGCTAATTATGTACCGATGTATGCATAACTTTTGTACAAGCTTAAAAAGGAAACTACAAAGATTGTCGTAATTAGTTTAGTTCTTTCTGGCGGTTTCTAAATTAAATTAAAAACTATGGCGTAATAGGTACGTCATGCAGCCTCGATGATTTATATTATTTATCGTTATTTTGTTATTATTAAATATTATGCTTTAGTTGAGTTTATTAATCTAATATTTTGTAGATTTCGACACATTTCTATTTTTAATATTTTGAATTGGAATGTCCATTTTTCTCACCAAACGCCATTTCTGGTGCCGCCTTATTGCCATATTGCAAAACAGCCAAGCTAATTAATTTAATTGATCTTTTACTAATTATTATCTCTTTTACAGCTCCTGCTATGGTGATTAATTAAATATTTTTTGTATTTTATTGTTCTGATAACAGATTGTGCCATGTATAATATAAAAGGAGATGTCAGTTGATCATCAAACACTTACTGTATTTTTTTACAAACGTAACCATGGTTACATTTTTATTACCATGGTAACGCTCATTATAGTACAGTCTTCACGCTTCAATTACGCTATAGGTGATATTTTGATACCGTTAACGATATCATTATGAGCAGTAGGTAAGTAAGCAAGTAGAAAAAATACTTTATGATATAAAGTTAGCATTTTATAAAAATAAAGAGATTGACAAGTTTTGGACCAAATGCTGCCCAGAAGAAAATACCTATAACGAGTTCCTTACTTTACTATCTATTAAAGACAACGCACATTTGCAAAATTGGTCCGAGAGAAAAAAAGATAGTGTTTTTGGTTTTACTTTGCATTTTTGGATTTGTAAGCTATTGTGAGCGAATTATCAAATGGACGCTTTGAGCGCCACCGACAATGCCTAATATGGCCACAAGTAATTGTGCGGTTCGTGCCCACAATGCCACTGATGACTATATAGATGTTGTTGATAATGTCAAAGCAATATACATGATAGGAACAATTGGCGGTAGTACGCACGTTATGTGTCTAGTTGGGTTTTTAGGTTGGGCTAGGCACCAAGACAGTGGTAAGCGCCCAGGGCCTCTATTCCCGGCGGTAATAAAAACCATATCGTCTTCTACCTGTTATGGTATTGTTTTGACGTCAGCCGCCATTACTGTTAAGTAAATAAGAGCTATCAAAACGTTGACAATACGATAACAGATCAAAGATGATAATATGGTTTTTAACGCCTAGAATACCGGGCCTGTTCTATTCCTCGCCTGAAATATTATAATGAAGATGATGACAATTAGTATGTAATCTACTATTCAATTGATTCGATTGATGATTTTGTTCTCAACAAAAAGTCTTTTTTTTTCATGATTGCCGTGATAGATCTTGAAGTTCTTTAGTCTAGTGTTAGCCTAAGGAACATAATGCGCTGTGTTCATTCTAGGCAGCACTTGGTCGAACTCCCATACAAAGATGGTCATTCTCCTTTCGACTTAGAACACATAACAATTTTTTTTCTGATAGTCATTCAATAATGAATAAAGCTAAAAGATGAAGAAATATGACAGTTTTAAATAATCACAGAGAACCGTTAATATTAATAATAATAATATTTTGTTGCACGTACGCCATGATCATGCTGGAATAGTTCCATATTACCTAGAAAAAACGATGACAAAACGTAAAAATACTCATTTTCGAATAATAACGCGTCAATTTTGTTCAAAGTTCTCGAACCACCACTATTTTATTACACGACTGCCCAAAAGAAGGAGTTTCGAGAGCCGATTTAGATGTGTACGATATCGTTAGAATACTTTCATCATTCCAGGTGACAAAGGATACCTAAACTATTAAAATTGAAATGACAACAATGACAAAATGTCAATTATTAACATATATCGACGACAATATAAAAAATGCACTCGGGTTTTTAAAGCTCTTTCATTTAGTATTTTATACCTGTCATTAGTCGAGGTAAGCTAAATGTGCCATTGTTTGGACAAGGAGAAAGACAAACAAACAAACTCCCGCCAACACACGTGCCCAGTAATACACTTCTTTGCGACATAAATCCCCGTTCCGTTTAAATGCGCGCGATAAACCCCTCCCTCCCCTCTGCCCCCTTTCCCGCATAATCGCGTAGTTACTGGGGTTGAGATGGATTTTTTGTCGTTGGATTTCCGAGAGCCCTCTGCAGGGAGTAGTTTGAAAACAGTAGACGGTTGGATTGGGTAATGTGTTTTGTGAGAGCATTGGAAAAGCATTTTGAAGCTGACAATAATTAATTTTTATTAGTTAACAAAAGAAAAAAGAAAGAACATTTTTTATAGATTTATTAGTACCTAACTGTCATAGAAAAATATATAAGTAAATTATATTAAAAAACCGATGTTTACAAACTAGCTAAAGGTAGATTTGACGTTTATGGTACCTATTCGGTGGGGTACCAGCAAGAATATTATATAAAATATAGGTAATTGTTTTGAAAAGTATGTAAATAAAATATTAAATGTAACTTATGCTAAGAAAGTTATTTAAAAAAATTCAATACGACCTAAGTGCTAACGTTTGTAGAAATTGGACAATAATTGGACGGCTGATAGAACGGGAAAGGCTACTATATAAAGGAACAGATATTTTAGGACAATCCAAAAATGAATGTTCCAATGTTCCTTCGGCCAAACCACACTCACAAATCGAGTCGTCCCAAATTCTCATTTCAAGAGCAAAATACCCAGACGTAATCGAATTTCGATTTCGAAATCGAAGAAGTGGTAGAAGAGATTAATTTTGAAAATTCTCTGTTGAAAAAAACACAGTTTGTATGGAAAAGCAGGCAGTACTTATTTTCTATGACAGTTATTTTCCAGTCCTAACTATATAATACGATAAAAATAACTAGACATGTCGGAAGATTTGACATCGTTCGGTTGTACAGCAATATTTTTTTGCCAGGTAATACATTCGTTCATCATTCACTCCAAGTGATTCCAAGTATGTACATCTATAGCTTAGGTTGCCTGGAAAAATGACCACTGGTTTACTCGAAAATAAAATTGTGTAAGTAATAGATATATCCCCAATAGATATATCCCCAAAAGATATATCCCTAATAGTTATTCACGTATTAATTCAGGTTCGGTCGAATCCGCCCTGAGCTTGTTAGTTCCTCTGCGTCGCAATTCGCATGCATTTCTTTCAGAAGGGTATAAGAGCCTATTTGCACAGAAAAACAACATCCGAACATCGATAGTTTTTAGATACCTATGTTTTTTTTTTAAATATTTTTAATAATGGTAAATTTTTTGTTAGAAATGTACATATTTACTTAGAAATAAATATGTCGCAAGTAGCAGGCACCTAATTTAAATAACTTCATCGATTCATCACCTGTCAAGTAAGGATCGAATACATTTAAAAATCAAGGATATTTCAAATAAACCCGCTGCTATCAAAGTTGTCCAGAAAATTATGCTAGAAACTTTGTTAAAAAATCACTTATGGATACAGCATCGAATAACCAATAAGTTTATTCAAAGAATTTTCCTTGGAGAAATAAAGAAGAGCTCATTCAAAGTAAAAAAGTCACATAGACTTTTGAAACATGAAAAAACTAATAAAAACTAATTAAAGCCAATTTTTTTATGCGAAAAGTCCCAGGGGTTATTGCTATTCAGAATAAAGTTAATAAAAGCACTATCATTAATTGAGGTGAATCAACTTTTTCACCCACACGACTTTTGTCTCCTATGTTACGGTACGATCAACTTTCACGACATTTTTTACTCAAACTGAGCTTGCAATTTTTGCAACATTACATTATTTACAATTCGAAACAATGACCATAAATACGTTTTCTAACAAAATAATTATGATCGCCCGTCTCCTGCGTTACCGGACAAAATCGTGTGGGTGTAAAAGTTGATTTACCCATTTATTTTATTTAACGGGTACATGAATGATCTCAATAAAAAAATATATATTTAGCATTAAAAACATTAAAAGTCACTAATAAAAAATGTTGTTAAACTATGAATTGAGACGGTAGTCGTGACCCTATTAAAATTGATACATAGTGGAGTAGTCACCAGCCTAGTGGTCAGCCAGAGACCTGTAGTCGGCCTCTGCCTATACTTTGTACGAATGGGAAGAGCACGAAAGATATATTTTCCACTCTTCGCACTCATCACGCAAGGTCGAATACCAGGTCTCTGGCTGATCACTGATAACTTTACCTTACCTACCCGTAGAAAAATAAGTTGAGCACCTTTGTGAACATAGAATGACAAGTATAATAAAATTTAGGTAGTGACATTCGTAATCGGAATTAAGGTTTAAACTTGATCAATATTTTGTGTAAGTGAAATTTAATTCTTTCAACAACATTCATATCAACAACTAAGAGCGTATTTTATTTATGTATCTCCAGAAAACAGTGTCTGGTAGATAAATTTTAGCACTATCCAGTTTTATCATGACAGAGTAATAGTCTGACAGATACTTTTTCTGAGCATTTCGATTGTTTCAATAATTTTCCAAATTAGCTCTTATACATAAATTCAGCTAAATATACAGGGTGTATAAAATATATAGGGGCATCTCATAAATGTCACAGACAAACCGTTGTTACATAATACGACGCCACTGTTTGTCCTGGGCGCCGCCGCCGATTTCACTTGCTAATCTCGAGCCTTGAATTTGCACTTCAGGCGATCTGTCGGACCACGGGCGCCGAGACTCGCTTCAAAGGAATACTCGTAGGGCATTGTCAAGATGTTGACTTTCAAAGTATTCCATTATAAAGTTAAGCGTCTTATAATTACAAGATTCACAAGTTTAATTAAGCTTTGGGTGAAGGTTCACCGTTGAAGTTGGATTTGTAAGTGTACGACCTTGTTTTCAAACTTGGAACAACACATGGTGTCCCAGAAATTTAAGTAAATATGACAGCATGAGACAGCCCCCTTTATATTCGTTCAGACTATATATTTTACTTTGCAATGTGTTATTTTAGGTTAAAAGGGTTTTAATGATACCTACTGGTAAAGAACACCTGCTTTTAAAATCTTGATTAATTAACCGTTCCAACTTTTAAAACAACATGATAACTTGGACAAGAACACTTTTTCCAAGATTTAAAGCGGCTTAGAAAGTAAATATTTATTAAAAATTCGTTGATATTTGTAACATTGTTGTATATTGCTACATTATTAAGGATTTAATATCAAGTTTTATAGTAAGGTAGCGTACTTAGCGTCATTAAAACCTTAATAACTCCTGAACTAACTAAGTTACTAGTAGGTAAGGTAAAATTATATTCTAGGCGGGTGCCTTAATGTTTTAACATTTAGGTATATGAACTTCTGGGACATCCTGTCAAGAAACGGGAAGAATAAAAAATAAATGGATTCGACGGTCACTTTTCTTTTCACGGCAATGAACATACTTATTAGATCAGTAAATAGTATAGAAGATAAATCTTAATTGAATACCTATAAAATACACCTTATTTTTTTAAATGTTGCCTTTCAAATTGAACGGATATACCTACCTACTACAGGTAAAAAGAATATTATGAATATTTTCCCAGCCTTAAGTTTTGCAGCAATAAAACATGTTTACTAGGTATAGAATGCCCCTCGGGCGTCGCTCGGTAACAATGGAGCCGAAACCTGCAACATAGGTTTTTATAATTACTCGTATGTACTAAATGTACAGGTTACTAAAATCGCCGTCTTTTCATAAGTTTAATATTTATACAAGACTAAGGTCCGAGTTCACCAACCAATTGAACAGACGGTTAAGTCTTAATCAGCTGTTAGTCAATACATTTGACAACCGTTAAACCGCTAACCGACCGTTTAATTGTTGGTGAACACTGCACTAAGATTATGTAACTCACCCGATATAAGGGATAGATATTATATTTTAATTGATCCACTTAAAATGCTACATTTTTGCATGCTGTATTTTTTAATTACGTCTTTAATCACAAAATTTTGAGGGACGGATTCGCGGAGGTAAATAAATTAATGTATTAAGTTTGCTTACTTGCACGCTACCGCTAGGACTTATTGAAAATAGTATTACAAATTGTATCGAATGGTTTAAGAGAGGGTTTTTGTTAAAATTTGATCAAAGATGTCTGCATGTTAAATAACAAGAAATTCAATAAGATACTTTGCATTATTATATTATTATTGTTAGCTGCGCACTTTATCAAACTCTATACGGCCTTGCGTAAATGAGCTTTCAAGTTAATATTAAATGATTTATAATCTTAACATGTGCCACAAACATTTGGGGCAAACATTTGGAACAAACATTTTGCTTTGTAGCAAATTTACGACGTTAAGTTTCTGTCCCCGAGCTGGGTCGCCCTAAGTGTCTCAATAAACATACCTTTTAATCAAATGTTGGAATTGTTATTGTTATAATAAACATTTTTTTAACTGATTATAAAATAGTTAAGTTTAGAGTATTTTCATGTTTTCATGGCATTGACGACTTTTTACGCAGAAACGAGTTATTTCTTGACCAAACTGGGTTAGTCCGGTTTGGGCCAGAAATAATTATCTGCATTAGAATCGCGTGGAGATTTATGTCATGATCATGGATTACTCGCAGTTAGTCCAACGTCGTTTACACGAATCATCACAAAAGACTGAATGCCATGACTTCCTCCCACTCGGCATTATCAATATACCGTAAAACTACACAACTATAGTCCTGGTCTACAACAATAGTCCAATTTTACTTATCACATTATTCTAAAAATATAATAGCTTTAGCTATAGCTAGAGTTTAGAGCAATCGATTTTAGGCCAAACAGTACATATACCCAGCAATAATAGCAGTAAAGTATCATATTTTGGAATAATGTAATGAAGAAAATTGGACTATTATTGCAGGCTAGGACCATAGGTAGTTGTGTAGTTTTACGGTAAACATTGTAAAGTCATATTATTCATGCACAAGTTTATGTTTGAGGTCATGAGGTGTCATGTTTGATGCTCCTTCACACTGAAACTTTAATTGGAAACTTACTTCCTAAATAATAATTTAATGTTAAGGTACATAAGAAAGACTGTAAGTGTAATAAATTATTATAATTAAGTAATGTTAGGCTATTAGTGTTAGGTAAGTTTACGATGCCCTTGCAGGGTTCACGTTTTAACTATGCATATATTACAAGAACTTTTATCTACGTGAGTGCAATAAAACAATTTGAATTTGAATTTGTAACGGCTTGGATTTAAATGAACTTTGGAATGGAGATAGCTAATATTCTAGATTTCACAGACACTAGCTTTTATTCTCAATATCTAAAATACTGTTCACGTGGGATGACGAATAACTAATTCTACGCGGTCGAAGTCGCGGACACAAACTAGTGCAAAATATAGGGAACATTACATCTCTAAATAGAAAGGCCCGGGCTCTCGTAAATCTATTTGATCAATATGAATCATTCCCGCAATAGAATTACATCAATACATTTGAATAAGCTATTATTACCGATACAATTAAGGGGCGTTACCATGATATATGGGTTGAAATTGTGTCGAGTGGTTCGCACTCCTCCGACCCTTGGTTACGATTGAGTACAATTAATTATGTTACCGTTATTAATTTCCGTATGAACGCTTTTGTGAAATAATGACTTCATAAAGCAGTCATTTGTCATTTATTTAAACGGGTAGTCCTTACTTTCACTAAATATCGTAAAGAGGCTCCGCCTGCTGCTAATTTATACCTAATTGGGATTGTTCATATTTTTACAATTACTCTAATTCGAAAACCATTTCGAGGAATAGGGTTTTAAAGCCGTTCTGCATAATTAAGTTTTTGAAATATTTATCTATTTTGGATATTTCGACAAAACTATATTTAACCTTTGTTTGACTTTCGTTTTCGGCTTGAAGCCCTCCTAGGTGTATCTAACGGGTTAGGCGAAAACGCGCTTGAAATAGTATGTTTTAATACACTATTACAATCACTTTTTATCATTAGATATCATTTAATTGTTGTACCTATGAATAAAGAAATTTAAACAAATTTTTTGGGCGAAAAACAGAATGAATGAAATTGGTATCTTAAAATTACCCATTATGTCGAATTAGAATGTAAAAACCGTGAGTTTTTTTTGGTCTATCCCAATTATTTCCTTAGCGTACCGATTTATACGAGAATGCATAAAACATCGTTAAGTGTTGAAAGTCACTTCAACATGTACTTTTATTTGATCCACCAGGGACACCAGTTAAGTAGGCAAACTCTGTTGATAGATCATGGAATTGGTACATTTTGTTGGTTTGTTAGTTGGTTGTTTTGTTTTTATTTCAGTGCTGTATACTAACAGTCTGTAACGACAAAAGTTACTGTAGACACATTTGCAACAAAATGAGACCAATTTGGTCTCGATCCAATATTTTTGTGTTCACAGTATTTTCTCCCGTAACACAAGTTCATTATAGTAAAAAATAAAAAATGGAAAAAAACGAAAATTTTCAAGATTTTTTCAAATGTTTAACAATGATCTGGAGGGCTTCTTACTTGGGAAAATTTAGGATTGTCAAGTCACTTCATCATGTACAACATGAAACAAAACATAACAACTTTATTCAGCGCAAGGCAACCCCTTTTATTGTACGATTTCCATGGGCTATGAACTCACGTTGATCTATTTAGGCCGCGCGGGTCACGTGGGAGCCATGGCATTGTGGTTTACACGTGACTCTCAAGCCACGCGGCACCGACACCATGCAAAAACATTAAAAAAGGGCCACGTGGCCCTGTCCAATAGCAGAGTCGGCTTGGTTTTCGTGTAATCCAAAATGGCTGATGTACATTGGTCCAGGAAAATCATGCCAGTAGAAGTACATTGACGAGTTGGTTTTCACGTTTGTGGCGAGAGCTATTGTAACGACGCAATGTACTTCTGAGATGTAAATCAGCCAAAGGAGTTAAAATCGATTTCCGATTAGCATTTTAAAGTACTTTTTTAAGGGTTGTTCTAATATTATGTTTAAAACTGATGAATTAGTCATTTTTTAAGGAAATATAAAAATAACTACTACAATTTAGTCAACTTAAATCAATAAAAATTACATAATTATAGTTCTTTTTTGCGGATGAACTGCGCGGGGTGTAATTCGTTCCTATTTTTTACAGATTTAGTTGTATCTAGCAGAGCATTTTAATACTATACTTTATTTACACAGTTCACAAAATTGAAATAAAGGGTCCTAAACAAAGTAACAGATTGAAAAGTTAAAACTATTTTCTGGTCCGGTAAGGAAAGGGCTTACTTACCCCTAAATATTTACGTCGAGATCTGGGACACCCTGTATAAACAAATAAAAACCCGAGAATTCCCAATCGCCTGCAGCAACACTGACCAATTTGTGCTGATCAGGTAAGTAGTCATCTATATATTACATTATATTTATTTTTTCTTAGTCAACAACAAGTTTTAAAAGTTGTTGGTAATTCTGTAGCTCTGCCTACCCCACTCTGAGGCGTGAGTTTATGTATGAAATGAAATGAAATGAAAAATAATTTATTTGGCATATAGAAAAAACAGTTTACAAGCATAAAAATGTCTTAATCTAGATACATTTATTTTTTATTACGGCCAAAATCGTCTCCGCTCAGCTTCATGCCTCTGAATGTCGTTGATACATTCACAGACGCTGGTTTTTAGTGAGACAAGCTACAAGTTGTATGTATGAGTTCTTCTAACTCTTGACTTTTCGAAGTCTCGAGGGTTTTGCTGAGGTTATGTATTTAATATTTATTGCTCGAAATAATCTTTTTGTTAGACAAAAGGCGAACTTAATGCTTATATTATAGTCGAAAGTTATTGAAAATCTATTCCTTTGCACGAATATCGAGAGCGAAAATAACGGATTACGTACTTTGTCCCAGCCCCATTCGAATCTGCAATCCACACGGCCCGAACAAGCCGTAATATTACTATGTGTTAAACATAGGTAGTAGGTAGTTGCGTCCCATCATGTCATAATTTTTCGCCGAATATTTACGTTTAATTAAAGCACTCTATTGCTAAATGTGCAGAATAAATAACGATGGCACCTTATATAAGAATCAGTCCGCGACTCAAAATCTACGGCAACATTCTGTTGTCTCGAACTCAACAAATACCGAAATACAGTGAGAGCGAGGTAACATACATTATTTTTAATTATATGCAAATAAATAGCACTCAGCTTTATGTAGCTACGTGCTAGGGAGCGCCATGCATGAGTGAGACAATGAATATTCAATTGGCAATAGATAGACAAGTGACATCTATAGTGGGCCATAACGGAGGAGGGGTTTCACGACAATTGCAACGAATTACTTGTATGTAGGTATAAGAAAATCTTTCGCGTAAAATAGAATAAAGAATAGGTAGCAAAATAGCAATTTTATTCCGTAATTTATTTTAATTACTTCTCAGGATTGGGGATAAAATGTTATCGCCCGGTGTATCGGTGACTGCGACCAAGATTATTCTATCGTCACCTTCACCGAAACGAAATTAACCACTCCAAATCGTTTATGATCAAAACTTGACCTTTTACTTGAGCAATTAGCTGGCTAACCACCGTACTCACAATCAGAGAAAGTAGAAAGTAGAAACCAGTAACTCGTTCCTTTATCATATACTTGTGTATCAAAAATGTTCACTAAGGAACGAATTGTCATTAACTGATTCTGGGTGCGGCCGTAAATGTCGCCAAGCTCGTCACTTAAACTTTACTTGCAAAACAATCTTCTATTCGCTGTACCCTTACCATGAGCTACAATTACCGTACTCGCTAGCAAATCGAATGCTCTGTCCCTCGCAGACCTCGCAGTATTCTTATAGAGCGCGAGGGACAGAGCATTCGACTCGCTAGCGAGTACAATAATTATAACTCATGGTAAGGGTACTGATCCTCATTCGATTTCTCGTACTTATGTCATACGTGCCTTGGGGACATAACTGCTTTATCGTGATATACGAAGAACAAAAGTTTATAAAGGAAATAAACCTAAGTGTTGGCCATATATTTTAGCGATTGTTACTCGTATGTAATCTAATATTATGAAAGTATGGATGTTTGTTACTTAATCACGCCTGAACGGCTGAACGGAAGAGAATAAAATTTGGCAAAGAGATATTAATCTGGGATAGCACGTAGGCTACTTTTTATCTCGGACAATTGGAGAGTTCTTGAGGGAATGGTGATAAACGACTTCTACGCGGACGGAATCGCGCGTAAAAGCTAGTAAGATATAAAATATATTTTCCCAACATGCTGATATTGCTAAACCGATTTAAATTCACAGTAAGAATATAAAAAAATGCAGTCATGAATGAATGCAAAAGAAAAACAAGTGAGCTGTGTTATCTCGGTTCAAATCACGAAGCTGCACACTTTAGTGTCTTGTCACTTTAACGTCATGCTTGAACTGCTGCACTCATCTTTCAAAGGCGTTAAAGCGACAAGGTACAAAAGCGTGCAGCTTCTTATAAGGCCGACTGTACCAGTGGGCTTAGCATGCGAGGCGATGAGAATACGTCAAACCTCGTCAAACCTCGGTTAAGGTTTTAAATAAAAGTGTATTTTGTGTGAATTGAGTCATTATTACTAAGCATCTTAAAGTGTGACGTTGTCACTTATGTCATATTTTCTTATTTTCATATGAATGACGTAAAATATGACAGTAAATCTCGCGTAGCATACTAAGCCTCCTGGAAGGTTTCTAATTAATATTTTACAGTTGTTGTCCTCGTCAATACTCGGGGGTCGAAGACCGTTATTCCAACATACGAGCTAGTAAGTCACTTCATTAAGCATTAAGTAATTAAATTTCCTAATCAAGAGATTGATCACATCAAATGGATCAGATTTGCGCAACTAATTAATTGATTAATTTTAGATTAGTTCAAGTTACGAAATTATGTAACTTAGTATTATAGTTGAGCTAAAATGAAATCAGTAATAGAAGTAGCGTGGCTTAGGCTAAGCACGCACTAAGGTTACCCGCATGCGTATTCAACTTTTCTGAAACCGCATAACCTCGTACGAGACCGCACTGCAGTTTGCGTTTTTGCCTAAGAGTGTTTTTATACCTCGTCCGATTTGGATACAAGTAATTATGTTATGCCGGCTTTACACACACGTCGAGAGCCTCTCGCCGAGAGTTTCGGGCCGAAACCAACCGCGACCGGAGGGCTTAGTGTCTAACGCACCCGCAATCATGATCGTTTTCATTTTGAAAATCGAAGGCTTGTCTGCATACAAAATGAAAACAATTGCTCTACTTTCAAGCCGGTTGCGATTGCGAGTGCGTTAGTTAAAAAGCCCTCGGGACATGGTGAGACGAGACTAGAACGTGCGAGACAAAGAGTGAGCGAGAGAATTATGTACACACTCGCTCTAGGCCTGCCTCGGGATGTCTCGGTGAGTGTTTTCAGCTGGCGTTAGAGATAATAGCCAGAAATCTTGGGTCTACTCAAACCATCTCTCATAAACAGCTGTCAATTCCAACCAAACGTTAAATCCGATAGTTCTGATTTTTTGCAGACTTCATTTACTTTACTGTAGTTTTTGATTTATAGCCCCCCCCCATTATCTACGAAATTTATTAAACAAAAAATCTGAAAAAAATCTTGACGTACCTATAGATAATTACTTATATTTTATGGGAAAAATAAAATGAAGTGTTCATTATTTACGATTTTTGAGAAATAACAAAAAAACCAAGACAATCTGTATTCAAAGGGTCTAGCCGCAATCCTATAGTGAAACTGCCCCTGGCTGAAATGTATACCTTTCTTAGAAGCGTTAATTGGTCTTATTATAAGATATCATTTTACAATATTTCAAGCCTGGATTCCCCTTGGTTTGGATAAAAATAAAAAAATAAAAAAAATCTTTTTTAATTTTTCTAAGCTAAACGAATGGTTAGATTTCTTTGAAATTCGGATTATACATGGCACTAATAGCAATACATTTAAAAAAAAAAAATCAAGGTTCTAACTTATTTACAAAGGCCTAAATTTTTTTATTTTATTTTATTTTATTTTTTTATTATTATTTACAAGAGAGCGACAACCTCAATTTTTAGGTATGTAATGCACAATACAATATTGTATGAAATATATTTTTTTCATAAAAATCCATTTGTGGCAACAAGGTAAAAATGTCTTACTAATGCAGGCCAATCGTCTTACGACCATTAGGAGGTAATAGTAATATAAATATTTGGAGACAATCTTACGCAAATTAAGCTAGTCCTAGGCTAAGCAAAGCTTGTACTATGGGTACTAGGCGACGGTACTTATACATATATAGAAAAATACTTACATGCATAAATAAAATACATAAAAAACTTCCAAGACCAAAGAACACATAGCCATACTCATCACACAAAAGGCTCCCTGGCCAGAATTTTTATACATTTGAATTGCGAACATATTTGGAATTTGAATTTCGAACACGCGTTCCAATAACGCTGTGTTATTTTTAAACACATTTATGCCCGGCTGCTGATGGCCCTAGATGCCACAAATCTTAATTAAAAAAAAACTAGAAACTGGCGGGAACCGTAAAAGATTTTCAACGTTTAGTACCGATTAGTTAAAAGTATACCTAAGTAATGGATAAAACTAATGCGATACGCCAATTATTTAAGAAACGTATTGACTAACTTGTTTTTTTTTTTGAAAATGTATTGCTATTAGTGCCATGTATAATCCGAATTTCAAAGAAATCTAACCATTCGTTTAGCTTAGAAAAATTAAAAAAGATTTTTTTTATTTTTTTATTTTTATCCAAACCAAGGGGAATCCAGGCTTGAAATATTGTAAAATGATATCTTATAATAAGACCAATTAACGCTTCTAAGAAAGGTATACATTTCAGCCAGGGGCAGTTTCACTATATAGGATTGCGGCTAGACCCATAGGCTTGTCAAAATGGACCTTATTGCCTAGAAAAGAAAGTTCATAACAAAATGAGTTCTTTTGCGGTTACAAGCATTTTATCTTCAATACGGAACCCTCGCGATTCCACTCGCACTTGACCGGTTTTTTCGTCGGTTAACAAATTAGAACGTTACTGATACAGAATAGTTAACTTGTAAATCGGTAACCAAGCGTGAAATTTGTAACTCGTCTAAAGTGATATTATGCCATAGATCTTAGTTCTTACCTTTTAATTGTATCAGGGGCCCTAATATGGCTGCGTTTATCGCGTTACAAAATGTGGATAAAACATCCATCACTTTCTGACACGTATACAAGTACGAGAGTGACGGATGCTATATCCACATTTTGTCACGCGATAAACGCAACCATACTAGGCAGGTAAATATAAATCCCAATTATTGTAAACCTGATTCCTGACAATTTTAGCGACCGGAAAATTTAGTCTTGTTCGATGTTGCTTTTATCTTATAACAAAATCGTCTTCTTTCATCCCTCATCGCTGAAAAGATCGAATTCATTTTAGCAAAATAATGTCTCAGATGTAATATTTGGATTAGGTACGATGTTCAATTAATTTCAAATATTTTTTGATACTGTGTGAAATAATTTATTGTAGTAACGATCTTTTGAATATGTTTTCTAAAAACATACCAAGTGAAGTAATTTTATTGATGATTGGCATTCTTTTCAAGGCTTCCTTCAATACAAAGTAACATGACACTAAATAATCTTACTCATAACTATAAGGAATTCTAGATTAAGATTTGTCTTGAATATTGGTTTTACAAAAACTGGCGCGTCGGGGTTGAATACTCTACGTACGTAAAACAGTATTTTCTTTGTTTTGATATAGAAAATGGGTATGCTCTTGACTAATTCTTAAAATAGCTAGGGAGCCTTTTTTTTTTAATAATTACTCTGTCACCAAATTTTTTGTGCAAAAAATTGAATCCGTATGTTACATATTATGGATTTGGAGAAAAATAATAAAACATTTTTAGAGTTAATTCTGTGGTGTAGCCCTCTTGGGGGTAGTAGAGGCATGAAACTTTGTACTTAGTGTTATCTCCACATAAAGCATCGTTTGATCATAGCTTTGAACTCCAGGCTTCGAGTGCACTATTTCAAAGGCTGCTACACCCTTCAGCCCATTCTAACGGAAACTGGTTCAGAAATTGTTTTAAACTAACACATTTATCCCATCTACTATAAAAATATAAATCGAGACTTCGTTAAACTTTAAATCCACAACGATTTGACCCACAACTCCGATTGGCGTTGCTCACAGGTCACCTACGTAGATTTTAGTAATCACGAAAATCTAATTCAAGACCAAAATCTTAACCTCAACGGGCACACATTCGCTGTTTTATTACTGAATTTTGGTTTATCAATAAAACTTACCCTAATATTACTGGTTACACGAGTTCACATTCATGTTTTTATGAAATAATGTTAAAATAGGGGCTTGACACAAGCGCGTGGAGCTAACCCCGTGTGCTTCTGTTTAGTCCATTAGAGAAAATACTCTTTTACCGAATAGTTGTCTTCGCGTGTGATATCCATGGACTTATTTCTCTAATAATTCCATGGGAGTGTCTATATAAATCACTTGACATTGGCGAAATACACCTTAACAGGAGTGAAAGCCATTAATTTAAAATTAGAATTAGAATTAGAATGTTAAAATAACTACATAATCAAGATAGGAACTGTCAGATTTTGGTCCTGAATTAGATTTTCGAGTATAATGACCGGCACTTCGTGGGATGAAAACTAAATACTTAGTAACAAACAAATAAAGTTAAATAAAAGCTCGTAATAAAAAGCCACAATATTAAATAGTAGTAGTATATAGTGCTCGTGCAAATTTTATCGACCTTATTTACAAGGTAATAAAGACTAACACATGTAACTAAGGTTGCAATGCACTCTGACTAATGAGCTAATGAGCTAATTGCTGGATGTGCGTACACGGATGTACGAAGCATTTTATCCACTTTTGACTTAATCCTTTTCAGTGACAATATGTTTCTTATTACCAAAATAATAAAAAAAATCCATTGCTGTGACGTATTAACAACCGTTAAAGTGCTAAAGGACGTCAATTAAATTTAATGCTTGATTAAAGTTGCTGCTGTCACTTTCTTTGCTATAATAGAATAAGACAACGCGTCACTAAACAAGCATTCAATTTAATTGACGTCTCTGAGTGCGGCAGTAAGGCGTTAAGGGGATATTAAGCTGCTATGGCGTTAAGGGGATATTGAGCTGATATTTTAACTATGAGTGTTTTAAGAAATGTTAAGACAAACAGCAAGTCTCGTAACAAAATTATAAATATTTATAGCTATTATAGGCCACCACTAGGCATATAATTTTGTTTTATTGACTAACTATGAAATGATGTCAGATAGTCTTTACTTGACGATTGTGAAACAGGCCCTTAATAACACGAAACGCAACTCTAATATCATGTACTTATAAAGAAACTTTGGCACGAAAATCAAACTAATAATATGTGTGGTTTTCATCAAAACTAAATAATAATTCCTTGAACTGACTGCAATTTTCAATAACTTTCGAAACTACAATGCCTTATAGTATAGCACTCATGCTGCGTCTTTAGTTTATTTTAAAAAGAGTCAGTGAGCGTGATTTACGTTTTCTGGTTTGTTTCCCAAATGGTCTAAGATCCGAATAGGAGACGATTTGCACCGGGCTGTTTACTTATTCGATGAAAAGTATTTTATATCATATTTAATACGCTAAATAATATGTGGTGAATAGGTAGGCTGAAAAATTTCAGTCCAGTACTTATATAATTGATTTTTTTTTAAAACTGCAAATGCTTTTTAATAGACCAATTACATAGGTACTTATCGAAAATTATGAAGCCTATAGACTAGACTATAAGACTATAGACTTACCGGTTTATAACTGCCTACCCAGTAGTTTGACGGGAAAAAATAGTCAACCTAACGTTTGCATATTCTATAGGCTTCATAATTTCGATTGGTACTTATGTAATTTGTCTATTAAACATAATTTTAAATTTTTTAATTAATTATATACTGGACTGAAATTTTTCAGCTTACCTATTCGCCATACTTAGCATATAAAATTTGATATAAAATACTTTTTTATCGAATAAACAGCCCGGTGCAAATCGTCTCCTATTCGGATCTCCTACTAAAAACAGACAACGCTGTCATTAACCATTAAGTGAAGTGTAAACGGATCTCCATACACGAAACCGCAGTAATCATTAATATAATTTTTATACTTCTGCTAATGTGTCGTTCTATATGCGGCGCCAAATTGCCCGCCTATTTACATTCGCGAACTACTAAGCTAATGTGAATTCCATTGTGAAAAGTTTCTTTGTCGGATGTGAGTTGGCACGTTTGGAACTTTTGTTCGTTTTATTCCAATAGAAGTTTCACGTTTTTGGCAAATAGAATGTGTCACCTTTAATACTTTTATCACACTAATATTACAAACGAAAAAAAACTTACTTTTATTTTGCTTTACATTTACTGCATGTAAACCAAAATATTGAAATATGTAGGGGAGAGTGGGTCACAGTGGATCACTTTTTTTTCTAAGTCCTGCAATTCCAAAATGTATGGCTAAATGATTATTCATTGAAATTCAATTATAATATGGGTATCTAATCTTCCAAGAAAAATGCATTTATTGGCGAATGTCTCATAAACTTTCAAGATATAGCCAGTTTAAAAAAAAAATATCCACTGTGACCCAGGACTGGGGCACACTGTATCTATAGAAAAAAATATAGTATAAGACAAGAATTTTCAAAGAATTACTTGTTTATTTGTACTTATATATAGTCTTTTATTATATAATCGAAACAATCTCATCAATATTTAACAAATATCACTGTTAACGCAAGTTAAAAAAAAAACAAAAATAAGCAAACAATTCGCTAGTGTGAATTCCAATTTTGGTTTTTCTAACTTGGATTGCGAGGCATTTTTAGCTGCAAAAAGTAAGAATGAATTTTAGCTTCACGGATCACACTGGATCATCAGTCCACTGTGACCCAAAACGAAAATATCCACTGTGACCCACAGACCGTTATGAAACAAAAAATATAACTTAAAATAAACTACCTATCCCAAAGATGAATCAACATAGCTTATAAAAAAAAAAAAACAAGAGTAAAACTAAAATCTAATATTTATATTTCTTAGTCACTTAAAAATAAAAAATAAATTTAAATCACGTAAAAATATACTTTCGGTCTTACTTAGTGACCGGAGTATGACAGCACGTCAACCCGCTTTGATACCGCGGCGGCGAGTAGCGCGGAGGAGAGGCGTATGGACGCGCAGTAACAACGCGTTTGTTTGTGTGCGTAAAGCGCAACACATGCTAAGTTATAACAAATAATCCACTGTACCCCGTGATCCACTGTTACCCATTCTCCCCTAAAGTTTTGACTTGACTTCTCTGGCTAACCGAATTTGTTAAATTAAAATGTTTTTAAGTTTTGCGGTGTTTCAAATATATTGACTAACAAAATACGAGTTCATCTGAAATCATATAGGTATATGTGCACAACCTGACAGTATGTTTTGTTTTAAATCCTAGAAGTACCTACCTGCATAGGTAGTTGCTATTATACAATAGAATAGCAATTAGTATATTTAGGTATAGAGTTTTTTAAGTCACCTAGTAACTCTCTAGTAAGTAACACCTAACATTCAATTGAAACAAAATACACAATTCAAAAAACCAAAAATTATGCATGCGATTAAATGTTCGTACAAACCATTACTTTGAATTTAATTGTGGATATTTCCCATTGTTTCTTCACGTTAGTTTGTTGTGATAGTAAATTATAGTATTTAGTGCGCAGCCGCGATCTACAAAAACTTCCTAATCCTTAGTCACTGTGCGTGGTTACAGTTTGGTCGTTCTAAGAAGACCGATTTGACAGCTGTCAACGCAATACAAAACATAACCTCAAACACATATTTTGTACTGCGTTGACAGCTGTCAAATCGGCCTTCTTAGAACGACTAAACTGTAGCAAGTATGTTTCGAGAAATACATAATGTTGTGTTACATGAATATGTAGACAGAATATAATTAAGGCCGTAGTTGCGCAGTTTTAACCAAATATTTGACAGTAACGGCCGCTGTATTCATTAGAGAGGTCCGATAATCGGTCTTAATTAGCGTTGATTCATCGGTCCCGTAATGGCACCCAGAACGATAGTACGAAACTAATTTCCAATCCAATGAATCGGTCACTTCGTAACTTTAGGTGTAGGTTACTATCGGTCTCTTTTTATTTTTTTGATTAATCGATAATATTTACCGACGTGATTTATGTTATGACAAAATTCTATCCTTAAATATTTCCTGTTTCAGAGTAGGTTTTATTACGATTTAAATAATTTAATATTACCCTGTTACCAAGTCTAGATCTCAAAACGTCTTTGTGGGATCCCTAGGTTTTTCTCGACTGCTAAAAAGACCTAACACCGAAGACCAAGGCAGGAGCGACGCTTCCTATATCCTAACCTATTTGAGTTGCTTCTGTCCCGGTCCATCTTACTCGCTCGTTCCGCTCGCTCGCTTATTGCCATTTACCATTTTTTATGACCTTATAATTTATGTACCTTGTGTATGGTTATATTAAAAATTATTTTTCCTTATGTTATGACTGTTAAACTATGTGATATTATGTAACGTAAATTTTATACTAATCAAGCATTATATCATTTGAAATTATAGGTTTTTTTGTTATATCTAACGTTTATTATATCTTATGAATGTTAATAATATTATTATTATTATTTTAAGTACCCGAAACTGACGTGCGTGCATGACTCGATGTTTGAATGTGGAAGAAGCGAAAGAGATTTGTCAAGATTATGGCAGGTGGAAAGAAGTGGTCTCTGCCTACCCCTCTGGGAAACAGGCGTGATTTAATGTATGTGTATGTATGTAAATAATATGAAATGATATAAAATGTTTTTAAATTTTATGATACGCAACTTCAAAACTACCCAGTTTCTAACGCTCTACTTATCAAATACAATTTATTGCCCAAAAAACAAAATATTTTCAAACAAGGTTTACAAATAAGTGTAGACAAAATCTCGCTCGGGGGCGGTCGATGCGCATTAATAATGCATCAGTCCTAAATAATGCATGAGCCCGGTACTTTCCCAAGTAAAATATGTAGGAAAAGTCACAGAAACACAGAAATTACCAGCATTTGACGACAAAACCGACGCGACCTACAATTTGAATCAAAATAAATACCAAATGTTGCCTACCCTCATCACTGTCAGACGGTTTATTTTAATTAAAGTACATTAACTTATTTTAAATTTTAATACTTTGTTTCGTTTTCAAGTCAAACGTCAACGTAATTCAACGATTATAAATATAATTCACAAAACAATTATTAGTAATATTTCAATCAAACATGTTGGTCTATCTTTTGACTTGATTATTAAACATAAATAAAAAACACTTTTAAATACCATTTTCCAATTTTCTATTCTGTCAATTTTATTAGAACGTTTTTATAAAGGTTGCGTTATCAAAAATTGTACGAAGATGACTTAAGACAGTGATACA
The DNA here is from genome assembly GCA_948252455.1 of Acleris cristana. Taxonomy (NCBI): domain Eukaryota; kingdom Metazoa; phylum Arthropoda; class Insecta; order Lepidoptera; family Tortricidae; genus Acleris; species Acleris cristana. Next base: position 4,147,698 of record OX411781.1, on the reverse strand, counting down.
TTGCTTCGCTGTAATAGCTCCCGGCTTAATAATGTCAAAACGACTTGTCAATGAACTGCTGCAAACATGCGGGCTTTAATGTATTTCAAGTGAAGATTTGATGATCCCTTATTTCATAGAGGCACAAGACAAAATAATTGCTGAGGTTGATAACATTTTAATATACTTTTTTATTGTTTTAGGTAATGGTTGGAAGTCTCACTGGGGCAGCGCAGGCCTAAAAATGTGGCTGCACCTAGACCTGCGACTGCTGGTGCTTTGCACCACCTGCTTCCTCGTCCCCGCCATCGCCTGCCCCGCGCAGTGCATTTGCAAGTGGAAGAACGGAAAACGTTACGTCGAGTGTGCCGAGAAAGAGCTTAAATCCATCCCCAACTTACTAGACTCTGAGACACAGGTGCTCGAATTCTCCGGAAACGATCTTCAAGTCCTTCAAAAGGAAAATTTCCACAAACTCGGATTACTCGACTTGCAGAAAATCTATTTATCGCGATGCAGATTACAGAAGATCGATAATCATGCGTTCAAGGGACTCGCAAATCTCGTAGAGCTGGACCTCTCGAGCAATTACTTAACAGTCGTGCCCTCTACTAACTTTGTCTACTTTCCATCTTTAATGCGCCTTTCATTAAACAACAATCCTATTACGAATATCAAAACGCATTGTTTCCAAAGACTATCATATTTGAACACGTTAGAGTTGAGTGATTGTAAAATAGAAACCATAGAGAACGAAGCTTTTTCAGGATTAAATCACTTGGAATGGTTACGACTGAATGGAAATAGACTGTCGAATATTAAAGGTGAAAACATTTTCCCTGATACATTGCGGGGAATTGACCTGCAGAATAATAATTGGAATTGCGACTGCCATTTGAAGGATTTACATGGTTGGTTGTTAAATTTCAACATGCCACACGCAGTTGAGCCAATTTGCTCGCTCCCCGAGCGACTGCAAAAACGCGCTATCCCTACCATAGCCGACGCTGAATTGGCTTGTTTACCAAAAGTGACTCCAGCTACTGTGTATATAGAGACGAACGAAAGCAGTAACGTAACCCTTGAATGCTTTGTTAAAGCTTTTCCAAAGGCAAACGTATCATGGTTATATCAAGGGTTAATTATTCATAATTCCTCCAACCAGCCTTTAGAACTTCGTAACGTGTATTATGTGGAAAGCGGTGAAACAGACAAAAATGTCGAATTGTTTATATATAATGTGGGTAATGAGCACAACGGTACTTACTCATGCGTAGCAGAGAACCCAGCGGGGCGGGCGCAGGCTAATTACACGGTGAAAATAATTGTCAAAGAGGAACCTGTAGTAATAGTGGTTACGTTTCCTCAAAGGCACCTAGTTGTAATTATAACAGTAGTGTTTCTTATTATTGTCCTACTGATAGCAATAATAGCAGTTTTTCTACTTAAATTTAAAACAGACACTAGTAGAAGCCGTAAGAAAAAAGAAAGCGGGAAGGACGTGGCCTTATGTAACCAATTGCTTCCAGCGACCCGAAATAACGGTTTACAGCCTAAAAACAATGGATCGGTGATCGTGAATGCGCACTCACGCCATTCACTGCATTATATGGTGCAAGACCGTAATTACGAGCCAACCGAAGTTTATCCAACCAACAATATAAAAGCGTTCGTTGACAGAAATCCTGACCTAATTAGCGATGCGGAAACCGTAGAAAACAATACGCAGAACGAGAACACTGCGTTATCTGTGTACAAAACACAAGCCGCGGAAATGGACAGGTTCGACGAAGAAACAACGTTTTCTGCCCCAATTCCCCCTCGACAGGTCACATGGCAGGACCAGCAGGTAGCGGTCAGCGGTGTCATACCACCAAACAGGATCAGCAACATGTACCAACACGCAGCCGACGTCCACCTGAACCCTGGCTGCTTTTTGGATAGCGAAGGCTACCCTTATGACTACGGCCTACCAAAGCACCCCTGTCGCCCTCCTATTATGCCCAATTATGCCGTGACAGGACCTTTCTACCAAACTTTGCCCCATAATAGGTCGAAAAGTCAAAAACTTGTGTGCAAATTTGCTAAGGATACAGAATTTAATACGTCACTCTGTGGAAATTCAGAAGTTTTTAACGGGATAAACGTAAGACGAACGTTGGAAGGGTACCCGGTGCCTAGAAACCGTCAGATTGCTTTTGTAGGAAACGGGACGGTGTATTATAATGAGGAATTTGTACCGTCACCTCCAGAGGGGTATAAGTCAGAGCCAACCGGACCATGTTGTGCACCAGTAGAGCCATGCTCCTCCTGGGTGAATCCCAAGGGGACCTGTGCAGTAATGGTGCCGATAGGGATCGTAGAAGGTACTGGCCGAGGGTACCAAGTAGAGACTCGATGCGTGGATACGCAAACGTCGGAACGACTTCAAGGAGAGGGATCTGAGAACATGATCAAGCCCCTTCCACAGGTCTCCAACGCGAAATGCGCTACCGATATCTGCTCAGAGAGCCCCGACGAGGGTTACGTAGGCGACGCTAATGACATGTGACGACGACGACAAGACAACTCGTGAACAGGGCATGCTTGCTCACGAAGTGATAAAAGCGACTGAATTTTAAACTAGTGTTTCAAAATTTGAGTGGGTTCCGCCGGTAGCTTTTACACAGAATTTCAGAAATTGCTTTGACTATGATCGTTTTACATCAAGCCATGATTACGTTTGTTGATCGAAATAGTATTATTGTGTAAGCCACTGACGTAACGCGTAGTTTACGCAATGCAATAGTCTATCCTACAGTTAATACTTAACTTTATTTTTAAAAAAACCTTATTATTGCCTGACGTAAACAAGTTTTGTAATCATCAACCAACCCGTAAATTAAGTGAATGGTTTTTGAATAATCAGGGACTACCATAAAATTGTGGTTCGTTTATAGTGTATATAACTTCTCGGAAAAAAGGAGCAACGTCTCGGTTTGTAGCCAATTGTATGCCTGATGGCGAAACGTAGTGCAACAAATTTGATTGTCTACAACATCTTTTTTATGACCTTTGTTACAAATAAAGATTTTGATTTGATTTGATTTGCTTTGAGCTTGACAAGATAATATTCAGGTACAATAATCTTGTGTGTACGTTTTTTAAAATGTTTTAACACCAACCATCAAACAGGTAGATTTCTGAAGAATATTAAGAAAAACCAAAGCTACTAACTATTTCATGGAAACGGATAGTGGTTTTTTTTAAGAATTGACTTTTTGAAACCTTATTTTTTAGCTAATTTAGTTCAAGGTTATTCCTCCGTATGCCATAAATTATTAACAAAAATCATATCCTAAGTGGTGCGGTCATTCATGGAATACACGACAAAATTAATAAAATAATAATTTGAAACCCATTAAAAACTACTGGATCAACACACAAATAAGACTCGCTTAAAATTGACTATTCTTTAAAAAAAGTGTTTTTTTAGACATTATTGTAGATAATTGTAGCCCATCTTGGCAATTATCTTATTTAAATAAGATGTGTATTCCCTACAACCCCATTTAGCGGTGTTTCCATTAAAGTGCTCGTACTCGTATGCATACGAAATTGCCTTGCCGCGGTAGGCTATACGCATTTCATGGTAACTCAAACGGCCTAAAAGCAGGGAATGAATTGCCGCAATGAATTTTCTTTACGTAGGAATATTTCGCCTACATTGAAATCCGGACACTAAAACAGTAGGAGTTAAATTCAAATTTGTTTAAGTTAAGAGCTCTGCTGGTTTTTACTTGTATTTAAAGACGCACAATCTGGTAAAACTTGCAATTGCTCATTGTAAGATCGTCCTTGCATGAAACATGTAAATTAGAAAAACTGGAGGACGCGTATTAATGTAAGTACCTATTAGGGAATGCAAATAACCGGTTTAAATCGGTTTTAACCGGTTATTTTCATACAAAAACGGTTAATAACCGGTTAAATTGCATTCCCTAGACCTATATTTAATGTCAAAACTTCAACCACTCAATGATTTAATTAAGCCAGTATCTTATACGAGTAGAGTAGAATTTGTACATATTATGTAAATAGTAGGTTTTACTATGAACATTTTCCAAATGGAATTATGTAGTGATTTTTATTAAATATGAATAAGTATTAAATCGATATCAGGGTATCTCCCTTAATGTTAACCTACTGGCTCTCTAAAATTTTATTCCCTATAAGTAATAAATACTTAAGGTTTTTTATCCTTTTGGTTAAGGACCGCAAGCAATGATTGCGTCAAATACGAGCAATAAGAGTTTATTGTCTTATCATTTTGTACTAACTTTTTGTTTGATTTTATAACATGCTTGAGGAAATGAAAATTTAAAGAGCCAGTTGATTAGGGAAAGTGTCATAGAAAATAAATGAACAGTACGAGTAAGTAACGTAAACTTTGGCAACTGATCAGAAATAGTTATTAATACATTTGGGCAGTTTTGTATTTTAAGGGCGTGACATGTTGACTATTAACTTTGTTTAATACTTATTTAACTTGCAAGTGTAAAAGTGAGAAACCGAACTTACACATTTTTTTAGTTTATTTATTTATTTTCATTTGAAGTATTGTGGTTTAAAAGCGCATGTCAAACCTCAGGTTTAATATGTTTACTTTTATATACCCGAAGCAAAAAAACTGCCAACGCGAGAGGGAATAGAGGTACCAAGTTTTTGAAGCAAATTAAAGGGCCTACTAGACAGAATAACATTAGCCGTCATTTGAAACCATAATGACTTTCTGCTGGCTCCCTATTATTTTATCGAAACACCTTTCACAACGAACGTATCACTAAGCAGAATTTTCATTTCATCGAAAAGCATTTCTCGCCGCTTAAGTTTTTTTTGAGGTACATGTCTAACTTAACCAAACCTACGTAATTAATGTTTAAGATATCCTGAGAACAAGGTTTCAGCAGAAAATAGCGTTCAATAAAATTAAATTCGATGAAACTATACAATCGATGAAGTGAAATTCGATAAAATGATGGGTTACTGCTAAATCATAATCATAAAACAAAATGTATAACAATAATCTGTCGGCTTAGCTTTTTAATTACCAAACCTACTGTAGGTGTCACTGTGACGCTACAAAAATGTAATGTCGATATTTCTTTCGGCCTTGATATCATAATTTATATAGCTTTTTGAAGTTAGTCTAGATCCCAACTGGCAACCACCACAGATACCGACTTCCTGTTAATGAAGTTTTGTAATTGTTTAGTATAGATTGACGTTCCTTCATAGGACCGACTGTACGAGTATAGTTGCCCCAGCACGATGATACTGTTACTTCTTAGTCAAACAAAACTGTAGACATGCATGAAATCGAAATAAATGTGTATTTTTAATGATTGTTATTTTAATGCCCACATTGCCCACCCTATAAAAAATAAAGTAGATCTAAAATTAAATCTACACGCCCATGCAAAATCTCCTTTTTAGATTTCTTATTATATCCGAGTTAAGTCTTACGTAAATCTAAAAATATACTAGGTACCTATTCGTAAATATTAGGTCCTTACCTATGAAATTGGCGTTTTATATGGAGAATTTTATGAAAACGGTGGTTTTCATACATTTAATTTTGCGGATTATTTAGTAACGTCAAATTCAAACCAAACAAAATTCTGTCAGGAATATTGGACACTTCTAAGCTATATTATACATATCTTAATTACTTAAAAATAGTTAGCTTCATAAAACTCTGCGTAATTGAAACACTTGAACTCACAGCACATGAAAAGAGTTGAGTTCACACTTTAATTTTAAACACTAAGTAAGAAATTGAACCATATTATTTGTAGCTAAAACCTTTGTAACATACTGTATTAATGAAATTTAAAAATAATTTGGAAGTTAAAATTGAAATGAATAAATTCCGTACGAAATAAAACACGTAAAAATAACGCCAATTTCATAGGTAAGGACCCAATAACTAACGTCTAAAATAAAAAAGACTTTCATAAATGCACACGCCAAGAATATTTCAGTATCAAGAAAATAAATTTATGTAAGGATATTTTAAATACTTGAACACTTACGATGTCATTGTGTGTTATTTCGCACATAATGCCAAACTGTTTATAGCTGATTCACTCAAAAAAGATCTTTTTTTGGTTATGTATGACATCATAATTGTTTCTTTTCATGTACGGCTCGGTAAAAACGTCATATAAAAAAATATTTCTCTATTTACCTATTTAGAGATGGCCCAAAAGGTGTTTCTTGCCTATGTTGAATCGTCAACGCAGTTCGCGAAAGGCTATGTTGTTAATACGAGATACGACAATTTATTATCAATTAAATACGTACCCGTGTTGCCCGTTAATAGCGTTAACATAAAAGCTGCCTGGGTTTTATTTTCACTATAATACCTTGTTGCTTTTACTATTAAGTCAAAATCTTATCTTATTGATGGGGTCCTTCTGAACATACTTACTTCGACCCTATGCGATATTTTTTGTAATTACACCTCAATTTAGTCTTAAGTAATTTTATGAGAGTAGAAAATATAGTCATAACTCCAAATGTATTGAAAACATCTCTTTAATTTGCAAAAAACAGACTTATATTAATAATGCTAAAACTTAATCTGTGCTGACAAAATAAATACGAAGATTTTAACATAGGTACTTTGCACATCAGAAATTGAAACGGTAAGGTATCGTTCGACTGTATAATTAATTACATTTATATTCAAGCGTATTTCTGGCAAATACAGGGTGTCCCAGAACTTGACGTATATAATTATTAAGGTATATGAAAGCCCTTTTGTACCGCCCAGAATACAGTTTTCCGAAGTATGTTAATTTGTTAAGAATTTATTAAGGACCTTTAACGTAACCAATTTTTTTTGCCCATTATAGTAAATATTGCGTGATTTTAAAAATATTTATTAACTGCGCCAACTTTTGAGACAAGATGCCACCTACAAGTAGAGCAATTTTTTTTAAAAACTAAGAATCAAAGTTATCATGAATGATAAACGAGAAATACTGTAGCGGCTTAGAAAGTATGGAGTTAATTCAAATGCGTTGATATTTTGGAAATATTGTTTAATTCAATACATTGCTACATTATTGAGAATTAGATAACAAGTTTTGAAATCATAAATTATAGCTATTTTTAGACAAGGGAGGTAAAGGTGTACCGCAAGGTAGCGTTTTTTTTCCAGTACCATTAAAAGGGTAATAACTTGTAAATTAATGAACACATTGGAAAGTAAAAACTATATTCAGGACCGATATAGAAGGGGCTTTCATATCCTTTAATATTTACGCCAAGTTTTGGGACACCCTGTATAGCTACACGAATCTAATTCAATACATCTATAGACTAATAAGAAAAGAAAATTTACTCCATGAGAAATTAAACTACTAACAATATTTCTAAGGCGTTAACTAGGTTACAATTGCTTACTTGTACCGAAAAGGTTTTCTAAAAGATACTACAAATAAAACGAAGTAAAATCTTTATTAATGGTCCGACCTACTTCCCTACAACTTACCTATTGGTCCCTTACGACTCAAACAAAAAGTCCGATTAACCGAAACGGAACCATTTTTCTTCCGAGGTTCACCGGGTGCCTGAAAACTAGATCGGGTCAAGAACGAAGCCAATTAAGACGGAATTATCTCAGTTCTGAGTAAGTACTTAAGTTCTAGTGGGGCTCGTTAAACTGCCAGTTAACCCATGCAAGTATTTTAAGGAACAGGTAAGTTCTCTTAAACAGCATGTAAATGAACTTGCTTGCTCAAACTGCCAATGCTGCAATGTGGGGAAGGGGGGAGCCTGCCGTTTGGCAAAAATATGTTTGCCAAATGTATCATTTCCCAACTTTTTCATTTGCCAACCCAATATTATATATATTTTTTTTAATTATTTCATTACCATCGTGTAGAACCCTATAGCTTAGGTTAGGTTAGTTTTTATAAAATCCTGAAATATTTACGGTTACAGAAATCAAAGCGGGTTGGCAAATAAGAAGTTGGGTAACGATACATTTAGCAAACATATTTGGCCATTACAAAGGTAAGGGTGTAACAGATGAAATCAACTTAAAAGGTTACATCTAAAACAGTATTTAATGTTATAGTTAGTGTCCGTTTTTTTTTACTTTTATTTCGCATCCATTTGTAGTAAAAAAACCTTTTTGTTTGAATTTGTTTAGTAAGTATTCAAGGTATTAATTTACTTTTTTTTATCAATAATGGGATTGCGTTTGACGTCAGACTCACCTGACGCTTACCCAGAAAATGCCTATTCACTCTTGCCTTGAAAACACCAAGGTTATATATAATACAGACGCAGGGGAGCGTTCCACTCCTCCTCGTACTTTCTCGAATGTGGCACTCCACGCACGCGTGCACCAAGCTTCTGCTTAACATTAAGAGACCGAGAATATTTTTTTACGGTATTGAGAACGCAAACGAGTGCACCAGCCACCTGTGGCCTGTTTTATAAAGCTACAAATTAAATTTTACAGGTTACAAGTTTCCATTTGACACAACCTCGACCAATGACGACCAGCCATTTGAGCAGTGTTGCCAGTTTAGACCTGTAAAATTGTAACTTGTAGCTTTATAAAACGTGCCCCAGCCATTTGAGCAGTGTTGCCAGTTTAGACCTGTAAAATTGTTACTTGTAGCTTTATAAAACGTGCCCCTGGTGGTAAGTAAATAAATTCCAAATTCTAAATATTTATTCAGTAGATTGGCCACATGAGGGCTCTTTTACACGTCGGTAATATGGAGTGAATCTCCTAGCGCGCTTCGGACAAGACCATCATTGCGGAGAAGAAGTGCTGCAAGAAACTCCAAGTAGGATCTAACACCCATAGGCATTTGCAACATATTCAAGCATAACCCTTTACTATGTCTATGATAAAATAGTAACCAAAAAAGATAAAATAAATAAATTACTAGGATTTTTAAACGGTCGTTTTAGCATACACACACAGGCCGGCCAGCCGCACGCGGGGGGTTTACAGGCGCCCCTACCAAGTAGTTGCCTATATTTAAACTGTGATTTGATTCACGGCCAAACTTTTGAAAAGTTAGACGGACACAAATCTTGTTTAAGTTCGCGACATGTCTCCGAGCAGTTTTTTGGCAAACCGTTCATTTATTACCTGTCATATTTATTTTGAAAACAGAATAATTTCCGTGTCTTGAAAGTTATGTTTTGTGTATTGATGATCTAGGAAACAAAGTAATATATTTTTGATTTTTGTTCAAAAAGTACTATTTAGTACAACACTATAAAACCTTCTAGGACTTAAAAACCTTTTTTTAATTTTACTGCTATTTGACACGTTTTTCATTACGAGCCTATTTAATAAAAGAACACATTATAATAAAAAATGGCAACGCAGGTATATAACTACGCCAGATATATGAGTATATACCTAGTTAGTAATTTTATGAGGGAAATTTACTTTTAATAATTAAGGCACAACATAAAACTGCGACTGCGCCAGCTTTGGTTTTGTAAGATGCCTTTTAAAAGTACATTATCCCATGCTTTTACGGTAAAGGAAAAACATCGTGAGGAAACCTGCACATTTTAACAGCCAATTATTGTATCTTTAAGTAGCACAAAACATTCTTAGATACCTACAAAGATAACATAAGATGAGACGTGCCTTTTTTTCACTAATAATAAAAATATAGAGTCGAAAAGTGGTAGGGAGATATTTGGTGGATTAAATAGTAAAAGAAGAAAAACCAAACACATTAAGTTTAACAAATTTGACTAGGGTTGTCCGAACTACTTATCATGGAGTACGGTGAAACTTCGAATCACATTAACTCACGGTTTTCTCCTCAACTTAACTGAGGACATACAGAACATTGTTTTGTTAAATGCACAAATATATTTACCTACAGTTTATTATATGTGAATATCGTGCTAAGTGATGGATATGCAACAATACATTGTCTACATTATTATCTTTACGTAACATGAATATATATAAATCTTTAAACCTCCGACTCGACCCATAAAAGGGGGGTTATGTGTTAGAATCCTAACTGGCTGATGGAACCGTTTTTTTTACATTTTTTATGATTGTAGTTCAGTGGTCCAATTAAGAATTCATCACAGGTATTGGCGGGCAGTCTACTAAAAACTGACACTAGAACAGTTTCATACCTTTAAATTCTAAAGAAAAAAGGTGGTTGTATTTCCGGGAAAATTTTAATTTTAAGCTCAACGCCGTGGGTTGAAATCATGGTGTTTAAAAAAAACTTAATAGTGATGCTGTTGTGCCTATTATCACGTACACGCTGAACAACACTCACTCTGGAGAAACTATGGTTTACTCGTTTTATAAAACCTGTGGGCTTATTATGGTCGCGTTTATCGCTGTGGATAAAGCATCCGTCACTCTTGCTCTTACATATTTGTTAGAAAGTGACGGATCCATCCACAACGATAAACAAATTCAAAATTCAAATTCAAACCATTTATTTGACAAAAACACACTACAACACAATAAAAATGGTAAAACAAAGAAGAAACAAGATTAGAGCAGAAATAGATCTCATAGGACCAGAGGGGCTATTGTCTAACGCACTCGCAATGGCAACCGGCTTCAAAGTGGAGCAATTGTTTTCATTTTGTATGCAGACAAGCCTTCGATTTTCAAAATGAAAACGATCGTGATTGCGAGTGCGTTAGACAATAAGCCCTTAGGTTAGAGGATCAGAATCAAATAGGACTCAGCTCAGCATGTGCTGCAGCCGGAGCCGGAGCCACAGCGCTGGTTTTCAGCTGAACCCTGGTGTTAAGCTATTCGTAGCTGAACGCAAACGCGTGTCGAGATAAAAATGTGTATAAATAAATATAAACGCTACCATAATAGGCCCCCTGCACCGCAGCCGCGCACTTTGCTAATCTGTATGTTGTCAAATTCTTCTCAATGTCTCTTCTAACTTTTGTACCTCCGCCAGATACTTTCCTACTAATTTGTCACGTGAATAACATTTCAACTTTTTTGAGATAAAAGTTCGCTCGTTAAGACTCTTTATTTGTTTGATATATTTATCACGCTGTTTTAAACACACTTTTGCTATCAGAAATAAAACTTTTTTAACCCTCTTTAATTACAACAGCGAAGGGGGAGATACCGCCGCATTTATTACAAAATGTACTTTCAAAATATTTTCGTCAGTCTACAATAAAGAATAAATATAATTAGGTACATATTATTATGCTGTTATAACATTGTTACGTTAAACGACTTCAAAAAAAGGACGAGGTTCTCATTCATTCTCATTCGTCTGGATATTTGTTTTTTTTAGGTGTTGCCGTGGAATCCTTAATCCTCTTATTTTTGCTAAGAAAATATGTATTTAAAAAAAATGCTTATACGGCTTTAATGCTTTATTAATATTTTTTAGATAAAGGAGACTTTTTGAAAAATATTGCTGCTAAATATTTTCACAATAGGTAATGAGTAATAGTTTAAGCACTCAATAAAAGTGAAAGCTGCTATAATTACGCAGTAAATAGCGATTTGTCTTGCAAACATCCAGTAAAGTACCCGTATTTAACCGTTTCCTACCAATGACCCGAACAGAAGCCACATTTACCCGTTAATTTAGAATTCCGGCAATTGAATGCTCAGATGATCCCTCAAATGGCGTTTTAAAAGCGGCTCACGGACTCGTCCGAATAAAGACGAAGGGCAACGTCGCTTCCCGCCTTCTCACATGCTGCGGCAGCCACTTGCAAAACTTTGTTTCAGACATTTTAATTATGCCCTAATGCGTTGAATTCAAAAAGTAAATTTTGTGACACCAGAACTCTAGGTCTACAATAGTACTACACAAATTGTTTTCTACGAAATATACTACTATTTTACTTTAATTTATCGCAGGTATCTCATATCTATTTCGTTAGCCGGCGATACACCCATAGGACATTTTACAATTTTAGTCAATCAGTATAAGTGTAATTTTTTTGCACTTTTATAATTTATGGTAGGTACTGGTGTAATTAAGCTAACAATACATTGTACACCAAACAAAAAGATTACAAAGAAACATCACAATTGGGATACACCCATTTTTAACAATGTTATGAAAATTTCAAAACCATTTCGATGAATAGGCTTTTCGAGTCAATCCCAGTAGTTAGATTAAAAAAATATGTCACAATGAATTAATTATATTAAAATTAAGAAATGACCTTCATTTGACCCCTAAATACCCGTCCCAATTGCGCTGTATCAAGCACTTTTGTGGTTTTACATAAAACATATAAAACCTCTCCAATATTTTATTTTATAAGTACAATTAAGATATCTAGCTGACACCTACGTTTGAAGACAGCTGTTGTCATGTCAAATTTATTTGTTTACAAATTGACTGTAATTCTTATGATTAAATTTATATATTAATGGAACCATTTCTCTTTACAGTTATGTGTGATAAATGTTAATAATTTGTGTGGTAAGGTTTTACAAGAGGCTCAAAAAGACGGCATCAACATTTATTGTAGAAATTCATGATTGGAAGTATGGAATCCGCCTTTTCAACAAATTTAATGTGATCGTGTTAAGTAAATCTAGTCTAGAAACAAGGTCATGTAGGAATTTTTTTGCCCATAATAGTATTTATTGCGTGATTTTAGAAATATTTATTAACTGCGCCAACTTTTGAGACAAGATGCCACCTACGTGTAAGAGCAATTTAAAAAAAAAACGAAAAATCAAAGTTATCATGAATGATAAACGAGAAATACTGTAGCGGCTTAGAAAGTATGGAGTTATTTCAAATGCGTTGATATTTTGGAAATATCGTTTAATTCAATACATTGCTAAATTATTGAGAATTAGATAACAAGTTTTGAAATCATAAATTATAGCTATTTTTAGACAAGGGAGGTAAAGGTGAACCGCAAGGTAGCGTTTTTTTTCCAGTACCATTAAAAGGGTAATAACTTGTAAATTAATGAACACATTGGAAAGTAAAAACTATATTCAGGACCGATATAGAAGGGGCTTTCATATCCTTTAATATTTACGCCAAGTTTTGGGACACCCTGTATAGCTACACGAATCTAATTCAATACATAGAAGACTAATAAGAAAAGAAAATTTACTCCATGAGAAATTAAACTACTAACAATATTTCTAAGGCGTTAACTAGGTTGCAATTGCTTACTTGTACCGAAAAGGTTTTCTAAAAGATACTAGAAATAAAACGAAGTAAAATCTTTATTAATGGTCCGACCTACTTCCCTACAACTTACCTATTGGTCCCTTACGACTCCAACAAAAAGTCCGATTAACCGAAACGGAACCATTTTTCTTCCGAGGTTCACCGGGTGCCTGAAAACTAGATCGGGTCAAGAACGAAGCCAATTAAGACGGAATTATCTCAGTTCTGAGTAAGTACTTAAGTTCTAGTGGGGCTCGTTAAACTGCCAGCTAACCCATGCAAGTATTTTAAGGAACAGGTAGGTTCTCTTAAACAACTCGTTCTTGATAGACCTCAGCAACTAAGCATGTAAACGAACTTGCTTGCTCAAACTGCCAATGTTAAGAAGCGGGAAGGGCCGCGTCCGAGAAAGGAAAAAATAACTTGAATACTTACTTATTAGACACACATTTATAAACTCAAATAAATAGCCAAACGATCAAATCAAATGATTTCAATTTAAAACGTCAAAACGTTCAAATTGGGAGTTCTGGGGGTTATTATGACATAGCTATGCAGTTCATTTTACGGCGAGCGTAAAGGACAGAGGTGTAGCAGTTATATCGCTCTGTCGTTTTCTCTCAGCGTAAACTGAGCTGCATAGCTATGTCATAATAACCCTCCTGGGGTCCGTTTCTCAAACGGGCCCCTGGTGTAACAAATAAAATGAACTTAAAAGTTTACGTCTAAAAGAGCCTTCTATATTTATTTTATAGTTAGTGTCCGATTTATAAATAGAACAGAATATTGTTTTTACTTTTATTTCGCATCCATTCGAAGTAAAAAAAAACTATTTTGTTTGAATGTGTCTGGTAAGTATCCAAGGTATTAATTTAGTTCCTCCTATGCGGCACTCCACGCTTTTGCTTTACATTAAGAGTTTAATACATTTTTTTACGGTATAGAGTAGGCATACAAGCGCACAGGCCACCTGATGGTACGTAAATTCCAAATTCTAATTTATTCAGTAGATTGGCCACATGACGGCTCTTTTACACGTCGGTAATATGGAGTGAATCTACTAGCGCGCTTCGGACAAGACCATCATTGCGGAGAAGAAGCGCTGCAAGAAACTCCAAGTAGGATCATAGGCATTTGCAACATATTCAAGTATAATCCTTTACTATGTCTATGATAAAAGTGATCTTGTGGAAATATTAACCAAAGGGATAGCACGAAGAAGGGCCGAGTTCACCAACCAATTTAACAGATGGTTAAGTCTTAATAAGACGTCAATCAAATTGAATGCTTGTTTAGTGACGTGTTGTCTTATTCTATTGCAATAGCAAAGAAAGTGACAGCAGCAACTTTAGTCAAGCATTAAATTTAATTGACGTCTTTGAGTGCGGCAGTTAGTCAATACATTTGACAACCGTCAAACCGCTAACCGTCCGTTTAATTGTTGGTGAACATTGTACTAAATTACTGAGATTTTTAAACGGTCGTTCAAGCATCCCTACAGGCGCTAGGCGCCCCTACCAAGTAGTTGCCTATATTTAAACTGTTTATTTGATTCACGGCCAAACTTTTGAAAAGTTAGACGGACACAAATCTTGTTTAAGTTCGCGACATGTCTCCGAGCAGTTTTTTGGCAAACCGTTCATTTATTACCTGTCATATTTATTTTGAAAACAGAATAATTTCCGTGTCTTGAAAGTTACGTTTTAATATTATTTTAGATTTTTTCTAAAAAGTACAATTTAGTACAAAACTACCAAACCTAATAACCTTTTTTTAATTTTACTGCTATTTGACACGTTTTTCATTACGAGCCTATTTAATAAAAGAACACATTATAATTAAAAATGGCCACGCAGGTTGATATTTATAACAATTTAAATTGAACTTGAATATTGGAAAAGGTATTGCAGGCAGGGACAAGCAATGAAATACAAAACCGATTTCTTAAAAAAAAAACACATTTGGACTAGCTTGTCCCCGCCTGGAACACCTTTTCCAATATTCAAGTTAAATTTAAATTGTTATAAATAAGTACATTACTCTTATAATGTTCTATAGATTAAAGAGCTTGTTTTTCGCTTTTCAGTTGATCTTTTTTTTTGCAGTCGGGTTTTTTGTTTTTTTTTAATAATTTAATTTATTTTCACTGCTAATTAGTTCTACTTTATCCTCCTTAGAAAATAGCATGGAATAACCCATAAAAATGTATTTCAGCAAATATTAACACTACTAGCGGTCGCCCGCGACTATGTACGCGTAGAATTCTTTCCCGTTATATGCCGTTGGGGGCTGATTTTAAAAAATCTCTTCTTAATGCTGCACTCCTAGGATACTTTCGTTTGCTTAACCATATACAATAATGACGAAAGTACCCTAGTCAACCGAAAAATTCCTTTACCACTTTAATGTGCCACAAAATATAGAGTGGTAGGTGGTAGGGAGATATTTGGTGGATTATACTTTAACTAGTAAAAGAAGAAAAACCAAACACATTAAGTTTAACAAATTTGACTAGGGTTGTCCAAACTACTTATCATGGAGTACGGTGAAACTTCGAATCACATTAACTCACGGTTTTCTCCTCAACTTAACTGAGGACATACAGAACATTGTTTTGTTAAATGCACAAATATATTTACCTACAGTTTATTGTATGTGAATATCGTGCTAAGTGATGGTAATGTAACAATACATTGTCTACATATTATCTTTACGTAACATGAATATATAAATCTTTAAACCCCCGATCCGACCCATAAAAGGGGGGTATGTGTTAGAATCCTGACTGGCTGATGGAACCGTTTTTTTACAATTTTTATGATTGTAAATATTTCAGTGGTGGCTTTACCTAGGTTTTAGATGAAAATTGGTGGGTCCAATTAAGAATTAATTACAGGTATTGGCGGGCAATCTACTAAAATCTGACATTACAGTTTCATACCTTTAAATTCTAAAGAAAAAGGTGGTTGTATTTCCGGGAAAATTTTAATTTTAATCGCAACGCCGTGGGTTGAAATCGTAGTGTTAAAAAAACTTAATAGTGATGCTGTTGTGCCTATTATCACGTACACACTGAACAACACTCACTCTGGAGAAACTATGGTTTACTCGTTTAATAAAACCTATGGGCTTATTATATTCGAGTTTATCGCTGTGGATAAAGCATCCGTCACTCTTGCTCTTACATATTTGTTAGAAAGTGACGGATGTCCATCCTGAACGATAAACAAATTCAACATTTAAATTCAAAACATTTATTTGACAAAAACACACTACAACACAATAGACATGGTAAAACAAAGAAGAAACAAGATTAGAGCAGAAATATATCTCATAGGACCAGAGGGGCTATTGTCTAACGCACTCGCAATGGCAACCGGCGTCAAAGTGGAGCAATTGTTTTCATTTTGTATGCAGACAAGCCTTCGATTTTCAAAATGAAAACAATCGTGATTGCGAGTGCGTTAGACAATAAGCCTTTAGGTTAGAGGATCAGAATCAAATAGGACTCAGCTCAGCATGTGCTGCAGCCGGAGCCGGAGCCACAGCGCTGGTTTTCAGCTGAACCCTGGTGTTAAGCTATTCGTAGCTGAACGCAAACGCGTGTCGAGATAAAAATGTGTATAAATAAATATAAACGCTACCATAATAGGCCCCCTGCACCGCAGCCGCGCACTTTGCTAATCTGTATGTTGTCAAATTCTTCTCAATGTCTCTTCTAACTTTTGTACCTCCGCCAGATACTTTCCTACTAATTTGTCACGTGAATAACATTTCAACTTTTTTGAGATAAAAGTTCGCTCGTTAAGACTCTTTATTTGTTTGATATATTTATCACGCTGTTTTAAACACACTTTTGCTATCAGAAATAAAACTTTTTTAACCCTCTTTAATTACAACAGCGAAGGGGGAGATACCGCCGCATTTATTACAAAATGTACTTTCAAAATATTTTCGTCAGTCTACAATAAAGAATAAATATAATTAGGTACATATTATTATGCTGTTATAACATTGTTACGTTAAACGACTTCAAAAAAAGGACGAGGTTCTCATTCATTCTCATTCGTCTGGATATTTGTTTTTTTTAGGTGTTGCCGTGGAATCCTTAATCCTCTTATTTTTGCTAAGAAAATATGTATTTAAAAAAAATGCTTATACGGCTTTAATGCTTTATTAATATTTTTTAGATAAAGGAGACTTTTTGAAAAATATTGCTGCTAAATATTTTCACAATAGGTAATGAGTAATAGTTTAAGCACTCAATAAAAGTGAAAGCTGCTATAATTACGCAGTAAATAGCGATTTGTCTTGCAAACATCCAGTAAAGTACCCGTATTTAACCGTTTCCTACCAATGACCCGAACAGAAGCCACATTTACCCGTTAATTTAGAATTCCGGCAATTGAATGCTCAGATGATCCCTCAAATGGCGTTTTAAAAGCGGCTCACGGACTCGTCCGAATAAAGACGAAGGGCAACGTCGCTTCCCGCCTTCTCACATGCTGCGGCAGCCACTTGCAAAACTTTGTTTCAGACATTTTAATTATGCCCTAATGCGTTGAATTCAAAAAGTAAATTTTGTGACACCAGAACTCTAGGTCTACAATAGTACTACACAAATTGTTTTCTACGAAATATACTACTATTTTACTTTAATTTATCGCAGGTATCTCATATCTATTTCGTTAGCCGGCGATACACCCATAGGACATTTTACAATTTTAGTCAATCAGTATAAGTGTAATTTTTTTGCACTTTTATAATTTATGGTAGGTACTGGTGTAATTAAGCTAACAATACATTGTACACCAAACAAAAAGATTACAAAGAAACATCACAATTGGGATACACCCATTTTTAACAATGTTATGAAAATTTCAAAACCATTTCGATGAATAGGCTTTTCGAGTCAATCCCAGTAGTTAGATTAAAAAAATATGTCACAATGAATTAATTATATTAAAATTAAGAAATGACCTTCATTTGACCCCTAAATACCCGTCCCAATTGCGCTGTATCAAGCACTTTTGTGGTTTTACATAAAACATATAAAACCTCTCCAATATTTTATTTTATAAGTACAATTAAGATATCTAGCTGACACCTACGTTTGAAGACAGCTGTTGTCATGTCAAATTTATTTGTTTACAAATTGACTGTAATTCTTATGATTAAATTTATATATTAATGGAACCATTTCTCTTTACAGTTATGTGTGATAAATGTTAATAATTTGTGTGGTAAGGTTTTACAAGAGGCTCAAAAAGACGGCATCAACATTTATTGTAGAAATTCATGATTGGAAGTATGGAATCCGCCTTTTCAACAAATTTAATGTGATCGTGTTAAGTAAATCTAGTCTAGAAACAAGGTCATGTAGGAAGTGTTGTATTAACTGAGGTCTAGGTAATAAGCAATGGTTGAATGCATATAGTCTAATAATAAATTATATCATAATATATTGCGATTGTTTGTTTACATTATGTTTGAATGACGTTCGTCTATTATGACTTTGAAAACAGATCACAGATAATAAAAAATCGTCTTTTTCTAAATCTTAGACGAAGTATACCCGTCTTTTATAAATATCTACGTCATCTTATCGTTACAAGTAGGTAAGGTTACTTTAATTAAATAAATTATTTTAAATAACAATAGTACATTTAATCATGAAATGCTTCAAATTTGTTTCTTATAAAAGGCTAGTTTTTCGAATAAAAATGTAAAATCAAGCAGTTATTTTTTTTGGTGTATCCCAATTAAAAATAATACAGGTAAACAACAGGCGGTCTTATTGCTGATTAGCGATCTCTTCCAGGGCTCGTATTATGGTTGCCTTTATTGCGGTAGAGCATCCGTCACTCTCGCACTCACATATGATACTGGTCAGAAAGTGACAGATGTTTAGTCCACATCGATAAACACGACCGTAATAGGCCCGCAGACAACCTTAGTAGGGACATGGTACGCAACATGGTAATAATTTCATTGGGACTAAGTGTTTATAATATAAACTACAGATTAAAGTTATATGTATAATAAAAGTTTACGCGTACCTAAATAATTAACTGCTATTTCTATATATATTAAATTATAGTTTGTCTATCAAGCATAACATGTGTTACAAGTAGTTTTTATTAATAGTGTATTATTGAAACAATTATATTTTAGACCTGTTTGGAATCACATTTTCGTAAAATTGCAAATACCCATGGGATTAATGGCTGATTTACATTAGTCCAGCAAAAGCATGCCAGTAGAAGTATACTCCGTGTCAATTTAAATTGCCAAAGATGTCAAAAAAATAGTTATGTTTGACACATAACCTCAAATATTCGTCAAGCGCGTTTTTACTTAAGTAAAACAAAGTATAATTATTAGTTATTTAATTGTGAATTTAATGTGAAAGTAAAGATTAAATACGTGTATAAATCATTGCTAAGACCTCACTTGATCTTTAAAAGCACGTGAACATTGATTAATGATGGTAAATTGGTTCGTTTGGTTGTATTTACATCTTTGCCAATTCCAATTGGCACAGACTATAGGTACATTGCGTCGTTACAATTGCTCTCGCCACGAAGGTGAAACTCGTCAATGTACTTCTCCTGGCATGCTTCTGCTGGACCAATGTAAATCTGCCATAATCACCCCTTATGGCAGATTTATTTATATATTTATTTATTTATTTATATATTTATTTATTTATAAAAAACGTTTACATGACATTACAGTAAAACCAATGCGTCACTAAACTTAGATTAACAATTAAAGATAGAGAGATTAAAGAGTGATTTCACAATAAAAGGTAACTAATCACATTGGAATAGTTGAGCACCTAGCATCCATCGCCTCACAGAATCTCAAGCATTCACTACACACTGCCGCCCATCGCCACGCGAACAAGTCGCACTCGGGTGTCGACGCCAGGAGCGCATTGAGTTGTGCGCAGGCGCGGGGCAGCGGCGAGTTTCTATTATATATTTATATTGGTCCAGGAAAAGCATGCCAGGAGAAGTACATTGACGAGTTTCGTTTGTGGCGTGTACGTATGCGTTCGTAAAGCTTCGCCATGCCATAAAAAACATTGAACTAGCCAGTTCTCGGATTGTCGTATCACGCACTGCGCCGCAACGCGTGCATCCCGATGTGAGCGCAATAACTTATCCGAGGTAACCGCGTCCGGACATAAATCACGTCGCGTTTTTCACGCGCGACCGAGATAGCAGAGCCTGGACTACACACGGTTGCGCCAGACCTACTCGCACAGCAATTGTTTAACCTCTTTTTTAGGGTTCCGTAATCAAACTAGGAACCCGTATAGTTCCGCCATATTCCTCTATTTATAAGTCATATTCATTTTTACTCAGAAGCTGTTAAGTCACAATTACTATAATATTGTACACGTTTTCTTTCAGGGTATCTATCGCCTATATTTTTTAAAGCCTACTTTTAGCCTTTTTATACATATATTTTTTGTTTTTTTTAAGTCATGATTGGATGGCTCTTAAAAAACATTAGATAGGTGTCAAAATCATTTTCTAGATTTGAGAGACTGTTTAGAAAATATTGAACTCAAAAAGTATCAGCCAAAACTACAAATCCCAAAAATCTGGAAATGATTCTTAAATACAAGCACTTAGTTATATTATATAAGAGGGAAACAGTAACTGTCACAACCAAAAAGACTTCATTGGTTCTGAGTTATAAGTGACTAAATAAATGCTTATAACTACTAAAAATATTGAATCTAAGGTAGCATCCAAACCACGTTTAGTAGAAAATTACATCGTGGTTTTTGGATATTGATTTTCATGTTTGTAGAAACGGTGACGGATCCTCATATTGAGTTTAGTCGGACATAGTATTACCTAGTTTTTAAATAGTACACTTAATTTAAAAAATCTTCCAATGTATAATCGCATGGAAATACACCACTGCACTGAAGGGTCAAGTTACGCTAGCCAGTGGTACTTCGCCGAATAACTCAACTTCGCGTCCCCAGTAAGTTATTCGGTTATATAAAACAAGAAAAAAACGGTGACATATTATACAACAATTATATCAACCTAATTAGTGATATTATAAAGGCAACAGTAATTCTGTTTAATTATTTCTTTGTTACGCTTTCACCATATCTACCCTTACTTTTGCTTGTTACTGTATTTAAGGTTAAAGATTAAAAAGACTCCACGTCAGCAGGTTAAATCCCTATCTCCTTTCCGAACACAGAATAATGTTATATTATACGCACGTAGGTATAAAGTGAAAATGTTTGAATATTTTATGCCCTTTATTACAGCAAAATAGCGCTTGTTTAGCGTGTTCGGATATGTTTGAAGTGAATTTTAATCCCGGTAAGACAATCACGTCTCTGACTGTTATATTTCACAGGAACTAAGAAAGTGATGTAAAACATTAATGCGTGTAATAATTTACTTATACATCAACAATTTCCTATTCTCATATTCATTTAAATTAATAGCGTTCACTTTTGTTAAGGTGTATTTTGCCAATGTAGAGATATTTATAATCAACAGGGAATATGTATGGATTTTTTAAATCGCATTTCTCAACAATATATGAAAATACCGTAAAAGAGATCACCAAAAGTAAAATTAAAATTAAAATCGGCCAAGAAATACGGATGATACAAGCATTTTGTACTGCTAATTAGACAGCGATTAGACAGAGAGATCCGATATGCACTGTGACGTCATGTAACACGTCGGCCATATAAACTCCGTATTAAATTCTGTTCTGCTAGAAAGAGATAGGAAAAAATCTTTATTGGCTTATATCTTGGTTATTTTTATAACTATTCAAAAAATGTTTTTTCTCAACTGTTTGTTACATGAATCAGTTTTTATTGAAGCTTTGAAAAGAACTCATGAATATTCCCCATTAATAATACTTCAACTGCTTTGCGATTCCTTGCATCGATTGTTTCTGCACCGTACAGCCCGACGCAGTGCCCGTGTGTCGTCGTCGCCCACCGCCTGCCGGCTGACGCCTAGGACAAAAAGAGACAAGGGCTTACAACAACGGTTCGGTCTACCAGCCTCGAGCCTTCTGGGAAACTTTAAAAGGGTAAACAATTTTAAAAATACACCTCTGTCTGCAGCTGATGTGAGTTCTTTAGGGTCCCGTTGTGACACTTCTCGAATTGTGACTCTCCTATTAGTAGTTAGTAAGAATATTTGTTATGAATGTTTTTTTTACATACACACATACGTTAAATCACGCCTGTTTCCTAGAGGGGTAGGCAGATACCACTTCTTTTCACCTGCTACGATCTTGACAAGTCTCTTTCGCTTCTTCCACATTCATACATCGAGTCATGCACGCACGTCGGTTTCGGGTACTTAAAATTCGGCCCTTTTCCAGTATTTCTCCGATTTGATTCGAAAAAGTACGCCTAGGGCGGCCCCTTCCGACCCTTCCACTCACCCTCCTCCTCACCTTCCTTCATGTTTTTTTAATGTTCTCAAATGTCTTTAGGGTTCAAATTTAGTATTATTGTAGTACAAACCCTGAAAAAAAAAAAACAAATACTAAAAAATGTTCAAGTGTGGGTGGGCTAGCGCTGGTTCAATTCGAAATCAAATTCAAATCGAAATATATCTTTATACCTACTGTTCAGCTGTATGGAACCCTGGGTACGCGAGTCTGATTCGCACTTGCCCGGTGTGTTTTAGGACTGGGGGGTTATTATGACATAGCTATGCAGTTCAGTTTACGCTGAGAGAACAGGATAGAGCTATACAAGTGCTATTGCTCTGACCTTTACGCTCGCTTTTAATAACCCCGCTGTTTATAGTAACTTTTTGGGAAAATGTTTTACCATTAGCAAACCGATTCTATTATCATAATTTGGATGTGATTTTTTGATAGATTTATATTTTTTTAGCTATCGGACACTTTATTTTTAAAGTAATGAGTACTTATCCCAAAAAAAGCTTTAAATTAAATACATTTTTAGTTCAGTTTATCCATACCTACAAATATTTGTTTGTTGGTTAGATATCCCCCGTACCAAAATTAATTTAAACTCGTTTAGCGATTTAATGAAACATTGAATTTTGAAATATGACAGTATTGAAGGTCAAAATCAAGGTCTTATATATTATAATAATCAGGAAACAGCTACTCCATGGATCCTAAAACCACGGTTTGCCCCCAAAAGTCCTAACCCTAGTCATTAGTCAAAGGATCCTTTTAAAATACAAGGGTTCAAATTACTTAGATTATCAAGTCAAACGGACAAATCCTCTTCATCTTTCGTGTTCACAAAGTAAGTATTTGCATATCTAAATAGCGGGATGAAAATGGCATCCCATCCTTAATGAAGAAAAACCGGCCAAGTGCGAGTCGGACTCGCGCACGAAGGGTTCCGTACCATCTACACCGTGGCTGGGACGTATCCGAAGGATTTTAACCATCGATTCTAGACCCTATTTGGAGTATATAATGTGTAGTCCAATAACGCATAATTTCCGAGATTTTTATTATTTAAAAAACAATTCCATAGTTAATTTAATTTGAACTCTGTCACCTTAACCTTTAGCATTATTTAATAAGTAAGATTCATGTTATAAGTAGCAATATCATCAACGTACAACGTAAATTAATTTAATCAATTTCTTAGTAAATAATGCTTTAAGTTAAAGTGACAGAGTTCAAATTAAATTAACTATGTAATTGTTTTTTAAATAATAAAAATCTCGGAAATTATGCGATATTGGACTACATGTTATACCACATTATATACTCCAAATAGGGTGTAGAATCAATGGTTAAAATCCTTCGGGTACGTCCCGGGCACGGTGTATACAAAATTAGCAAAAAACGGCAAAAACATCACGTTTGTTGTGTGGGAGCCCACCTTAATTACTTATTTTATTTTAATTTAATTATTTATTTTAAAGTTAAAATCTACCAGCGCTTTGCAAGAGACCACTGCCATCCATGGCATTATAGTTATTTATCAGACAGTCTTCACTACACTTCTTAAACTTAATAAACCAATAAGCTAACCTCTGCCTCCTGGGTATGCTCTATTTCAATACAAAGAGCTAAGAGCGTCCAATTTGATGATCTCGCGCAACCGTAATAAAAGAGCCATAAATCGCGCAAACGTATTGTTATTACGTGCAGTCCCGGCCTTAGCAACAAGGAACACAGCTCAGCAGGCAAAAACTTTTGCGCAAGTTAAAGTCAGAAACACAATTCCTAGAAGTCGTTTCAAAATTAAATAAATACTTATTACTGGACCGTAAGTCAATAGGGAATATTCATGATTTTTTTTTCACAGCTCCAATAAAGAACATACAGTGGAGATTTTTTTTTGCAGCTGTATTATAACCAAGATATGCCAACAAAGATTTGTTCCTATCTCTTTCTAGCAAAACAAAATTTAATATGGTTTATATGGCCGACCTGAGGGCCCTGCAAAGATGCACTACGCTAACTAGCGTTTCTATTCGTTGATAGATGACGATAGGGAGATGACGTGATACGAAAAGTTACGTGACGCGATTGGATAAAAACGAAACGAATAGAAACGCTAGTTAGCGTAGTGCATCTTGGTAGGGCCCTTTGTTACATGACATCACAGTGCATATCAGATCTCCAAGCTCTGTCTAATCGCTGTCTAATTAGCAGTTTAAAATGCTTGTATCCGTATTTCTAGGCCGATTTTAATTTTAATTTTAATTTTGGTGATTTCTTTTGCGGTATTTTCATATTTTGTTAAGAAATGCGATTTTAAAAATCCATGCATATTCACTATTACACAAAACCAAATAGGTTTACTTATTATTGGATTAATGAAAAGTTTAAAGATGTTTCATAAATTCTTGACATTATGACAGACTAGCTACATTTATTTAATTCCTGGACATACTGTCTCTACTGAAACAGAAATCCCACTAGTTTAATTGTTATTTAAAAATAGAACGTTGTTTTCTGATAAATGTAATTTAATAAACTGAAACAGTAAATAGACAATTTCAAAAAACGAAAGCATTTTTTCAAAATTCGAATTTGAAAACTCTCCAACCAACAAACAACCACCGGTGAAAGTTCGCATAATAATGTTCTAGAATTAAATTCTATCTATGTTAGGTACCGCTTACTGAATGAAATAATGTAATATAGTTCAGAAACTATAAATCATAAAATTCTCAATAAAACCAGCCAAGAAAGGTAGCCTTACGAGTATATTAACAAAAGCAGATAAATACGTTTATATTTTCTAAAAATATTTGCTCAATGTTAACCTACTGTAGCATTTACCTCGTATATTAACGTCTCGAAGGGCGGACGATCACTCGGTAGGTAATTTTAATTTATTATTATTGTGCCAAATAATTTCCACTTAATTATTCAAAAGCCAGAAGTAAAGGGACGTACCATAATGCAAAAAAAAATTGTTGACATATTTTATTATTTAGTAAGTATTTGTAGTGACTCTCGGGAGATAGGATACACATAACTCTAGTTAAATGACAAATACAGAGTACATATTTTTTTCAATGTGAAAGTCCTGTAAATGGTAAAATAAACAAATATCATACCGTTTTATTAATAAAAAATAAAAACTTATAATAATTCATTTATAATGATTATTTTCATTATGTAGACAACCGAATCGTTCAAGTGTTGAAACGGAGGCATCACTATGCGTTCGTAGGGAACTACACCATATGATAATAATATTTACTTTCGACAAGTTTTAATGAGGTTTGATTAGAACTTTAACGGTAAATTTATTGGATGTACTTTGTCTACTACTTAGCTTAGCATTATTAAAGGGCTGTATTAATAAAATGCACGGCTTAGAATAATAGGCACTAAAGAAAAGTCCCGAGATTTCCAATCGGCGTCTTTGTTCATAACGAGCATAACAAAGGGTTAATGATGAAAGAGATTTTTATGTACCAAAGTGCCATTGAAATTGAAATTAGTCTTTTAATGTGGTCTTAACAGCAGTTATGGCCGTAATCAATAGATTATATTGATAAAAAGTTGCAAAAAATAATATAATACATAACATTTCGAATGTATTATGGCTTACTTTAGAGTCTCCTCTGACCTATTTTAGTCTACTTCCTCCTTTTTAGTTAGGTTAGATCTGTTTGGATTAGTGCCAAATCAGAATTATATTGTTTGAGAGTTATGTTTTCGATTGTTACATTAAATATTCTACGTTTCATTTATTAAGTAGTAAATACATACATAAACTGAATGTTTTATCAAACCAAATTAATCAAAATAGAGTGATAAGTTATATGTATTATATTATGTTACCTACTAGTTTATGCCCCCGACTGATGCTACTGATTTTTGCCCCTGCCGACCAGCTGGCTGTGGAACAAACTGCGCCGAATCACCAAGGTAAAGCACCAACACTACTGGAGCAACCTAAACACCTGCAGGCAAAGTAGAGAAGTCCTTCCGACAGTCAGTCTCGGATTATCGCGTAAGTTACGACTACTCAAAAGGGCCCAACTCCGATTGCTAACTAGAACCATAACTGCGGGCTTAATATGGCTGCGTCTATATCGCGTGTCAAATGTAGATAAAGCATCCATCACTCTCGTACTTATTTACGTGTCAGAAGGTGACGGACGCCTTATCTAAACTTTGTCACGCGATAAACGCAGCCGTATTAGAGCCCCTGGCCATGCCTTGTTTAACAAACACTTGTTCACATTAGGTGTTACGGAAAGCCCCCTGTGCAGAGCCTGCATGACGGCGGAGGAAACCGCAGTCCACGTCATCATGGAATGCCCTGGGGTGGCAACATACCGGGCACGTCGCCTCGGAACACCGAGGTCGCTACCAGATGCCGTCGGCAACATCAAGGGTCTGCTAGGTTTCGGTGGAACTGGGTTGGCAGGAGTAGTGCCCTCACGCAAAATAGGTGCAGATTTAAGTAGTCGAGTTGTGGAAAAGAGCCCGCCATAACCTATAACCTATGCCCCCGACTCCGTCCGCATTGAAGTCGTTCATCGCTGTTCCCTCGGGATCTGTCCAATTTTCCGGAAAAAAAACTATCCTATGTCCTACTCCAGGATCTAAACTATAGGTGTGCCAAGTTTCATCTCGATCCGTTCAGTGGTCGAAGCGTGATTTAGTAACCAACATCTAAACATCCAAACTTTCTCATTTATACTTACGTGTAATGTAAAGCTTTGGTCTGTTGATCGCAACGCACAACGTTGCGGTACGCGATAGGACGCAATGTCATGACGCGGCGGCGTCCTCCTGTCTGTCCGTTGGAGCGTTTAGTTTTTTTTTGCAGCCATGAAAGTAGTTAGACGTCCGTGATGAACAACATGGAAATTTTTGCTTTGCTTGCGGAGTAAGAAGAAGAAGAAGAGGAATTTATCGTGTTTCGTGACAGAATATGTAGTCACAGTAATAGGTTTTTACGACGAAAAAGTGAAAGCTGTTACGAAAATGTATTAAAAAGCGCTTATGAGTTACTTTCGAAATAATTACAAAGGGATTAACTCAAATAAATCATCTTCAAACAAATCCATTTCGTTTGACGTACGCACACCGCACACCGCAGCGAATGAACGAGTACAACGCCACGCTGTGCGGTGAACCCCCGCCCCACTCTCCCGAGCGTGCCCCTCGCTGCCGTCGCGCACATCGACGTAACAACTGACCATTCTCGACGTTTTTAATACAATTACGTGTCCGGCGCCGCACACCGCGTACCGCAGCGTTGTGCGTGGCGATCAACAGATCAAAGCTTTATGTTATGTTATAAAATGTTACAAAATGATGATATCCGCTGTAGAACTAAGGTTACCGACATAGCCCGAAGAATAGCTAAACTTAAGTGGCAGTGGGCGGGGCATATTGCTCGCAGGACTGATGGCCGATGGAGTCAGAAGGTTCTTGAGTTGCGTCCGCGGATCGGAAGACGAGCTGTAGGCCTCCAACAAGATGGAGAGACGACCTTGTAAAGATCGCGGGAACGCGGTGGATGCGAAAAGCACAAGACCGGTCTGAGTGGAGAGCCTTGGGGGAGGCCTATGTCCAGCAGTGGACGTCTTTCGGCTGACATGATGACGATGATGATGATGATGATGATGATAAAATGTTATAATACATTACGCCGACTTGGGCTCAACCTCTTCAAGCCCTTAGCGAGTTTTACAGATGCTTGTCTGAACGAACATGCCGTCGCGAGGCTCTAATCTCGGCTAATGCCGCCATCCTTCACGCCGGTTAACCTCGTCTCGGTTACAATTCACTCCAGATTAACGCAATGATGCTTTTAAGAGATCCCACTAAGAATGTTTCGGCTGTTAATGAATTACATTTCCGTTTATTTTCTGCTGAGTAGCGATGAGCAGAGCTCATTAACTTTCTGAGATTTATAAGTATAAGTTTCAGTAACATGGGATGGAATTATGTGAGGCGTGCTTGTAGGTTATTCAATGATAATCCAAAACTTTTTGATATATTATGTTTAACTGCATTAAGGAACCTAATGGTCTAAGATCCGAATAGGAGACGACCTTCGCCCAGCTGTTTATTCTATAAAAAGTATTTTATATCAAATTTAATATGGTAAGTAATATAATTTTTATGGCGAATAGGTTGACTTGTTGTTTTTTCAAAATTCAGTCCAGGATACTCCATAATTAAAAAAAAAAGAACTTTTTTTAAAATTGCTATTGCTTGTTTAATAGACCAATAACATACTAATAGAAAGTATGAAGCCTATAGAATATACAAATGACTGACAAAAATAAATATTCCACGAGCTATTCGTGTCACATAGCAACTCTGTAACCTCTACCATTAATATCCTGAATTTGTAAGCCTATTTATGAAAACATGCTCTAATAAATACCCAAATAGGAATGTAAATGTAGAAGTTTTCTTTAACATAAAACCGTGTTATGTGGATATTTCGTGGAAATGTTAGATTTCGACTAATCGTGCCTACGGTGAGGAGAAAGGCGTTTTGGGTTATAACTTATTAAAAAAATACAGATGGGTTACGTTATATACATTCTGTAAAGTTAGTCGTCATGAAGTAAAAGAGTAAAAAAATCAGGTTTGTCAAAAGTACTTTTGGTCAAATGAACGGACTCCGCATTATTGATCAATACGCGTTTATTCCTGCTTCTGAGTACGCGAGTACCATAATCGTCGATTTTTTAAACCAAGTCTGTTACGAATTCACCCTATGGTCTCCGCTTTACTTAAGGATATTGGGCCCTGACGAGGGTCCCTGCCATACTAATCCACTTATTTAGAGCAGATTTGATACGCGCCTGAATTACATTAATACCAAAAAAGCTGTATAAGTATGTACGTTATTTTGACGTGAAACGTTTTTCATTTCGGTCAGTACGAGCTCTTGTTGCAAAACCCATATGTAACGAAATATCGCTAATGGGCGTTTTCACTAAAAAGTGTACTCAATTAAGGTTCTTTAACTTTGTCAGTTTGGTGACGAAAATTAGCTATACATTGACGGCCGCAACTTTGTCAGTTTGATGACGAAAATTAGCTATACATTGACGGCCGCAACGTATGGCTAATTTTCGTTACAAAACTGACAAAGTTAAAGTTCCTTAATTTCAGTCCTTAATTGGGTACACTTTTTAGTGAAATCACCCTAATAACTTTGGAAGTTTAGCACCTACCGGCATTATTTTATTACCATTATTCAAAGAAATGAACACACCCTTTTCTATTTCCTTGTTCATGTTGCGATCACTGCTGTTTTTTTACAGTGAGTCGAAATCTATGAGCCATATGTAAACACGCCCTATATATTCAAACGATCTATTCATACATAAGTGTGAAAGAAGTGGTCTCTGCCTACGACCTATGCATAGGTCAAAAATTCTCCTTCTGTTATTTGGACAGCAAAAATAATATTTTCTTTCCCTATTTTCTACCCATCATCTCATCCGAAGTAAATTGACACATAAATTATGCATAAAAATAAAGTAAATTCTAGCTCCGTTCATGAATATTTGATTTTCAGCCATTACAATAATGATTCCAAGTCACAACAAGGAAACTTCGGCTGTATAAATGACATTTTTAATTCATTTCGTCCCGCCAGCTGGGTTTGGTTCAAACAGTCCAATTTATTTTTCAAAAAGTTTTTGATTTATGGTTTGATAATGTTACACTCATTTTATGAAGTGGAACCTTGGCGGGACTTTTAAAAACATTCAGGTTAGATTAAATACTTACTTAAAATTGTAACATTATTTTGATGATGAAAAATAAACGTATTTATTATGATATATTGATTTATGCAAGCGGCTGAACCTATATATTTTTTGTTGATTAAAATGATTAATTACATGGTTCCTAGCTTTAAAAACGCAATAACTCAAAACGGTACTTATGTGACTTTATGTTCTTTCTCTCTTGTTTTTTTTTTATGATCACCATTACACATTTTTTTGTCTTACCGGTTGTTGGCATTGGGCTCCAAAACAAAGGAGTGCGCTCACTAGGTTTGACTTAGCACGAACCGAACTTGCTCTTGGCCGGTTTTAATACCAGGATTTGAGTTAGCAGTACAATCAAACTTAGTTACCGCTTGTAAACATACAGGGTGTCCAAGAACTTAACGAAAATATTGGGGGATAAGAAAGCCCTTTCCTTACCTTGTTAACGATAGATCAAAAACATGATAAATAGGCATAGCCCACTAGTTTCACTACCAGTACCAACGATGAAACGAATGAGATTTCTGTCCCAGTAGTAACATTAATTACACCTGCTACTGGGTTTAAATCAATACAACTAATGGAAATGTTTTTTCAACGTTCTATTTCAACAAAAAAAGGATTTGTAATTTATATCGGAAACCTTTTTATGGCGGCGCACAAATATTTTTTTGTGGCTTTCTATCTCTGTCACACTCTTATGTCATCTTTCAGTATATTTGTTATTTGTTACGCCACAGAGAGCCGAGTACTATTTTACTGTACATTTATTAAACCTTGTGTATTAATGTAACCTACTGGGATAGAAAAAACCGCAATGTACACGTATCTAGTAGGAATATGCCAGACCGTCACGTGTAGTACGCCAATTACGTTTACCGGTTATTATTTATTAAGAGTTATCCGGGCTGGACTTCTATTCTAGGTGTTAAAAACTATATCGTCTTTGACCAGCACGGGTAGCACAAGTTGTATTTTCTCGCTTGTCGCTCAGTGCGTCTCTATCGTTACTGACTAGTTAGAAAGGGACGGTGGGCCACTTGTGCTAGCTAGTTTGTTATGGTATTGTTTTTAACTCGGCCGCCATTACTGTCGAGTAAATAAGAGCTCTCAAAACGTTGACAATACGATAACAAATCAGAGACGATATGGTTTTGCCTAGAATCTCGGCCCTGTACGTGTTAAAATAAATTACTATACAAATCCTAAAAATATAACCACATTCGGGAAAATACGTCAGTGTAAGTTAGTTCCGGGTGAGTAGGGACCCACTGTAGGTAAACCTGCTACGGCTGTTCCGGGTTTATCCCGTGTTGAAGCGGCCGCTTCAGTTACTTGACGCCATGAGAGGGAGAGAGTATAGAAGGTCGGTATGAACGCTTTTCGGCTAAACGGTAAACCTCACAAAAAAACTCACTTCTTTATTATTATTAAAAATAAGATGGCACACTGTACTCGAGCTAATTTCGATGAAATGATGAAACATGGGTGTCCTTTTTTAATAAACAACGATAGATGGCGTCAGCATACCCAACTTACTTCCTGTTGAAATTAAATTTAAAAAAAAAAAGTTCATTGTTTTATGCTTTTATATTTTTATTCGTAATTCGGACGACCTCAATGTAATTCATGTCAATTTTAAATGCTGTACAATTTATGATGTCGATAACATTACATTGAGCAATAAAAAATCTCATCTAACCTAGAGTACATCTCAAAATAACAGTCACTCCTAATATATTTTTCACTGAGTTTGACTGATATCTCAAAGGTTTTATCAAAGACTCCTCTACTCTCTGAATTGTATAAGGATGGTTTAATTAGGTACGTTATTTATTACAACGATCGGCTGTATTTTACCGGGCAGGTGATTGAGGGCTCCCGTCTTCCACCTAACGGACCGAGAGGCAGGCGGACAGTACTAAACATAATTGAACAAATTATAGCATTTATATCAACGATCGGGTATTACGAACGTTTAACTAGTGAAATGAAAGATATCCATCTTCGCATCAATTAACACAAGTCTAAGCAATGAATAAACTCACGTAAGCAATTGACGTTTCATATTTTCATACATTACAAAAAAATGTTATTTTTATTACTAACTGGCATCGCGCCCTCGCTTCGCTTCAGTTTATGTGAGTTTCTACAGCCGTACATAAACCATAATTTATTATACATAAAAACCTTTATTTTCAATCTCTATCTATTGATTAAAACCGCATCAATCCGTTGCTTGGTTTGAAAGATGGTAGGTACAGACACACATCGAGAAGAAACTTTGTTTTATAATATAAAGACAAAAAACTAAACAGGAAGTTTGCTGACTAAAGATCTATGCCATATTAATTTTATGAGACAGTTTCGAGAAAAATATTTGTACAAGTAAGTATTGGATTTGTGCTTGTTTGAATAGGTCATTATTGTTGAGGCCGGAAAGCAAGCGGTTGCTGGAAGAGTATGAGTTAGCGCGGCTGAGTCAAAGACAAGGTCGTTATAGATGTTGGTTTATGAAAGATAATACAAGTATTTTCGAGCGTGTATGAAAAAAATATAATAATTATACTTCACCTTCACCCTATTAGTAACGAAATAGTTGTGGAAGAGCGGGGTTTTCTGTCATTACTGATGTGACACTGTAATGATCGGAAAGATTTGCAAGCATGAAAATTATTATTATTGATTACCTATTTGAAGCTTAATCGCAGACGGCAGTGACTATAAGTGCTTATTCTTTCCTTAACAAGATGACAGGAGCATTTAAAATTGTTTAAGCTTGAGCGGTCCGTTTCCTTCTGGTAAGATGCAGCATAATTACTAGACATGTGTTTACGACCATAGAAACTGATGCCAAGAACCATCACCACAACAATTTTACAGTAAGAATCAAGTCAGGAATTCTGTAGCTTGATTTAGCACAAAAAAAAAAACATTTTCATCGCGGATAATTGCAAAATAAAGTTGGGTAGGCGTTTTTACTAGTTCCTCCAATTCTCGCACGGAGGCGACGGGAAAATAAAGGCTTTGAACAGTATAGTGAAGTCAAGGTGTAATTAATTAAAACTATCTAAAGGATCTGTTATTTATTTTTAGTTTCCTTCTATTTGTAATTTACGCTTAACGGATCGCAAGTTTTTTGTTAAAGTACGTACGTACCTGTATTAGAGGTGTGCGCCGCCGGTTTCACGCCGTTCACACCGAATCTACGCGGACGGGGCATAGAAGAAATGACAGCGGCGGCGTAAAATCAGCGTGAAAACGGCGCGGCGTACACGTTGAACCTGTATTCCATAAAGTTAAAATAAATTGATTGATTGATTGAGGTAAGGTAAATTCATACGAAATTTCTTTAAATTTAAAAACCTAAATCGTCAAAACCAAGCTCAATTTTTGAAAATATCTTTGTATTCGTACGACATACTACTTACTGACGTCGTACTTATTTGACAATGCAGGCCTAAACACAAAACGTCACCTGTAACCCTCCTAGGGTTCCATGAACCTCCTTTAAAATATATTTTGACTATGATTTCGGACTGCTAGATCAAAACAGTATCAACTCAAAATCCTTGTTAGTTTTGTTTCAAGTTCATAGAAATTGTATTAAAGTTGATTTTGAAATACAGTTATATTTTGAGTTAATACTGTTTTGATCTAGCAGTGCGATTTATAATAACACGACCCGCTGTGGGTAAATTATTTCCACGAGTAAGAACTGTTGATTACCTTCTTGAACTTTAATGGATCAGTTCAATAGCGAGACAATAATTATATTTTGGTTTATTTCAACGATTCCTTTTACGATTGGGCCTACGGCGCCTTTTACTGCCAAATGAAACGAAGTAGTAATACATTAGCATTACGAGTACCTAATTTGATGTTCTGTCACTGTTGTGATACTACGACTTTGACTAAGCCACCAGTATCTTTTACAAATATAAAAGATTATTGAGATACTAGCTTCTGCCCGCGACTTCGTCTGCGTGGACTTCACAATTTGATCTTACCAGTAGGCTCTTTAGACCCTAGACTTGGTCATTTTTAAACGTATTTACTACAAACTTGATCAATTTTCGACAGTTTTTAGGGAATAGCGCATTAGTATCGGAGTTTATTACGCTGTGTATAAGTCTAAAAAAGCCTGCCCATTTAGTAGAATAAGCTGTAATCAGTCAAACTAAATCTATTTCTATAATCATGTATATATTTCATGTCACCATTTTATTTTAATTGGCTTAATATCCCTCATTTATACTCGTGCTCTGCCTAATATGTGTGATTCACATAAATAATATCCCAACATAATTAGGGCGATAATTAGCGGGCTGCGGTCTAATTTCATACATCTATCCCTTGGAAACATGCGGTTAGCCTACCATACCGATCCACGCTAACACGATCCTAATTAGGAAAACCATTCTCGCATGCTAGGTATTGATTCTCTCAAAAGCAAAGGTGAGCGAATGCAGGAGTGAAGTCCAAGCGGCGAGTTTAAGTACTCCCGTCAGAGCGAGCAAAACACATTATTAGCGCGTGCATTCTCAATTAGGCAGCCTTATACGTTCGAGAAGCCATGCTGCCAAACTGAATACACGCGCTGAAATGTGTTTTGTTCGCTTTGACGGGACTACTTAAACTCGCCGCTTGGACATCACTCCTGCGTTCGCTCACCTTTGCTTTTGAAAGAATCACTACCCAGGTCACGAGGCAGTCAGTCTAAGCCATATTGCAGTTATCCACTGACAAATTGCACCTTTAGGACAATTAGTGAGCTAATTCAGAAATTTTAAATTTCGTGTTAGGTCTTTATAATAATTTTATGACTTGAAGTTTGAAAGCTGAATTTTTGAATTAGGTCACTAGGTGCGAAATACACCGATCAAAAATACTGTTTATTTTCAAAATTGTATCAAAATTATATG
The DNA here is from genome assembly GCA_948252455.1 of Acleris cristana. NCBI lineage: Eukaryota > Metazoa > Arthropoda > Insecta > Lepidoptera > Tortricidae > Acleris > Acleris cristana. The sequence goes on along the minus strand of OX411781.1, from coordinate 4,112,364 downwards.
AATTTAAACTAGCGCTTACATATTAGATAATATTCTCATTTTGAATAATAATATTGTAGCTTCTTTGCTATAGATAGGTCATTGTTGTTTAAATATACATATTATATCAGTGCCATGCCATAGACCAGTTACTTTTCACCAAAATACGCCATGGAGCCACAAACCAGTCTCGTCTAGTCTGGGTGTAGTTATCTATACCAAATAGAATTTCCATAACCTCTACATACCGACTAACTGATGGAACAATTTCAACCTGAAATTTAAACTTTTTTAAGTTAAAGAGTACCTAATCAGATTAATTGAAATGATACGTTTAAAATTACGTGTGTATGCAATTTAATACCAGCTACCGGTTCCAACAATCATTAATAAATACACGTCATTATCAGAGGATTTCACGCCACTGCACTTATAAATTGACACCAAACGTTATTTCTGCAATACGGTTTGAAATAGGGGCACAATGGTAATGCTTGATTTGAATTAGTGCAACCAAATACGTGTAGTTATGCGGTCAAATGAGCATTGTAGTCGTGCCGTTGACCATAAAGCTTCCCTTATTCACTTATTTTTATGTAGCACCATTATTATCAAATTTGACGTAAGTAAATTATGAAATAACATTGGAACTTTACTTGGTTATTAGTGACCCGTCCTACGATGACGACGCTCCACAAAGGCCAAACCGAGTAAAATACATAACTAATCAGATCAATGGTTATTATGGGTAGGCCCCATAATAGGTAAATGAATAAATTAACGATTGGATATCAGGTTTTTGGATCACAAATTGGGATAGACCAAAAAAAAAAACTCACGGTTTTTACATTCCAATTCGAAAGAATGGGTAATTTTATGAGACCAATTTCATTCATTCTGTATTTGGCCCAATAGTTTTGTTTTCATTTCTTTATTTATTTAGCAGACATTTTATGGATGACGTGATTATTTCAAATTTAAGTTGGCATTTTGTAATAAATTACAACAATTAAATAATATCTAATGATAAAAAGTGATTGTAATAGTGTATTAAAACATACTATTCCAAGCGGTTTTCGCCTAACCCGTAAGATACGCCTAGGGGGGCTTCAAGCCGAAAACGAAAGTCAAACAAAGGTTAATTTATACTTTTGTCGAATTATCCGAAATAGATAAATATTTCAAAAACTTAATAATGCAGAACGGCTTTAAAACCCTATTCCTCGAAATGGTTTTCGAATTAGAGTAATTGTAAAGATATGAACAATGCCAATTAAAGCTATTTTAAACCAATTTTAGGCAAAGATGTACCGCAAGGTAGCGTTCTTTGCCAATATCATTAAAACCTTAATAACTCTTAAACTAATTAACAGATTGAAACGTTAAAACTATATTCTGGCCCGGTAAGGAAAGGGCTTTCTTATCCTTTAATATTCACGTCGCGTTCTGGGACATCTTGTATATTTTTATGGGTATGTATATCATGTTTGTTTCTATGTGATAAATATGGTTTGACAAAGGAGGGTGGGCTAATTGGCCTATATGACCAATGAGGACAAGCGATATGTCACCGGATAGGTAATTCTAAGTTGTAAAAATATTACTATGGCAGGTAGCTCGAAAATCTTTGTGTAAAAAAAGTTATCGCCATGCAAAGACAGCGGTGTTTCAAAGTAACTATGCTAACGTCGTCTATGTAGGTGTAGGCGTCCCGATGTTCCAGATTTTTTAAGTATTTCTCACAGTTATTTAAGGTTTTCTGCTACCTACACAAAATCGTTGTAGAATTAAAAAGGATATACGATGATATAGTGCTTATTGTTATTGGTTTCTAGGCCAGTGTTCATACATTTCTGCCCATAATATCCTCCTTTGAAATGCAAGGTGTCGTTGGTTTGATCTTTATTCAGGATGTGTCATAGACTATATTTCAACCTTTGTTCCATGCCTACTTAAACTAAGGGGTTTAAGGGATTTTTAGGTACTTAATTGTATTTTTCTGTTTAAGATAATAAGCATAAGCTTGTTTATTTAATTATCATTCCTGACGTAGAGGCCTCGTCATGTTGTTCTCCTAGTCATTATTTTTAATTTAATGTTATTGACCTTACATTTGTAATGATTTTATTTGTATTAGTTTTAAAAACAATAATTTTATTACTTTATCAATACGTGCTTATACGTTACGTGCTTATAAGTTTTATTGTACGTTATGTACACGGAGAAACTCAAATACCACTTCATATGTGATTCGACGGACTCGCTAGCACATCTTTCTCAGAAAAGCGCCACTTGTAGATATCAAAGAAAAACCAAAGGGCGCACGCACGCCCTGCGGTATTGTCAGTCAACTGTCTTGAGATTCAAGGTACGCTTTGCTAACACATTCGTACACAATTACAAATAATACTTTTCAAGGGAAAGTTTGTGTGTGTCCTGCTACCGTAGTATTAGTGTGGGTTAGACCAGTGTTTCTTAACCTGTGGTCCGCGGAACCCTCGGGGTCCGCGCGTATATGTAAATAATCACATAAATCCCTCTAAGGGTCAAATCACACCGAGACGCGACGCGACGCGACGCTGCGCGCACATTTTTTATAAAGCGACTCAAAATATACTTTATTTACTACACGAAAAGGTACATTTCATTGTGATAATTAAGAATACGCAGCGCTGCGCCTCGAGACGCCTCGCGGCGCAGCGCGACGCATCGCGACGCAGCGGTGCATCGTCGGCACGCGCGGCGTGCGAGAGCGGCGCTGCGCTTCTCTCTCTTGCAAATGGTAAACTGCAGGGGACGCGGCGAATAGACACGTTCCGCTGCGCCGCGCAGCGTCGCGCTGCGTCGCGCGGCGCCGCGCGAAGTCACTGGCCTCTTCCAGTATCGTCGCGTCGCGTCGCGGCGCGTCACGTATCGGTGTGAACTGACCCTAAAAGTCTCGTAGTCGCTACGCTTATCTAGGCACGGCGAACGTGCGCCAGCGAGCGGGATCCAAGAGCGAACCACATACCTCTGTGAAAAGGCATTCTCTTCTCTTGTACTATATATTAAAAACAAATAAAGAAACAGAATATAAGTGGAATCCGATTTGAGATTGCAACTTAGTAGTAACATCAGCCCAAATATCGCCAACTTAGTTGCGAAGAAGCAGCATCAACCTTCACATTAACGTATTTTTTTTGTATTTGTAGTAAGTACTCAAATAAAATGGTTTGATATGTATTGCTGTTTTTTTATTAAGGGGTCCTTGGATTTGTGCTTGATTTCCTAGGGGTCCGTGGACGGAAAAAGGTTAAAAACCACTGGGTTAGACAAATATTTGTTCCAAGCAAATCTTTTTGTTTGCAACAGAATCTCAGCCATCATTTAGTGGGTCGTGAATCTTGCCGTGGTCCCGTCCTCTGGCGCAGACGCGTAGCTGAATAAATAATTGGGTTTGGTTTTATTCCTGAAACTTGTCGTAGATAAGCTAGAAGGGATTTTGTCGGGATTCTGCAACGCGCTCACGTAAAACGTTAGCCTGTTTATGGTGGAACTTGGGGAAAAGTCGGGAAGCTAGTGTTAAATTTTAGGTTTAATTCTCCACGTTTCTTTTGCGAAGAACGCTTTTGTATTATATTAGGACAAAAGATTTATATCTATTACAAATTTTATTAATTGTGAAAATGTAATCTACTAATGTATAGTATGTTGGTTTAGTTTGAAAAGAAGTGTAATTATACATATGAAAAAATGAGTAGTTATTTTTTTACCACGTTAATAATAGTACATTACTTAACAAGGGCTGTAAAAGAAAGAAAGCCCGGAATCGCAGGTATTTGAGACCCGAGCCGTAGGCGAGGGTTGTAAATATGCGATAGAGGGCTTTCTTTTTTACTGCCCGTGATGAGTGAGTACACAATTTTACGTCTTCACCTGGCCACTATGCGAGTTTTACCGTGCGCGCAGCGTGCGATAAAACTCACATTATGGCCAGGAGTTACGTAAATTAATATTATTGTAACGTACTATTTTTAAATCTCTCGATCATTATGTTATGACTTACTTACAAAACAAAAACTATATCTATCATATTATTATTAAATTTGCGTTGGCGTGCAAAGCTGCGTAACTCACAAAACTCCGGGTATTTTTCTTACCAGGTTTTATCGCCCTTGGCTAACAAAAGAGCTAAGTAGCAGTTTGTGCAAAAACACAGGCGGAGATACCGCGGGTTTTTGTCGCCCCGCCCTTTGATCAATCATCCAGTGCGACTGCGATGTCGTCGATACCGAAATATTCCCGGTACCAATGTGATAGCTTTACCATTTATATGAGTGATTGGAGATTTAAATCAAATCTAGAACTGTCGGTTTGTAACGGAAACGTTGAAAACTGTGGCTTAATCATTTTGTTTTTGGGAATACAAGCATGCGATTTAAATAATTTTCATGTTATTGAATATGTTTTTAAATAAGCAGCTTACTAGAAGAGTAATATTTTGTTATGTTTGATACGAACATAAAATTTGGGATCCCAGATGACATAATTATTTTTAATTGGGATGAACTTTTTGTTTACAATTTATGCTGAATCGAAATTCATATGGAAGACTGAATAAGTAGAATTTTAATTGCCTTTTATATATATAGATAACGCTAAAATGAACTAGTATTTATATAAATTATTTACTAAATTAGACGTAGCTTAATTATTATTTTGTGTTAGTGAAGTGAGTAGAAATCGTATCTTGGAATTGGTAATTGGAGAAATTGGGATTTTCAATCAAATCAAATTCAGTAGATAACTCGAAAACCATTGTAAGTACCACACATCTACTTTGCAGATATTCAAGGCAGACATATAAGGGTGTCTAAAACAGCCAAGAATCCAGGGGTCTAATTAGTTTAATAGTCATTTAAATAAACCTAATTACAGTTATTAATCTCTTTTATTAAGATTATTAGTCACATGATAACTTTAACGAAATCACTTTTAAATTATGTCAAAATTAACGACTTCAGTAATCTTAATATGCTAGTGAAACCCAAACTGGTACCAAATATTATTCGACCAGTATTTGTCAGCACTATACGGTTTTATAAAACTGCCTGTAACGTTAATGAGGTCATGTTCTTCTACGTCAACATATATTACATACAACACAATTGCTTCAGGCTTGATTAGTTTTTGGAATTTCATTTATTAAAATAATAAACATTGTACTCGTAAAAGTGATAAGTATTGATAATTTATATGATTCCATAAAACATTACAATCTATATATATAAAAGGCTAAACTGACTGACTGACATATCAACGCACAGCCGAAATTACTGTACCTAGAAACTTGAAATTTGGTACATGAGTTTCTTTCATGATGTAAGTGAGCATTAAGAAAGGATTTTCCGAAAATCGACCCCCAACGGGAAGAAATGGGGGGGAGTAGCGGGAAACTAATTCTACGCGTACGAAGTCGCGGGCGTCCTCTAGTATTAAATAATAAAAGATGAGGTCCAAAATTAAGTACAAACCAGACAAAACCATACGATATGGGTTTGTATCTTGGTCTGCTAGGAAAAGACCGTTGAAAATACTCATGCATTCTGGGAATTCTGGGAAGTCTGCATTCCCAGAATCGTATAAGCTTGGTGTTTTCCGGCAAGAGTGATAAGTAGACCCCGTTATCTTGTCGCACTGACGTCACCTTTTTAAAGGGATTGAATGTTTATTTTATCGACTATTTAAATGTCGATGGTATTGTACTTTGAGGTATGTCATGTCACTAACAATGAGTCAAACACAATCGCTACTAAAAATGTGATAAATAAGAAAGGGGTCAATAATTTGTTTGATTTGTTATTTTCTGTTTGTACAATAAAGAGTTTACATACATACATACATACATAATAAATAAATAATAGGTAAATATTTGAAAATAGGTAAATTATTTATATAACTCTATCGCATCTTGTTACAATAATTAGGTTATCTTCTAATTTTTAATCAAGAAGTTTTAATTCCTACGCCATATGGAGATTTAGCAGGGATTTAAAAGCCAAAAAATCAGTCGCATTCTTGCATTATAATATAAACTACAAACATCGATATAGAGAGGGTCGATAAAATAAACATTCAATCCCTACAATAGAGCGACGTCAACGCGACAAGATAACGGGGTCTAGTGATAAGCTTTTTTTTTAGGTAAGAGTGATCCTCAATCTCGTCGTCACTTAACATCAGGTGAGACTGAGATCAAACGCAAAACCATTTTGGATTTAAAAAATCTTCTTAAGAAATTATAAAGGAGAATGGGCAGAAATGCATGAACACTGGCCTAGAAACCAATAACAATAAGCACTATAAGGTGAAGTCTTGTAATTGCAACTAACTGGTTATTGCAACTAACTTAAATAACTCCTTCTAGGATAACTGTTTAGAAGAACGACAGGCGTGATATTGTATTTCTTAGTAAGGAAGAACGATATCACGCCTGTCGTTGTTCAAAACAGTGATCCTAGAAGGAGTTATTTAAGTTAGTTGCAATAACCAGATAGTTGCAATTACAAGACTTCACCTTAGTCTACTTAACCTGAGAGGCTATTGTCTAACTCGCTCGCAATCGCAACCGGCTTCAAAGTGGAGCAATTGTTTTCATTTTATATGCAGACAAGCCTTCGATTTTCAAAATGAAAACGATCGTGATTGCGAGTCCGTTAGACAATAATCCCTCAGTTATGATACACCTATTGTTTTTAACTCGGCCGCCATTACTGTCAAGTAAATTAGAGCTATTAGCACGTTGACAATACGATAACAGGTCAAAAACGATATGGATTGTGCCGTGTTGAATAGAAGCCCTGCGCAAGAGTGCAAGGGAGCGACGAGGTCCTGCGCGACACAGTGCGCGTCGCCGGCACCAATCAAGCATCCAATTTGGTATAATAATTGTACAAACCCTGAAAAAAAACAATATTAAAATAATAGTCAAGTGCGAGTTGGGCTCACGGTGTTTCGATTCCAAATCTAATTCAAATCTGTATATAATAAAACCTACTGTGCAGCGGTACGAACCCCTCAGTGCGCGAGTCCGATTCGCACTTCACCAGTTTTTGTGTAATAAACAGTTTACATCCTTGTTTGAAATAGCTATTTGTCATCATAAACTCACGCCTTCATTCCCAGAGTGTGGTAGGCAGAGCCACAGACTCACCAACAACTCCAAAAACTTGTTGATAATTATTCTGCGACCACATTTTGCACAACTAGGCTAAGATCTTATCCACTGTATTAGTGACAGGTTGCAAACCCATCGCCTAACAGCACGACACAGCTATTTGTCATATACTGATAAAATAATATAAAGGAGTTTATGAGTGATTCCACCAACTCGTGAGTAATCGCGTTCTGCCATAACCGGGATGCCAGTTTACAGCCACGGTATGGGCGCGTAAACGTAAAAAACTTGTTAATGGCATTTGTCCGTGGCTCAGTCACGCCTGCTCCGGTAATAAAGTCAATGTGAAACAGACACATCAATACCTTAGTCAGTTGTGATTGATCTTCTTTTTTTCCTACGCTAATAATTCACATAGTAAATCAACGAGTCCATCTATACAGAGTGTTAGGCAGAAGGTTTTACAAACTTCAGGGACTAACTCTGTAGGTCATACTCATCAACTTTTGTTTTAGGACCAACATCCAAATCGCGAAAAAAAACAGCTGTTCCATACAAACTTTGAGAGCTAAACCGCCGAAATGTTTGGAACAGCCGTTTTTTTTTGTGATTTGAATGTCGGTCCCATAACAAAAGTTGATGAGTATGACCTACAGAGTTAGTCCCTGAAGTTTGTCAAAACCTTCTGCCTAACACCCTGTATATCATGTATTTAAAAAAAATAAGGTTCTATACTACTACTGGATCAAATGCTAAATTACTAAAGCTAGTATTCAAATTCGAAGCCTATTCTTAAAAATTAAGGTTTCAGCTTTTTCGTACAGTCATAAAGAACTTGCTAAGCCAACAATCGTGCGAGGGTACCGATGGATATTTTAACGACGACTAAAGGGTACCCGAGACGGTTATTTGCGAATGACAATGTTTACGTGATTGATCGTTTCAAATGACAGGCATTTGAAGCTTCAATTGAAGACTTGTCATTCGCGCATGCTTCAGCCGTTCGTTGGAGCTCAGGCACGACCGACATATTTGAGGGTGCAATTAAATAAACAAACATTTGTCTTTTGATATCAATTGTTTATGGCGGTTTTCATTAGAATTTTGCCAATGTCCAGTGAACTCGTGGTGGTTCCATCTTTGACAATTGCTTCAATTATCAAAGTAAACAATCATTTTTTGCATCAATCACGTTACGTAAACATTGTCATTCACAAATTACCGTTTCGGGGACCCTTAACTTTCTAGCCTCAAATCAAAAAGTGTTGTTTTACAATTTTAATTGATCACTAATTGAAACAACAGTGTCATAATTTCTATATTGCCATTTTTCATTTATGTATCTGTCTGAGCGATTAGTTTATTCTTTTTTTTACCGTCCCTTTTCTTATGGCGTTTGGCAAAAGAAGTTTTGTTTTCAACAAAAACATTGCTTGATAAAAACACTTAGAACGGGCAAAAACAAAATGACAATTTCAACTATTAAAAGAAGTGGTATAAAAAGTGTTCTCTGCTACGCTGTGGCCAAGCTCCGTTGATACATAAAACCGGTGAAAATAAAAGGGTCCTGATTAATTGAACGCCATTTGTAATTTAAATTTTATATCAGGTGCGGCGACGTAACGGGTTCATTTGCATAAATCACTGATAATTCCTTTATTATAATATTTCTGGACAAAGGGAATATTTCTGGAATAGAATAAGGCCATTTTATAGAATTTAACTTTTAAGCTTTTCATGGTATTAATAATTGAACGTGACGGCGTTTTCAATGACCGGGAAAAGTTGTTGTATTCGAAATAGGCGTCATTAAATTTGAATCAGCGGTTGCGCTTGGATTTTCTTCGATCCAAAAATAAATTGGACATAGGTGGGTAAATACATATACACTAAACTTAAATCACAGCTACTGGAACCCATTGGGACCTTAGAGTACCGATTACCGATTCGTCATTTATAGATTAACTCTTTTGGAAAGGAAAACATACAGACCTACATACATACATATATTAAATCACGCCTGTTTCCCAGAGGGGTAGGCAGAGACCACTTCTTTCCACCTGCTACGATCTTGACAAATCTCTTTCGCTTCTTCCACATTCATACATCGAGTCATGCACGCACGTCGGTTTCGGGTACTTAAAATTCGGCCCATTTCCAGTATTTCTCTGATTTTATTCGAAAAAGTACGCTTAGGGCGGCCCCTACGGACCTAGTTTTTCAAATTATCTACAAGATATTCAAAAATCGCATTTCATATGGAAATTTTTAACTTTACAATCCTCTTTACCGTTGCGTCAGCAGCAGCAGCAGGTGTAGTCGTGTAGTCGACCCTTAATTGCAATTTGTTAATTACTCTCATGTACCGATACCGGCACTCCGAGTGAAACGATCTACGTTATCTTCATATCGATAACTCACGCCATTACCACACTAGTGTGTGTGTCGTGTAGGTATCCCTGGAGAACTATTATTAGGTACTGTGAAATTATTTTATGATGGATGTTTAGATTTAAGATTTAGAAAAAAAAATGCATGGCTTATTTTGTAACATAACCGGTCGGTTTACCGCTCGATCCGATGCAAAATATTTAGTTATATTAATTGCCTACCTACAGAGATCGCCAAATGCCTTTATTCTATAAATTCAAAAGCGTCACATTGCACACGATCAAATGTATGTTAATTTACAATTATTTATTACCTGCTCAATTGCTCATAATTACTATTGTTAAATTGCATGACTAATTTAAGCACTCAACTTTGTCTTTTAAAAAATAATCATTAGCATAATACTGCAATTTCCACTTTGTCTTATTAGTTTTAACTCTATATATTATAACTAGAGGACGCCCGCGACTTCGTACGCGTAGAATTAGTTTCCCGCTACTCCCCCCATTTCTTCCCGCTGGGGGTCGATTTTCGGAAAATCCTTTCTTAGTGCTCACTTACATCATGAAAGGAACCCCTGTACCAAATTTCAAGTTTCTAGGTACAGTAGTTTCGGCTGTGCGTTGATGTATAAGTCAGTCAGGTTTGCCTTTTATATATATAGATACATACACATACGTACATACATACTTTCACGCCTACCTCCCAATGGGGTAGGCAGAGGCTATGGAACGCCAGGTTCACCGGACTAAATATACAACCTTCGTTTCCCCTACATTAATAACCTCTTCATGCACGTAAGCCAGTTTCGGGAACTCTACAATAATTATTTTTAAAACACGACGTAAGTTACTAAAGTTATTAATATTTATTATTATGTGTCGTAAAATTGATAATAAATGGATGGAGGATAACAGCGTTTCCGCGACCCACCTGAGAACCTTGTACCTCGTCAGTGCTGGAATTATTAATGTGTCGATTTATTATTATTTACCCAGCAAGTGCCTGGGCCACACAAATTGTATTTTGAAAACAGATAGGTTTCTCTGGGACGGCTTAAGAATGACAGGGCCTCCACTTTGTCTAAAACCATAGGTATCGTTTACGATACGGCTGAAATTACTTTATAAGAAAACTAATAAGAGCCACTTATTTTCAAATATAATTAATATACAATGACATTAATAACCTTTAGTTGGACCTCGTGATTATTTGAGTAAAATCTATAAATACAAAATATCCCACAAGGTGGAAGTGTATGTTTTACGAGCAGGGCTGCGATTCTAGGCGGTAAAAACCATAGTCTTTGACATTAGTGGCCTTTACACGTAAAGTTCGGACCGCGGGAAACGCCACGCGCCGTTCCAATCTTCGTTCCCGCGGTCCAAACTTTACGGGTAAAGTTGAAACAATACCATAACATGTCATGTCAAAAGCAATATTGTTTACCGTCGTAGAATAGAGGCTCTGCACGTTGATAGCGCTGTCTAGTATATAATAACTACCAAGCATAAGGGCCTACTCGTAAAAACACGTCGCGGGTATATTAGCGAGGCTTCACTCGTCTCCTTGCGACGGGTTTCGGCCCAATTTAGCTTAACAAGAATACAAAGTACGTCTTAAAAACGTTTCCGAGCACCGTCAACGCCCGGATCCGGCTCAACTTAACAAAGGAACCTCCCAAATTAAATCAAGTCCAATCTGGATCTCACTTTTATTAAGCGTCGGCCTTATTAATGGCCGTAATAAGGATTTCTTATTAAAATAACATCAAATTTGGAACGCCATTGTCTTTGAATTATTGTTTGCGCTAGCGTTCAGTATCAGTCTTCGTATTAAATCCGTTACCTTTACCTTTAAAAACTGCAGTGTGCGTGTGAAATAGCACTACTAATCTTAGTCTAAGCAACTTAATACTAAGATTATCCTATACTTCTTCTATGATTTTTCTATTCTTGACAGGCAAATAGACCATTGAGACAGAAAAATAAGACATTATTTTTTAGTTGGTATTTGATGCATATTCGAAATGTCTTTTAGGAAGATTCAACCGCCACCGATTACGTTAAAACTGCACGATAAGGAATAGCACGAGTATTATTTAACATCAGTCTACGACAACAGTCCGATAAATAATACGGGTACATGTCAAACCATAACGGCTGAGCGCGATATACGGCCTTTATCGAATCGCTTTAGTTATTTTGCGTACTGGCCTAACTGAGGCCATAGAGCTTGTTGATGTATGCCGTCGATGTGATAGGCTATCAACAACAATAAAAAGGGTCAGGGAAATCACGCATGGGCGACGGGCGACGGCGGGAGCTGAGGGTTTTGTCCTTCGGAACCCTATTGTGCTTATACTATTTGTTTTCATAGTAACAATCCTTTCTCTGATGAAAACCGTCCTGAGTCCTGACCAAAATCCCAGACATAATGACGAACCTGCTTTCTAGAGTTGATAACTCTAAAACGGCAAACCAATTTTTTTGGAAGGTATGAACTAGCAGTCTATTTAAAAAAAACGCGTCCGTATCGGTTCTTCCCGTTGAAACTTCCATGCCACACACAGACGCACAGACAGACATAAGCTTCAAACTGACAACACCGCTATTGTTGCGTTGTGATTAAAAAAAAGATATTTTGGACTCTTACGCTAAGGAAATACTTATTTGTACTAGGTTGTTTAGCCGAGAGTTTATAGATGTTAGAAAGATACCTCCATTAATGTTCGTAGCACTGTCCGGTAGGTACAGAGGCACTAGCCAAGATGTAAATAATTTTGTTTTCTATCACTTAAAATGTATGGGATGACAGTTGACCACGTGGTTAATCGCAACGCATAACAATGTCATTCCATACATTTTAAGTGATGGAAAAGAAAAACTTAGTAGCGCTTGCATCTTGGCTAGGGCCTCAGAATACAAAGTTGTAGGAATACGAAAAATAGCTTGATTTCTTAAAATCAAACATTTATTTTATCGTATCTTGAATAATATCTCAGGATGGTATCTTATAAATTTAGTTAAAAGCGTGTAACAAAGGCAAAGTGACGTCAGAAAGTAGTTTCCGCTGGAGCCCTTTACTTTGGCCGCGTCTTTTGACAAATCGAGCGGGCTTCCTCCCGGAATAAGAGCGGGATCGAGCGGGGGTATAAATCAGACTCGAGACGTGCTAGTTTAGCCCTCCAATGGCCCACAATACGTCTTTTATCGGCAGCTAAAGAAATTACGTGATGACGTCGGTTAAATAAAACCGTCGCGGTTTTTTGCTAACACTACGTAGGCCCTAGACAAGATGCTTAACGTTATCGAAAACGATTTTCGAAAACTGTCAAAGTGTATGGAACTAACATACGCGCTTGACACGACGAAAGATGTTTATTCAGTAAGTAGGCACTTTTACATGTCAATAATCTACTAGCGCTTCGCAAGAGACCACTGCTTCCGTCAATACATTTTCGATAGCGATAACACTCTCGCCACGTACTGATCTTATCTAGCTCCACAGATGAGTTTTAGAGGAGCACGGTATGACTATGACAGATAAAGATGATCACAAAATGCGTTGAACGCTTGACTTACCTATCATTGTTCTATGATGAACTAGCTTCTGCCGTGTCCGCGAGTTCGTCGTAGCGTGAAGGAGTGACAAATTAACACTAACAAACAGACAAACTTTCCCATTTATAATAATAGTGGGATAAAGCTATTGCTAAACCGAAAGTATAAGGCGATCGATAATCAAATCACACTAATGTTATGGGAATACCTTAAAATTCCGAATATTCATTTGTCTGAATTTTCATTTTTCTGAAAGCTATGTTAAGCAATTTTACAATAAATGCATAATTCAATTGCGTTAGGTTAGGTATAATTTATAAGCGCTATCAAAACATTTAGTTTTCCATCATAACATTGCATTCGGAATTATGAAAATTCGGAATTATGTAATATAATATTATGAATGCGAAAGTTTGTTAGTGTGTGTGACTTAGTAAAATTATGTTAGTTATGTCTAACAGCTAGTCTGGGTTAACCGGAATTTGAAATGGAGATAACATCTAGCTTTTTACCTCGAAAAAATCATAATTTCCCTGGGAGGTTCAACGTAGACGAATCGTGAGCCGAAGGGCACTAGTTAAGTTAATAATAATAGTTAATTTTCGTTGTACAGCAGACAAAGTTACGCTTCACAGAGCTTTCTACAACAGTATACGAGCCCTGCGGGTAACCTAGCTTCTGTATGCTTTGATCACGATTTAATTTCTACACTTCAATGGCTGCCTATTTAAACCGAAGGCATGGCGTGGTTAACATTGAAACTTTAATAAATAAATAAAAACAAACTTAATAAATGAAGAGTAAAAATCAGAAACAGAAACGATAAAGGAAGTTATGAAGCGTCAGCTATGAATTTGCGTGACCGACATCTTTAAATTTTAAATTATTACGTTTGTTAACTTTATCAGACTGTCAGGTATTTGTAAATATAAGCCGTAGTTTACCTTTTAGGGTTCACACAATACAGCTCTTTAGAGTTAGGATGATAGGACGGACAGAGAGTGTAGACCCAGTACAACATTTATTTTCAGACGTGCCAACCTTACTTGGCTGATTTGGTACCGCTTCGTAGAATAAATATAGCCCTGCATTTTATTACGCGTATACTTATGGCAAGAACATTACTCACTCAAGCCTACCCGGGTCGGGTACAGTTAAATAAGTCGCTAACTCGAAAATCTCATATTTCACGCACGGTAGATTAATAGATGGTTCAGAGTTGGACGATGGCGAAAGGCGTGTTCAGCCCGAGTGAGCTATTCTACTTTATCTAACCATAGCGTTATCAATAAATGAGCTGTGGTGTGTAAAGGTAGAGGTTGCATTATGACGATATCGATAATTATCATATTATTATTGAAGTTTATCTTTGACAGTAAGTGACCGAATCGTGGACATTTTATTATGCACATGTCACCTAGTGGAAGGGTGATGGTACCAATGTAGGAGAGTTTTAGCTGAAGGCGCCAAAAATCGATATTTAACTCTTTATTCAAAGATCATAAGGTTATAAATCGACTGTCTCAAAATAAATGAATAACCCTTATCTTCTGTATCATAAGAATCAAGTGTCCATTACTAGTTCCATCACCTAAGTGGACTCTGAAGCCGATAGACATTTGTTATCTTACGATGACGAGTTTCTTAAAGGGATAAGTTCGCGTTTGTTCTTGTTTTGTTTTGTTACTTTGCCTGTGTTTTTTTTCTTTTTAATTGTAAAATAAAGAGTATATATACATACATGCTAATCTCGACGCTGCCAATGCGTTGCCAACCTAAAGCACTTAGAAGGAATGCATATACCAGATTTTGCACCGGTTTTCCTAAGAGGATTGTGAATCGAGAAATTTCCCTCCCAAATGCGATAACATTTCTCTTCCCTTAAACCTAGTTAGATTTTTACGATTTTTGAATATGTTGTAGGATATAAAAAACTAGATATCTACGTTTAAGAAGACTAAGTAATCAATAAAGAGATCTCCGTCCAGGCGGGTAAATGCCTGGGGATCGAAATCCATTGGAATAAAGTTAGAAATGTGGCATATTTATAGTAACTGACTGGGGAAGCGGCGATCGATGATTGCGCTGTCAGATTTAGTAGAAAGTTAAGTTACGCTGTCTGACGCTGGACCCTTATACACTGTTAAAAAATAGGTGCTGTCTCTCAGCGCTCTCATGTGCTGTAGTAAAAAAATGTCTTGTATGTCACTAGACGGTGCTAATAAAAATAATAGGTGTATAGTTTACATTACAAAACGTTGCTTTGGTTATGAATTGCTAATATGATTAGTATATATAAAAATACTAAAATAATGTAATGAATGATTTTACGTTAAAAATATTTTTTGAATAGAAGTAGAGCAATATTGTAATTTACAAAAGGTCACACAGATAGCAAAAATAAGTGCTCGGTAACCAAACCTTTCCCATGGGATGTTTATCCTTGTTTTTATGCCTTGATATTGCCGACAAAGCTATTATTTTTCTCTTATTTCTATCAAAATACGACATAATAATAGTAAAATCTTGCTGTTACCAAGTTTTAAAAGGATGCAACATAAATTAAGTAAAACATGTACCTAGGTACTGAAGCATTGAGCACCCCTTGCTGGTTCAATGGTGGTCATTCTTAATTAACTCAATTTTTATTAGTAAACCAATTAAAAATACAAAGTAAAGAAAAATACATTTATTCCCTACTCACAAAAGACACTCAGAAAAAAGTAAAAAGCAGAAAACAATAAATAAGTAGTAATTGTGTCTCCGCGGCAGTGAATCGGACACTGGCAAAGCATAATGCTGAGGTGTTAAACATCTGCAACGCTGATTTTCAGCTAGCTCCGAGTGTGACAGACGGAAGTTACGCTAAACGAATAAATTGTGTAGTAACAGTTAGTGGCAAAATAAATACAAAAACTACATGCAAATACCTTACATAAACATTTAAAGTAGAAATACCTACTTACCCAGTATACAGCACCGACAATTTGGCACAATTAACAGAAAACAAAAGAAAATACCTAATAATAATTAAGAATTGCAGTTTAGTTAAGAAACACTTTCGGAATACTACCATAAAGAGCATTTATATTGGTTTAGCTGTTGGAACCTCGAGGATGAAGAGGTACACAGGTTGTATTGCGGGTTCAAAAAACCACAGAATATCGTTAAGTATGTCGGGACATGTCACTTTAAAACCAAATAAAAATCGCTAGGATTACAACTTAATTTATATTCGAATAACGTCGGGGCTAATGGCAGCCTCGTATTTCCCGCGTTTAACAGTTACGTCACGTGTGCAAACAAACGTAACGAACTTACGATCGCGAGAGATACAGACACGTAGACAAACTCGCGGTAACCCAGTTAGTTAAGTTCCCAGCGCGTACACTGAAGCCTTCATTTCAGAATTACATTATAAAAATATTTTTTAGTCCTCCATATTTTTTTTCGCTGACGCCAAATTGTAATTTTATATTCTTATACCATATGCCATAATATGTCACTTCGAAAATTAAGATCGAATGAGAACTCAAATGCTAAAATATGTCAAGGCGTTTAAGCTGCAGAGCGTGCCTATAAATAGACATACATAGGCTCGAAAAACATAACCCTAATTCGGGCAGTCTGGTAGTCTGAGTTTATTTACTATGGAGATTACTCCAACTAGGTACTAGTCATCCAATCTTTGGAAGTTTTTAATTTTTATTCCATGGAAAAAGCAAATGATCTTTTTATATTCATGCGTCCATCTACCAATACGGGTAACCCATCATTTTATCGAAATTCACTTCATTGATTAAATTATTTCATCGAACGTTATTTTCTGCTAAAACAATGATATTTTCAGGATAACATTAACTATTTACGTATGTAGGTTAGGTTAGGTTAGGTTAGGTTTGGTTTGTGACTACCGAAAAAAGTTAACTCGCGCGGGAAATGCCTTTCGATGAAATGAAAATTCTGCCTAATGATATGTTCGTTGAAAGTTGTTTCGATAAGATAATAGGTACCCACCAATACGTCTATCCGTCTACCCATCTATCGATGCCATCCATCTATCAGTTTCTCACGGCGACAATACAAACAATACAATTAGTTTGCAGTGTGCCTATCCAGTTTTTGGACGGTAGAGCCCTTCAGAAACAATACTCGTGACGAATACAATGTTTTCCTCGATCCGGGATATTGTTCTGATATCGACAGATATTCATATTGCAGCAGTCTATTGAGCCAGAGTGCGGAATTTAATAGGGACAAACGGATGGAGCTCGCGTGGAGTACGAACGGGAAAAAACTTATATGGAAATTGTAAGGAGATAAGAAAGGCTGCGTACGAGTATATTTGATCTTTGTATTATGTTCAAGGGAGGCTCTCAAAGTGGGTTAGCTTTATTTGCAATAATGAAATTATTGGTTTAATATCATAACCGTGTAACTAGAACCGCTACAGTCCATGTTTAGGGCAATAATTGAACCCTTATAGTTTCGTCATGTCCGTCCATCCGTTCGTATGTCACAGACCACACAATGTATAATGATGAAATTGGGTCATTATTCGAGCGTTTCAACCGCCTCACTTTTGTCGACATAATTTTGAAGAATTGGGTATGTACGAGTATTCTGATGCCATTTTTGGATATTTGTTAGATGGCCGGTAAACTTAGATACCTACCTAATCAGAAACGAAATCGAAATCTGCAGCCACTTCTGCAAAAAATTGACCTCGAAAGTGATTGGGAACAAACGCCCATAATGACCCAATAAGGAGTGGCAAGTGTGTAAGTGAATATTTTCGGAAACAATCGCTCCAAAAGTTCTTTTGCGTGTGCATTTTTTGTGTATGTAGTAGGTAACGGCTTGGTCGCTTCTAACAAGATTGTGATGTTGTGCATAGGCGTCTTGAATCCATACGAGCCTGACAAGACGTTAGACGCATCAACTAAGATGTTAGTTGAATCGCTAAAGCTTTGCTTTGCTTAAAATTTTTGTTTGATATAACTAATATCATGAATAGTGTATTCATTTTATGTCAACTAAAAGAAAACCTTTCTTGGTTAGCTCACATTTTTTTGAGTGTATACTGAGCATGGTCAGACATGCTCTTGCCCGGCTTATTTAAAACTCAGCCTGGTTTATGTGAGACCCGAAAATCGATTTTATTTATTTGGTTCATCGTTTAAAACCTACTTGTTTGTAAAAAAACGAGTGTTTAAAATTGAGAGCGCTCTTTAATTGTTGAGGTGTCTCTTACATTTTCGATACCAAAGATACGCGGCGGTTGGCAAGCTTCCAGCGAGGTATCAATGATCCCATGGATTCAGCACCGCCATTATCTACGCCGTTACCAACATATTCTACCATTTAAAATCGCATATCGGGCTGTAGTAAAAGTGGAATTTAATGCGAGCTTACCTAGGCTTTTCTGAAATGGAGACCGAGGCGGTGAAACCTACAAATAGCCAGCTAGTCAAGCTACATGTTGCTCATGTCATCGTCGGAGATAGGGCAGGTTAGCCCTTCGCGAATTATACGACCAGCAGCACCTCCACCGCCCTCTCCAACGATATAGCAATATATAGCTGGCTGTTTGTCGCTTTCAATAGAAGTTAAAAAAGAAAAGTGCTTTAGTCCCTAGTGACAAAAAGTATCACTTATGTATGTATGTATAACTCTGTATTGCAGAAACAGAAAATAAAATACAAAAAAAGGAACAGATACACATAAAGTACAAAGGCCGAGTTCAAAGGTTTAGTTTGCCCATACCCGGCTTTTATGGGCCATTTTAGAGCGTGAAAAGTGAAAAAATTATTCATTATTTAAATATTTATTTTCAATCAATTGCTGAAATGATGAATGAAACAATGTATTTAATTTAAGATTCTTAGCAGCAATTGATTGAAAAATATTGTTGTTTAATGGTGGCGCCTCAACCGCGCCTTCCCTATTGTAGCGGTTCATTTGGCCAGGTTTGCTAAATATTGATCTTACATCACAAGGACAGGCAACGAAAATGAGTGGAGTGCCACTTACCTGGGGCCGTAGCCTAGATGCTAACGTTTTTCTTTTCTATCACTCAAAATGTATGGGATGACAGTTGACCACGTGGGAAACACAGAAATAAGAATACTTACCTGCAATCACAGATTTTTGAAGAATGCTTACCTCAACCGGTAATTGAACCGACTAATGAAAATGCAAATATACACTTTCCATTCTATTGTAGGTTCCACTCGATAAGGCTAAGATTAGGGTCAAACCTGCCTAACAAATATTATTACCTCTAAACGGAAGATTGTCAAATCTACTAAGGACATGAGGTAGGTAGCACACTTTTATCGACATTACATTTTACGTCGTCCACGCATCCTATTCTATTTTTAGGAACCTCAAAAGGGAAAAAAATTCTAGCACAGGAAAAAAGGAACCATTATACGATCACTTTTTTTTTCATCTGTCTGTCTGTCTGTCAATACCCTTTTTCTTAGGAACGCGTAAAGGTATCAGGTTGAAATTAATATCTAATACTTAATTCTGCAGTCACTTGGTGCTGTGAAAAAACTAAACTTCTGTGTCAACGTAATCAAAAGATACGACTGTTTAAATACGTTTCATTAAAAAACGAAACTTGGGAATCAGAACCTATAGGGTACTTCACATTGACCAAGAATCATGAAATTTTGCAAGAAGCAATGTCTTACAGCACAAGTAAAGGAAAAAAATCGAAAACCGTAAATTTGTAGATTGTTCTTAAATTGTTTTTGCGATCACATACGTATTTGTAGTTTTGGTAAACTGTCTGCGACCTATGTTGATGTATCGAGACAACAGTTTTCCAATGGCAAAGTTAAGATTGTCTCAATCCAGTTTATCTTTTCGTTAGAGCATTGGCTACCTAATTATTTTGGTAAATGTAGGCTGTACAATAACCACAATTTATATTGTAATTACTTTTTAAACGAATTAGGGTCTGGTTTTGAAGGAAACTTAAAATATCCTACTCAGATAAGCGAGAAAAATCTTCGAGCCTCGATTCCCGTGATGAACAAACTATTTCAACCTATAATAGTATAGTAGTACCTACACAGGTCCAACTCGCACTTGACCGGTTTTTTAATTTAATATTTAATATTAAAACTACTCATACGTCATGTACCTGGTTATGTCGGATCGAATAAGTACAGTCTGTATTACAGACACGTACAAATATAAATGCAATACCCTCCAGTCAGGTCTGCCTCTTTCAATTTAAATATTATTAAAGAAGTCCTGTACAAGTTTCCACGATGCCTCAAACACCTACTTAAATATGCTTAATAGCTCTCCTACCAGTAGTTTTTAGCAGATACAACCTCAAGCGCAATAACGTCGCATGCGAGAATCTCATCATGAGTACCACCTAGGTACCATAACTCGTGGCCGCCTCATCCGTCTGAATCAGTCATCATCATTTAACGCGGGTCCTTTTTCCCTGTCCGCAGCGCGTCGCGGACTAGTGGCTTTTATTGAGACTGATTACACTGGAACGAGAGGGTAGAGTAGGCCTAGGAATGTAAAAGCTTCTTTATAAATACTCAAATAGGAAACAAGTTCGGGTGTCACTTAATCATAAGTAGCCAAGCCGCGCAACTTCATCCGCGTGAATCCCGCTATCCCGCCAGAAACCTCCGCGGGCGTACAACAACTCAACAAAGTTACATTGAAATCGATTAAACGAGTTCTATAAGCATAGATAGTAGGTAAATATAGGTAGTAAGCAACATCGCATAACTCGTGTCCCTCGTCAAACACGCAAACCCCTGAAGGCAAGCCTACGCGTGCTATTACGGTTTCCTCTCGATTAGCTGATCAAAATAATCTCGCATTGAAATCGGAATATGTAATGCGAGGGAGATATCGCGGCGACAGACACTTCACGGTTGCCTGCTCACATTCAATCGTTATTTCTCAAACATAATTCATGAGCGGGAATCCTTACAAGCGGGAAGTATTAGACCCATTCAATAAATTCAATGTTTATGTAAGTACTTGTCGGTGTAACATACAAGAACAATATTTGCACGCGAAGAACTTCGAAGAATTGAGGCGAAAGTTTGCGGCCCCTAGACGTCAGGCGCCTCGTCAACTCTTACGAGGACGATTGTGGGTCCTTGTTATCTTTTCTGTCGTTTTATTTATTGTGTTACTGTTACGTATGTCGCGAGTTAGGTGAAAAAAGTTGGTAAAAGAAGTCAATGTGATTTAGTAATTGATTATCTCGTAACCTACAGCCTAAAACCGAGAAATGGGTTCTATTTTCAACGTCGGACAAAAGTTATTTAAACTGTCGTTAAGTGTCTCAAATTATGAGTAGGTATTGCGACTTAAAATTTAATCGTTTGTCTCATTTCATAACATGATCAAACTACTATAAATTAGATAAATTAACTACGTAACGGACGTGCATGAAGAGGTTGATGAATGTAGAGGAGGCTAAAGTTGTATGTTTAGACCGGTGCACCTGTCGTTGCATTGTCTATACCTACCCCATGGAAACAGTCGTGAAGGTGTGAATGTATACATATAATATTAAATAGACAACCCGCGGCATAATGATGGGCCCTATTTTCAAAGCTGATATAATTATGTTTTAAACCACCCAACCAAATCATAAACCTAGCTAAGAACCATCCTTTTTCATCCTTTTAAAAAAAGAACATCCAATTCGGTTGATTCGCTTGAGAGCCACGATGCTACAGATACAAATTGTAATAAGTTTGGCAGAAATTTAGAGAAAGCATGCTTCGGACAGAACAAGCTGGCGATCTTTAGGATAATTTTATCGAATTTCACTTCATCAATTCATTTCATCGAATTTAATTTCATCGAACACTATTTTTTTGCCGAAACCATGATCTTTTCAGGATATCTTAAACATGAATTACGTAAGTTGGGTTAGGTTATACTTATGACTATCAAAAAAACTCATGCGAGCTGAAATCCCTTTCGATGAAGTGTAAATTCTGCGTAATGATACATTCGCTCAATGGTAGTTCGATAAATTAATAGGTACCCCATTAGGAGAGGCCTACGTCCAGCAGAAGACGATGATAAAATACCGTCGTAAGAACACGTGCCAACTCGCTGTAACGCAAGGCATTTAATATCTACTTGCGTACTAACGCGTACTATTGATAGGTATGCGGCAGAGTCGAGTACAATTAATTAGCGATCTATCGAACTTATCAATTGTCAAGTGAAATTAGATCAAAATACGCAAGCTTCAATTGACACCGACATTGTACGAATATTATGGATTTTAGTTCCGATTAGACTAAATTAATTGTAGTGCTGTCTTACTCTTACTCCCATCTTAGAGCAAGACAAATTTGAGCGTCGGTGGCGTAGGGTGACGGTTCGTAATCGTAATGTACTTAATTCGAAGTTAGTTTCAACCCCATTACAGAGTTGGCCATGTACCAATGAGTTTTTCTTCTTACTTAACTGGTAGTGTATTAAGTTCACCCGATTCTCTTTTTGGTGAAGGATATCGTAAGCAAAACTGCACATTGGAATAGCTGTAAGAAGGGTATTAAAAAAAGTATTTTGCTGCACAAAAGGGGACCGTATCATAAAATGTAAAGTTCAAAATACATAATGCGTCATAATCATAATACATAATGATCATAATATATAATGGTTTTATTTCCGAAACCGAATACTTGTATAGAACGCAGTAGTTTAGGTTAGGTTTGTTTTATAACAACCCTGAAAAGTTTTTGGTTTCAGAAAAAAAAACATTATACATAATGTACCCGCACAAAAGATCCTGGAAGGTTGAAGTGTACCATAAAGAGCCCATTTGTACAAGATAAGACTAAGACTTCTAACTTCGCTAACTTGATCTAGCTCATAAGTAAGAGACAGTACAGTTAGTAACTTCTGCAAGTTTTAATGCTTCTCGAATCAGTTTTAGATGAGCGTGAGTGCCTTTTGTGCTTTTGTAGTAAGCGCAAGTATTTTTTTCCGATTATTTTGATACTTACGTATATGTATGTATGTATTTATAGATTTATGTAAGTACTAGCTTCTACCCATAACTTTGTCCGCGTAGATTTCGATTATCGTTATTTCCTAGGGAACTTTGAATTTTTTCGGGATAAAAAGCAGCCTACATTTTAATTCCGTCCAACCGCTGCAGCGTGAAAGAGTAACAAACATCCTTAAGTACAGTCACAACACGGGATTGTTGAGCAACTTGCCACTGTTCGTATTTTGGCCGTGTAATACGATTTAGTCTGGTATACTCGTGTATCCAGTATGTATTACTCGGATAAATTACGAAGAGTAGCAAGTGGCTTAACATTCCCGTGTGGTGACTGTACATCCAAACATACAAACTTTCGCGTTTATAATATTAGTAAGGAAATTTGTCGGTGTCTAGTACCCACAGTACAACCCTAGAGTTTAGTTTGAGACTAACCTCCTTACTAATAAACGTTAAGTAACGGTGGTATAGCTATACAATGTTTTGTCCTTATCTGTCATTGTGACATTTGGATTTGACAGATACAAAACATACCACCGTTACTCAACGTTTATTAGTAAGTGGGTTAGTCAACTTATGTAAGATTGTCCCCTGATATGTGTATTTATTTAATTTAGAGTACTTTTGGTTTTTGTACTATTTATTTAAAAAAATCTCTTTTCCATATCGATCATTTGTGGCGTTGATCGATCAAGACGGATTAAATAAACAAACTTTCGCATTACGAGTAAAATAATACGAATTATAATTAATAGCTTCACAGGAAGCCATCCGCGTTGTCATGTCATGCATTAATTCCGATAAGCAAAATGCATGCAACACGGCTAGCACATGTTGTCCGCGACTTGTTTGTCCCATATCAATCAGATTATGTTAATATTTTGAAGACTTTTGATTTTGGTGGGGAAACGGTTTTGTATGTATTTAGTTATAAATCCGAAAGTAGTGACTAAAAAAATAAAAAATGGATTTAAAATGTGCAAATTAAGCCCTATCAGGTCAAGCCCTTTGCTATAATAGTTTTACTTTTTAATATGCGGGGGGCTTCCAAATTCCGGTTTCCACTTACTGTCAAGCCCTTTATGTACAAAGCGATACAAGGGTTGGCATAATATCTAAGTGTGACGTCAGCCGCGGGCGCCAAAACGAACAGGTGGGTGATAAGTATATGCTTCTTACCGCGAGCGATAAAGTCTCTTGAGATCCCTGGAAGAATCAGAATTTCAATTTCGTTTGTCCGCAGGGTGTTTATAAAATATACAAAACCTTGTAGTAGTTACCTATTTGAAATATTGCAACATTAACTAACAAACTTACATGATGGAAAACACTCGCTTTCAAATTCTATGCTAGTTTATTATCGTTGTATTTCATAAAAGCTACGAACAACGTAAAGCTGCTTTTCCACCGGCGAGGAAAGACAAGACGAGGCGAAAAGAAAGAAAAAAATAAAGAAAGAATATCGATATTCGTATAATAATATAGGTATCCAAACAGACAAAATACAATACGAGTATAACTGACTAATGGTTGTTTTGAAGCCAACGCTGGTGTCCCGCTGGAATCATTTCGTGACCCCGGATTTGGATACCTTTTGGTGATCATTTGGCTTACCTCAAATAGCAGTTCCAGCAGTTTCCTTATTTTATATCCGTGTGCTAGATAGAATCAGTCTTTAAGGTATCACGTACTGCTTGTCATACACAGCCGTGGTTCAGCGACGGCATCAGCCGCGAGAGGCATGGAACCGCAACGGAAATAGAAAGTCTTTGTTGAATCACATTTCACGTCCACAAAGCATTGTTACGTTTTGCAGAAAATCAAACGTAGGAAGATAATCTCATGACGACTACAGGAAATGTCATAGGTGATGCAGGATTTTAAATGGAAAGTACCTATTAGTTTTAACAAGCTTACATTAGCTTCATTTTGTACATAATGTAACAAAGTGTGTAGTGTGATTTTTCATATCCATGAGCGTCGATTAATTAACCTATATTGCATTAGTATTTATTATATTGACGACAATACCATAATTATTATTAGGTTCGATCGAGCTAGTATAATGATGGAGATGAAGATGTGGCCTCTGGTCATAGTTATAGGAACTTCTTAGTGGATATTTATTGTTACAATCCTATATTCCCTTAGTCACCTCTTACGACTTCCACGGGAAGACATGGAGTGGCATTATTCTCACGGGCCTAAAATATTCAAAATTTGTGAAAATCGGACTAGGTTCAAGGGGACAGAATCGTAATCGCATTTTGTATGGAAATTTTCATCTTCACAATCCTCTTAAAAGCTTTATTAGACTTTATAATGCTTTAAGCCTTGTGATATACTTAGGTATATTGTTAAAAACCCCATTCGACTAATCCAATAAAAAAACGCTTTTTATTAGTATAGCAATTTTAAATTTAACGTCTATAATTCATTTGTTGCGGTTAGCATATTTTATTTCATATGTTCATACCAGCAATGCAGCCCGAGTTTGTTTACTTTTAAAATGATAATAAGTACAAAACATACATCCATGTAGTGGATAAAATTATCAATGCACCAAATAGCAGCATGTGTATGGAAAAAAGAACACTGGCAGATTAAACCGAAGATTTTTTTCCTTTGTTTTTTATTACCATGCTCGTGAAAAATAAAATCTCAAAAAGTTTCCGCATTACTCGTATTGAATTCGTAGAGGGTTGTAGAGGGTATAAGTAAAGTAGAATAATATTCAATTTAATAATGCATAACACATTTCTACTTGGCTGGGGTAAAAAAGTCTGGCACTACCCCGAACGCACGTGGCCCCGCACGTATTCGGGTATGAACATGAAAGGCTCACGTCACACGTTGCGATTTTGTGAGCAGATCCACTGCGGTTTTACGACATAAGTATTTGAACTTAGAACACAGTTTTTTTTTTTATCCATGTTGTTACGAAAAAAATTTAAGCTAAATAGAAGTAAATAAAAATTGGCGCATGACTTGAGAACGGCTGGATGGATTTGGCTAAGCATTATTTTTATTTATTTTCGTAATAGTGCGAATAAGGTTTTAGGGGAAATCTATTGAAAAAAATGCATGGCAATAAAGAGAACCGCGATGGTCGGGTCTGTTAATTTATAAAAGTTGGAGTAATTTTTGTAAGTATGGGTATTATCCAAATTGGGTTTGAAATTGATTCGAAAATTGTTTCGAGGGATTCGGCTTTTAAACAATTTTAGATTCTGGTACTCTCCTTCTCTCCCCTGGGTTTTTGTTCCATACCTATTAATCTTTCCTATTATCTAAAGTATCAGCTGTTCTTGCCATTTGTATAGCTCACGCAACGAAGATCAAAAACTGACAAA
Source organism: Acleris cristana (assembly GCA_948252455.1). NCBI lineage: Eukaryota > Metazoa > Arthropoda > Insecta > Lepidoptera > Tortricidae > Acleris > Acleris cristana. The sequence continues at coordinate 4,085,895 of OX411781.1, read as the reverse complement.
TAGGGGAATATTTTATTTTATTCTGTTTACGAGTTATTTACGAAAAATAAAAATAAAAAGGACCTTTACCCCCCCCCCTACCCGTTAGCTTCACCCCTACCCATCAGTAAGTACTTTTAGTATGTTGTTTAAGACGCCTTTACGTATACCAAAATTCACTTTTACACGAAATATGCAAAGAATTTACAGTTACACCCAAACTTCAAACATTTTGTAAGATGAATGAGCACGAAATATTACCTCCTTAATTATAAACTAAGCATACTTTAAAGACACTTAAGCTATTTCACGAGGTAGTCTGCAAAATTTTATCGTTTCAGTATGCAATTCGTACCTACCTCTACATAACCTCGAGGGCGGGCACGTCTTATTCCCCGAGGCTTATGTCGCGAGAACAGAAAGCACTTTTTCCGATGGGCACTCGTGAGGGATCGGCACAAAGGCCCGATCGCATTCACTCGCCTTTCCCTATTTCAAGCCCTGTTCATTTACCACCTAAGCGTTTAAGTGGTAAAGAAGAAAAGTAAAGAGCAAGGAACGTGACGAACATTGTTCTAAAGATGTTGTTATGTCGAATGAATGAATTCGTTTGTTAATAGCTTAGTAGGTACTTTTAGATTGTAATGTATGGAATTTTTAGCGAAAATAAAGGATTCTTTAGACCCGATACACATTGGGCGCTTTCAAACGCGCGCTTTTGTCAACGCGCGTTCTGAGAACCAGGAGTTCTGTTGATGTGTACACACCACAAGCGCGCGCTTGCATGTGTACACATCAACAGAATTCCTGGTTCTCAGAACGCGCGTTGGCAAAGCGTAAGTAATTTATTATCTATATTTTTATTTTTCCGCAAGCTTCATGTAATTAGTATGTAATGCAGGAAGGGAGCTCTTTTAGATTAAATGCATAAATGAATTTCTCGACGTACCTATGTTAAGTTAAGTATGATTTATAAGCGTTATCAAAAACTTAAGCACTTATTCAAAATTCTGGAGACATCCCAAAACTTCAATATTTAACTTACTTTTTCACAAAATTTTATTTTATTATATCCATAAAGGTGCGCTTACACGGGCAATTTTTTGAGCAATAATTGCCTGTCAACACTAAGGACGTCTCATTCTATTACACAAAATCAAGGACGTCTCATTCTATTACACAAAATCAGAATAAGACAGAAAGTTATAAATTTCCATTAAAAATTGCCATGCAAGTGCACCTAAAGAACTATGTGCAATATCCAAACACAGTAATTTTTAATCAATTTGCTATAAGTATAAGTAAGTATGTTCGTCATAAGTAAGACTGTACCCAAAATATTAATTTCACACAATGCAAATACTTATAAAAGCGGTACTTACAATGATATTAATTTGTAATCCACGGTACCCAACGCGTTTATGAATACTTTCTAAGGAATTCAGGTTGTTAATTGAATCCATTCTAAAGGAAAGGGATGTAATGAATGCCTTAATTACGAAAATCCCTTAGGAGTAACAATTCATTAGCGTTTAATCTGTAACAGAAAGAAATATGACGCAAAAAGCATGACTGAAAGCTGGCATAATTAGCACAACGTCCTTTTATTATACGGAACAGAAAAATGCGGCCATTCTTCAAGTTCATTATCTATTTGTGATCATACAAATGAAGAAAAGCAATCATCATTTAGGCTTTTTTTGGATATAGTCAAAATTTATGTCAACGTGTGTTCAAATAAATGATTTTTATTCTTATTCTTATTGCCACAACTTCTAGACCTCAAAATTACTTTATTTTAAAATACTGAGATTTAAATTGACTTTGTCTCATAAACACTGAAATTCGCTACAAGTCGGTACAAACGACTTAAATAAAAAATACCAGATCCTAAAATGCCTCAATTTTGATCAGGTTGATTTACCTACTTTTATGTCGCTATTCATTTATAAGTCATTATGAGAGAGAGACACAACTGTTTGTGCTAATTGGCGGAACATTGTTAATATACCAAACTAGATAATTATTTATCGCCAGAGAATGTAACAGTCATTTCTAGAACGCCTTTGTCTTTTTTGGGACTTTTTGAAAAAAAAACAGACAAGTACCTTTTAACATTTTTTAACGTTTTAGATGTATGTTTTAATGGTTTAAATAACATTAGTAAAATGTCACACAAAGGCTTTATTTTCATCGACTAATCCCTGCGTGTCCATACACATTTGTTAAGCTTATTTGAGTCTTTTTTTCATAAAGCGGCATTACAATTTTCGTCACAAACATGTTTATTTATTTTTCCAAACAACACACACGTTATCCTTTTCTATCACTCAAAATGTATGGGATGACACTTTACCATGACCACGTGGTTTATCGCTACATTTTGAGTCATAGAAGATAAAAAGTTAGTAGCGTTTGCGTCTTCGCTAGGGCCTCTGGAGTCATTCAAACTAAGACACAAGAGTCATCGACAAACAGACCTACCTAACTAAAATATAACCATATAAATAGTAGAATTCTTCCTAGTATTTCTTGCTTGCTTTACTATAGCGCAGCTGTGCAACTTAATTAGCCTGGCCTATGCCTATGGGCTGTCTTAGATAAATCTTGTCGCATTAACCCTACCATGCCGATTTTTTTTTTACAATTTTACGATTCTATCTGTCCATAAGGGTGGTCCAAAAATCATTTTGTTTGTTTTTTGATCAGGCCGCCCCGGCAATTTATTTTTTCCTAAAACCTCATTATACTCTGATTATTCTAAGAGGATGCCCGTGACAGCCGTATTTCAATCACTTACTATACTCACAAGCGATGTGTTTAAAAATAGGCGATTAATTATTTAAATTCCTGAACGGCGTCGCTAGGTTTATACCGATGTACTACATAAGTTAATTGAAAGAAAAAAGTGTAACAAGTGTTTATATGAGCTGTCACATGCATCATCTTAGAATAAGCAGAGTATAATATGCCCAATACATAGTTTTCTATCTTAAGTCCAAGGCGGTGCTCAAAGGACATTGTCAAAACGCTCCATCCAAGCTAACTAAAGACTGGCTGACTGAATAGATAAAAAAACCGGGCAAGAGCATGTCGGACCATGCTCAGTGTTGGGTTTCGAAGCAGGCTTCGCGACAAACTTAACTTTACCGTTGGAAAACTGTTATCACCATACATCGACATAGGTCGCGGTCAGTTTACCAACACACCGCAAATAAGTTTTCGGTAGGTAGGTCCATTTAAACCGTTTGTAACTCAAGAACCAATGAAGTCTACTTAGTCGTGATAGTGTATTTGTAGTTTTGGGTGTAGGAGGGGGGGCTGGGGGGGGGTTGGGACACCCTTTACTCTAACAAAAATTAGCGCTTTAAAGCTTCATATTTCATAAACGGATCCCTTAATCGAAAAATTGTGTTCATTTTGACGTGACTAATATGTACATTAATGCAAAATTACAGCTTTCTAGTACTAAGAGTCTCTGAGCTGCGGACAGACGGACGGACGGACGGACGGCCGGACATAGCGAAACTATAAGGGTTCCTATTTTGACTACGGAACCTTAAAAACTGCTATACGCAAGGTATGACTTTTGATGGCAAAGTATTGACTTATGATAGCATTTTACAGCGTAGGTATCCACTTAAGGAAGGAATTTTCATACCTTCATGTCATATACGATACTCAAGAAGATAAAATACGGTATACAAGGTAACATTGGTATGATTTTGGTCTCGTATCTCCATCGTGTATTATGTTTTGTGTTTCAGAGATGTTCCGCTCCCGGCGGAATGCACCAAGGAAGATAAATTAATCGTACTCGGACGAAGGTTCGGGTAAAAAGCTGTAAAGAAGGTATTTTTTGGATTGAATTTCGCTATAAAGAAACTTTTCATGGTACTAAATTATGTAAGTGAGTATAATAATATTTATATGCATTCATAAAGTACCATTTCGTGAAGTAACTTAACAGAAATAGGAAAAGTGTTAATGGACACATTCTTAGCTTAGTCTGTAGAAGTTTAGGTCAAATTTAGGGCCCGTTCACACAGACCGGCTCGGGATGGAGAGCAGATTTTTATCACGTTGGAAACAGAGTTTTGAGTCATTGTAATAAGGTTTTTTTTGCATGTGCACTTCTTTTGTCATTAAGAATTCTTGAACGCTCATCGTGTGAAATAATAAGAGAAGCCGACCGGCTGCTTGACGTGCTCTGGCTGAAGAAAACAGTTTTTTACTTTTTAAAGCATTTTATCTATGTAGTCACTTCCCTTGTTTTTCACCCCTACAGTCAAAAATGATTTAAGTAACTAAAAACCGTTCAGTGTTACTCGTACAATATTCTTGAAGTTTGCTTTTTGGCATTTTGTACTAAGTACCTAGTTTCATTCGATAGACACACAGTAAAAAATAACCATTTTTATAACTGACCGGTTCGGATCACGCAGATCATGTTTTGATGATATTTTAATTTGGTATGGTCATCCTTGAGTATTGGAAGCCCGTTTTCTAATACCTAGACTAAGGACCAAGCGCCTAGCGTTTTCTTTAGATTTCTCATAATTTAAAATACTGTATAATTTTCCGTCAAAAAAAACATTTTTGGGACCGGCTTCTGTTCTCGACTGTACTTTAAAAAAGAGAAATCTTCTACTTATCAAGACCAAGCTAAAGAGTTCCAACACGGTGGGTCTACGCTGCGTGAAGCGGAGATCCTATCGCCACCTTCCAACTCCATCATCAGATTACGAGGGCTGCTACTTATGTAACCGGAATAGAAAAAAATAACAAACGTATATGACTAAATATGGTTTTATTGTTTTTCAAAATATTCTCGCTTATGATCGATGCACTTTTGCATACGTTGAAACCAATTTTTAAAACATTTTTTCCACTCTGACTGAGGTATCTCCAAAACGTGCTGTTTGAACGCGTCGACTGCATCTTCACGGGTCGAAAATCGTTGACCACGTAATTTATTCTTTACATTTGGGAATAAATAGAAATCATTGGGTGCCAAATCAGGGCTGTACGGCGGATGACCCGTTAATTCTATATTTTGACCTTCCAAAAATCGAGTCGTTTCGCGTGATGTATGACAGCTGGCATTGTCATGGTGAAGAACGATTCTGCGTCGCTGGTTGTTTTTACGTATTTCTTCAAATACCTTCGGCAAACAAATGGTCGTGTACCATTCCGAATTAACCGTTTTACGATTCTCTAGTGGCACTGTCGCCACATGGCCATTAATACCGAAAAAGCAGGCGACCATTTGTTTCAAGGTGCTTTTTGCACTAGTTACTTTCGTAGGGTTCGGCTCATTTTGAAACACCCACACTGTTGATTGTTGTTTAGTTTCCGGATCTTACGCATAGATCCAGGATTCGTCACCTGTGTAGATATTATAAACAGCTTTTGAGTCACCACGGATATATTTTTTTAACATTTTCTTGCACCATTCGACGCGAGCCTCTTTTTGATCCTTAGTTAAATTGTGAGGGATCCAACGGGAACAAATTTTTTTTACAGCTAAATGGTCATGTAATATCTTATTAATGCTCGTCATACATATGCCCAGAGTCGCCTCTATCTCGCGATATGTAACATGACGGTCATGCATTATAAGTTTTCGCACAGCTTCAATATTTTGTGGTACAACGACCGATTTCGGGCGACCTTCCTTAACTTCGTCCGTGAGCATACTACGTCCACGATTGAACTCACTAAACCAGTGGTACACAGTGCTTTTTGATGGAGCTTCATCACCAAAAGTCGAAGTTAATTGATCTATGCACTGTTGTTGCGTTAAACCACGCCGAAAATCATAATAAATCATAGCACGAATATTTTCACGAGTGAGTTCCATTCTTGCAGCGAGATGACATTTTGATCCCGCCAAAAACAAAAGACTAGCGTACATAAGAAAACAAATTATAGCGGCTAGTATTAAAAAAAAGTTCTAATTTTACCATGGAGGTCAGATATAACGTTTATAAATGTTGGAATCCCAGATTCCGGATACATAAGTAGCAGCCCTCGTATTAGATACAACTATATTGCATTGTCATTGAGAATAGACTAGCAAGACTTGAGCCATTTTAACAAGGAAAATTACTTTTAAATTGTCTTGTAAAAACTCTAAGGGCGGTCTTATAAATAAACCGCCTACAGCAGCAGCATGAGGGTCGTCATTATCTAGAGCTTATTAAGTTTAAGTAGTACTTAACTTGTTAGGGTCTACCCACACCTATCGACGCGGAATCGGCGTTAGCTGATCAAAAATCACACATGTCTATCGCAATAAGAGCGAAAGAAACGTCAATCGGCTCGACTCGGCTCGCTTCGGCGTTGCGAACGGAACGATGTCGTTGTCGCTCTTATTGTATGGACATAAAACTTTTTCTTACCGGTTCAAGCCGATTCAGCGTCGATAGGTTTGGGGAGACCCTTACAAATATATCATTTCCTTTGTTATTACTTAACAAAATTAACCTTCAACCATCTTAATTTAAGTACAATTTTGTTACGGGGTCTATCTAAAACGATGAACTAGTATTCTGTATAGCCCAGTCTGTTGGTGTTGTTGCTTTGCAAAAGGTGGAAAATGAAAATAAGTCAACTTGAAATGAACGTGAAACGTTTGATGCGGTTTCGTCGCTTCATCTGGTTCAATGGATGCGGAAATTGTAAAGAGATAGTTCATTTGTTTATTAATACTGATAATAATAATGCAATGCACATTATGTTACTAAAAAACTATATTATTCGTACCTGTGCTCATTACAAAATATTGCAAAATTATAAAATTATGTATTGATCCCCAAAAGCTGAAACACGTCATAATTAAGAGGACCATCACAATTATAATTAAGTGGGAAAAAATAAAATAAAATCAGCCATAACAGATTTCCCTAGTTTGTACAAAAATTAAGTAACAGCATAAGTTAATTCTATATTTAAGTGCAAGCAACACCAAAATAGACTTAAATTCTTTTTGTTAATATTTTTGTTTGACCCGCTTGCAAAGAATATAAGTAATTTTGTCTTGATCAAATTTCTCATAGACTGTTTTGGTATAAATATAGAATCAATCGTTGAGGCGTTATCTATATATATAAAAGGCTAAACTGACTGACTGACATATCAACGCACAGCCCAAACTAATGTACCTAGAAACTTGAAATTTGGTACAGGGGTTCCTTTCATGATGTAAGTGAGCACTAAGAAAGGATTTTCCGAAAATCGACCCGCAACGGGAAGAAATGGGGGGAGTAGCGGGAAACTAATTCTACGCGTACGAAGTCGTGGGCGTCCTCTAGTTTAATAATAAGAATTTTGTCACCATCATTTAAGATGGCTTCTCGCGCCAACCTGGGACGGCCAAGGTCAAAAACTTAGATTTTTTTTAAGAGCTTATCATTTTAAGTTAAGTATAGAATAAGGTCTTCAACATAATTATATCAAAAACTGTTCATTTTCCACCTTTTGTAAATAGTCCAAGTTCCGAATTAGAAACGACCTTCACCGATCTGTTTAAGGGATGAAAGGTATTTTATATAAAAAAAATGTATGTTAAAAAAATATTTTCAACATCTTTAGTTTGTACTTTGAGTAGAAATTTAATCTGAAATTCATTTATTTACATATTTTTAATGTTATAATGGACCCTGAAAAATATCACAATGTATTTTGTGGAATTTCCGCTTCAGCTGTCACCTTTCGGCATCCGCGCGTACAAGATGGCGTCCGATCAATGCGCAAACAATTCTGAACTCGCTCGCACAGAGCTCGACGAGACGGCGACCCCGGTTCCTTATAAAGGTCATCTCACATTATAACGCCTCAGCGCGAGATCAGGGTCAAGTTTTATACAGCTACAAGTAACAATTTTACAGGTCTAAACTGGCAACACTGCTCAAATGGCTGGTCGTCATTGGTCGAGGTTGTGTCAAATTTAAACTTGTAACCTGTAAATTGTAATTTGTAGCTTTATAAAACAGGCCCCAGAGGCTCCAGCTTGAAAATCGAAGTTTGAAGTTGCGTTAGCTCCATCCCTTTCTCTCGATTTAGTCTCGAATGACGAGTGACAGGGGAGGAGCTAAAGTAAATCAATGAAAAGTGAGCTTTGATTTGTACACGATACACTTTTCAGTGGACGACGCAACGCATGCGCGGGTGTATTATTTTCTTTTTTACTTCTCATGCTCGTAAAGTCCTTTTTTTTGCTAGGTATAGGCTGCATAAATGCCTAGTGCATTAAGTGTTATAGTCATCTAGACTAAGACAATTAAGCCCTACAGCCAGATAGATGAGATGACTGCATTAAATAAACTTCGTTATTTGAATACATTTACTTCAATTTATATGCCTTATATGTTGCATCTAACAAAAAAATTATTAAAACTATTAAAAACAAGCATTATTAACAAAAACATTGCAAAATCAACGTATGACTTGGCAGTATTGCGTTCGACCTAAGTCAAAATTCGCATGAAGAAAATTAAAAAAAAAACAGTGGCGGGAAAGAGGTTAAGGTTTTGTGTTTCGTTTTGGACTATTCATTCGTTGTTTTCTTTGCAAAACTTGTTGTGCTACGAATTTTACATTATCACTGTTTCATTTCCTCGTAATCGAAGTGAAAAGCAGGGTGTAAAACTCGAGCATAAAACCCATTTTACCCTTGTGCAAGTACCGGCTCGGGTGCTATATGCACGTCTCGGGTAAAATGGCTCATATTATGCTCTTGTTGTACAATCTACTATTTAATTTTAAAAATGTATCGTACTAACACAAATCAAAGCTCACTTTTCAATGTTTTACTTAAGCTGAAGCGGTGATCAGCTGATCCGGTGCCAGGGCGTTGTAGTGTGCGATGACCTTTATTGCAAGCAAGCGCAACTTTTTAATAAACTAAAACCGTTGTGAACTGAAGGTGCAAGAATAAAATTAAAATCTTTATTTAGGTCTTGGCCTTTTTTTCGGTTTAATTCGGGAACTTCTATTGCAAAAATGTTTATTTTTTATTTCATATTTTAATTTATCTAAAACAAGGCATCTATTCTACTTTATTTTTAACCCTATTGCTATAGTTTTGTTTTTGACTCGCCTGCCATAACCTTCAAGATAATAGGGATAATATTTGTCCGATCGAAACCTGTCTATTTATTCTAGGCGGTAAAAACTACATTACCTTCCTTGGCTAAAACTAGACATAATTTGTAATGCCAAATCTTTATCTTATTCTCAATAATGTAGCAGTGTACACCATCATTCCAACATATCATACCTTTTTTTTTATTTGTAATAAATCCATACTTTTTGAGCCAGTAAAGCGTTGAAATGCTCTCTTTCTCGTTATTCATTTTTTTTAACTCTTTGTGCTGAAAGTATTGTGTATAGTATAGTGCGTCATAATGCTGTGTGTTGTGAAAATGCTGCGACAAGAATATCTAGCTTTTACCCCTACCAATGTGCGTTCGGCACGTTTACGCATGAGCATTACTCCGTTCGCTTCCGTAGAGTTTCCCCATAGGAATGTGTACGACATTAGCGAGTGTACATGTGCTTAGTAGACTTATTTCCGAGCGTCATCAGAAACAAACAATTTGAGCTTTCGCAACGCACGCGCTACTCCGTTTATTAGGGGTGACGCCGAGGAACTTACACTCAAGATTTTGGTCTGGGAGGGGCATGACCCTGCAGAGGAAGGATTTTATCATGGTAAACATTAAAAAGCACACGAAACTGGAGCGGTTGGAGCTGCTTGCAAGGAAGTCGTGGCTGCGGAATAAGTATGTGAGAGTGTATCAAGGACGACGATGCAGAAGATCTGTTTCGTCGTGCAATAGGTAGAGAAGAAAGACTATACTAAGACGTAGTAGGTAGTGAGTCGTCTCTAGAGTATAAAGAGGCAAAAGAAGAGACATGGTTCCTCTATGCCGTATGAATGATTTATCAATAAAATTCAAAGCTCAAAAATGTGTACAGGTTGAATTTTGAGCAGTAAATATCACGGCATCGTGTGGCGTCTGTGCCCAAATTCAATTCGACTGCGCTGACGCGTCGTCAAAGTTTAATAAGCGATGGTGCGCGGCAGCGATGGCGAACGGGAGCCTAACGCTAACTAACGCCTGGAAGCGAAAACTATCGGATGTTTATCGTCAAACCGGTGTTGTTGGTTGGTACTACCTGTAGGTCGATATTTGAAATTCGAGCGCTCGAAATCACTGGCAAGCGATAAAAATAAAACACCAAAACTAGATTAACCGTTTCAGATTTTAATTTTCGAATAAAAGTTGAACGCGTCATTCTCAATTTTAAAACAGCCAGTTTTAAATTTCTGGATGAGCACGTCACAGTTGAAGGAGGTTGAAAATTAACTTGTTTGATTTTATATTTTTGGACGTATAAAAGCTGAGCCGAATATTGTTAACTCCCAAAATGAGTTGGTAATATAAAATATAACAAGCAACATTTAAAATCTCTAATTTTGTTTGCCAAAAGGAATTTGTAGGTGTAAATGTAATAAGCTCGCAAAAGGATGCTTTCATAAAATTAAAGAGTACGGGCCTTAGGGGGTGAGTAAGGGGGAGCTATTAATGAATATTAGATTTTCTCAATATTGCAATATCTCAAGATTTAGTCTTTATCTTTGTACTTGTGCTTTTTTCAAAACCCCCCATTAAGATAAGATTAAACAGTAGGTACTTAAGTATATCAAGTTTAAATATCTTCCCACAAACAAAAAACCGCCTCAATAACGCTACAATAACTTTTTTTTATGGTAGGTCGGTACTGAAGTCGACTTTTAAATGAAGATGTTGTGGGACGCCGGTCGTTTTTTTTTCCTCATGGATCCCCTCATCAGATACCGACTTGGTGACAATGGGAACACCTCAATCTAACACAAAAAAAAATCGGTTCACAATTGACGGAGAAATCGGTCAACATACATAAAAAAATACAAACAGCCGAACACATAACCTCCACCTGTTTTGAAATCAGTTCAAAAACTATAGGTACGTCACTGTAATTCTGGGTTCTAGTGAAAAAGGTTGTAAGTATCCTGAAGATCAAGTGAAAAAGGGTTTAAGTCTAGTACACTCCGTTAATGTATTTACCCTTTTGTAGAAAAAGTTAAGTCGACTTATATCCTTTTTCACTATGTCCCCAGAATTATTGACAAGTAATCGATAAACTTGTTTGCCTACAACCCAGATAAGGTGCCAATGGCGGATAATTGGGTTTTACAACGTTCTGAGTCCGTAGGGAATGGATATCCTTGTAATTTATTAAATTTTCTTTTTTTTGCCATCATCGCTCTGAAATTTAATAAAACTCGCGTCCAGAGCTTGATTCAATTTCATCGCGATGGCTTCTGTGATGAAATTATACTTTTACTTCGTAAAAACTTTATTCACTCACCACAATTAATGCGCATTGAACTGAACAGTACTGTACAGTTGCTGACTGTACTTTTTTTGCAAATTAGTTTTCTGCACGGTGGGTCTACGTAAAATATAGCAGAAATCCTTTCGCCACCTTCTGACTCCACCATCAGATCAGTTCTTAGATACCATAATATTGCATCATTATTGAGTATACATACGTGGTCCAAATTTTTGCTCATTCCATTAACGGCAAATTGTTCAAAATTTGCAAATGTTGACTGACAACTTACAAAAATATGAACAAGCAAGTTAAATAAAAGCTTGTAATAATAAAAAATCTGTGAAAATAACTTATTAATAATCGATTTTGATCGTACCTGTTGTGCCGCAATTTCCTAACGCACTCGCAATCGCAATCGGCTTTAAAGTGGAACAATTGTTTTTACTTTGTATGCAGACTCGCCTTCCGACTGTCAAGATGAAAACGATTACGATCGCGAGTGCGTTAGACAATAAGCCCTCTGGTAAAGAAACACTCCAGATTAACTAGCTTTCTATAATATTAAACTAAATAAAAATCAAGTCATCCATTTCGGGTTACGATGCTACAGACAAATATAGTCACGGTGAGGAAAGATTCGTCATTTTTGGACGTTAATAACGTTGAAATAGAGTCGAAAACCTTTTCTTACCGTGACTATACTTACGTCTAAATTTTGTCATGATATGAGTGCAAACCTTCGTACATGTGTACGAGGAGAATTTTATGAAAACGGTGGTTTTCATACATTTAATTTTGCGGATTATTTAGTAACGTCAAATGCAAACCAAACAAAATTCTGTCAGGAATATTGGACACTTCTAAGCTATATTATACATATCTTAATTACTTAAAAATAGTTAGCTTCGTAAAACTCTGCGTAAATGAAACACTTGAACTCACAGCACATGAAAAGAGTTGAGTTCACACTATAATTTTAAACACTAAGTAAGAAATTGAACCATATTATTTGTATCTAAAACTTTTGTAACATACTGTATTAATGAAATTTAAAAATAATTTGGAAGTTAAAATTGAAATGAATAAATTCCGTACGAAATATTAACACGTAAAAATAACGCCAATTTCATAGGTAAGGACCCAATACTTGTGTCAAAATCAAGTATGTAGGTAGGTAAGGGTAGAATGGTTGTAGCTTGCCAAAAGGACCTTGCACCTACACTAAATGATTAATCGGTATATCGGCGTGTCTGGCTAATTCAATTGATTTCCGCCAAAACGCGTAATGGAGCACGCTCCATACCTCCTCGGGTAATAATCACGCCTGTGTGACGGATCGCTGTGCAAAAACTGTGCTTTAGATTTCTTACCAGCACCTAATCTTAAACCTATGGCTAAATATGTATTAAGAAGTTACAAAATATACTGATTTACACCAAGTTACACAGAGGTTTATAAGCACTAACGTCCCATTAGCGCCTCTATTCCCGACGGTAAAAACGATATCGTAGTTGACCTGTTATGGTATTGTTATGACGTCAGCCGTAATTACTGTCAAGAAAATAAGAGCTATCAAAACGTTGACAATACGATAACAGGACAAAAACGATATTGTTTTTACCGTGTTGAATAGAGGCGTTGGACACCTTCTGTCACTTGCTAATTCGCCAAAGTAAAAAATGGCAGCACGTGACTTGTTATTTAATATTTAAATGCGAAAGTTTGTGTGTGTGAGTTTGTACGGTTTTAGAGTTTACCAAATACTGAAAAACGGGACCCTTGTAAGATGAATTTCATGTCCGTCTGTAAACCGTCTGTCTGTCCGTCCGTTTGTCCATCAGTCTGTGAAGACCCTTTTTGTTTAAAACGGCTAAATTTATTGGGCTGAATTTTGTTTGGAATATTTGTAGTAGGTACCTAATAAGTAGCCCAAAGAAAACCTCATTATTAGAAATTAGAAATTTGATACTTACTCATTTTTGTAGCGAAAAACCGGGAAGGAAGGAAGGAAGGTAGCCGAAAAAAAATGTAATTACGTATTTATCATGTAATTTCATTGTATCATTTGAAAATTGTTTAGTTAAATATTTAAGATAATCAAAATTATTGTTTTTAGATTTATATAATGAGAAATTTGTTCATAGTGATTGATACAGAGAAATATTAACAATAATACAAAGTGAAAATTACGAATGAAAACAAAAACTACGGCAATTAAAAAAAATACAAAAAAAAACCTAATTATAACTAAGCTAGCGATAAAATTAAAACTGAATACAAACTAAATTGACTGTTTTGTAGTAGCCCGTCAGACGTGAGGCGGCAATAAAGTGGCTACTCCGCCAAATGGACAACCCCCTCCCCGCAGTGGCAGTGGCTAATGAAACCTTTTTCCCCGATCAAATTTAAAGCGTGTTTGGGATAATCCCCAAGTCACAAAGTTGATTTAATTCCTGTGAACCTGTTTATTGTTTTCTATTTTGGGTCATGACTCATTTTATAACCATTGTTTATTACTTTATTAATTGGATTATAAAAAAGACATAAAATTTAAAGTCACGCAACAAACTCGAAAATAATCACGATCACGACAGTAACAGTTTTATTCTACCATCGCACTTCATTCTGATACATATTTGGAAGTTCATTTCCATTTCCTTGAGTCACTGCGCTCAACTACGCGCCGGTTTTCTGGAACGTTTGGTGCGTAATATAAGAATTTGTAATGAACTTTCTGCTGCGATTTTCCCAATGCGCTACAATATGGGGCTTTTTAATAATGATGTCATTAAATTTCTTCGAAACCGGCAATGCGTTCATGACGACGACGCGTTGCATATGTCCACCCACAGACAGCGGTGACCACTTCCCATCAGTGGGCTTAGCATGCGAGGCGAGGAGAATACGTCAAACCTCGTCAAACGCGATTTAGTGTCAAATATGTCTATTCCATATTCTAACATTAAGGTTTTAACCCTTTATAGGACAAAGTATTTGATTATTTCAATTTATTTTTAATAATAATGTATAGAACACTAAAGCACACATTCAAACACGACAAACGGTCTCAAACGAGACGCTAGCCTAAAAAGGGTGTATTTTGTGTGAATTGAGTCCTTTTATTACTCAGCATTTTAAAGTGTGATGTTATGTCATATTTTCTTATTTTCATAATTATGAATGACGTAAAATATGACAGTAAATCTCGCGTTGCATACTAAGCCCCCAGGTGGGCCGTCTGTATGCCCGTCGATCGCAGTAAAAAAAACAAGTATTTTTGAATTGTGTATGTGAAACAAAGCTATAACCTAATTAAAACATATTATTTATATAAATTATAGTAAGTTTTATATTTTGTTTTAATTAGTGCATAACCTATATAAAACGCGGCTTACGGCTAATTATAAAACTATAATTAGCCGTAAAACCTTGCTAAGTTACAAGTTCAGTAAAAAGAAAACCAAATAAAATTAGTTTTAAAAAAGCGAGCCGTGTTAAACATTTTCAGTTAGACCCAATAAACCTTCATAGAACTTGGCACCCACTTAAGCGTTATATACTTTACCGTTTAGGACAAACAAACAGTGTTGTTTCTACTTTAATATAGTATAACAATCTACATTTTAGAGGTTTAGAGGCTGAAAACATTAACTTCTTAAACGTCTTACGCAGGCTTTCCCCTTCTATGCCGAGGTGTAAGGGTCAATGATCTTGCACGTTTCTAAAAACAACCCTCTTTAGTCGATTATTGACATTGTTGTGATTGTTTTCGGCGGAGTAACAAGCTCAAAAATGATACTTAGTAAAGCATGCTGAATTATTTTATTATTTTTTGTAGAACTCTAACATTTTATACGTACGTAGGAAATATTTTTCCCCACTGATTTAAATTATTTGAAGTAGGTATTCTTATTTTTTTTTTTATCTTGCACTATAAATAATCTTTTTCCTGGGCCTACCGGGTAAAACCGTTGCACTTATTATCGTATTGTTTTTAACACGACCGCCATTACTGTCAAGTAAATAAGAGTTATCTTTTTTATTTGCTCTTGTTATTATGTATGAGTTTTGACACGTTTTCCTGTTCAATTACGCATGATATTTTTATTTTATATTCATTGTTTTTTAAGTATATCATTGACATAAGCATTATTTTCAAATATTTCCCGTTGAGTTTCTTGCGGCGTTTCTGGTCGTGTAAAAGGGCCCGTGCAGCCTACTAACTGGATAAACATCTTTTATCTTTTATCATAACGTTGACAATGTGATAAAATATCAAAAGCAATATGGTTTTATCGAGTACAAATGGGTAGAGCCACTGATCGATTTCTTAAAAGGCCCCGAACTATATATAACTACATCTCTATCAAACAACAGCCTAGTGCGTGTTGAGCACGCATTCATTTAGTTTATTTTTGGCTTGTAGTAGGCTATCGAGGATACCATACAATCCATTTGACTTAAAAACAAATTTCTTGGCTAAAACAAGCTCTCACCTGATGGTAACTGGGATCTGAAACCCTTAGGCAGGTGAATTCTCAAGACAACAATCTCAAAATCTGCAACCTTAAGACTCCAAATGAGGTGTTAACCCTGAGAACTAAAATGGGATGCCTCTATGCTTGTATTTCACCGGTTATCTTATCCCCACACTGGAATACTTACAACAATGCGAACCCTGCTGCTTGTCGGTACCTAGGTTAAAGGACCAGATGATGGCAGGGCCGGATTATACATTAGGCAGTGTAACCAACTGCCTAGGGGCCCTGCATCACCTAGGGGCCCTGCGCACTGGAAAAAATAATATTTTAGGAGGCTAGGAAAAGTTCAAGGGGCCCCCTGAATTGCATTGCCTACGGGCCCCCACGTGGATAATCCGGCCCTGGATAATGGTAGCAATCCGGGTGGACCTTTAACGGGGGGGTTGTGGTGGATGTCCTCTCAAGAAAAGAGTCGCCATTAGCGGCCTGTACACGTAAAGTTCGGACCGCGGGAAACGCCACGCGCCGTTCCAATCTTCGTTCCGAACCGTACGTGTAAATGCAACTGTAATAGTAAAATAGTAAAACATGTACGGTTCGGAACGAAGATTGGAACGGCGCGTGGCATTTTCCGCGGTCCGAACTTTACGTGTAAAGGCCGCTAATGGCGACTCTTTTCTTGAGAGGACATCCACCGCAACAGCAACTGATGATCAGGGGTCGGAATAGGTAGTGCTTATTAACCTAAACTTGACGCATGTTCATTCATGCGTGAGTGAGATGGGAATGCGTTATTGAATGAAGATGCACCAAGTTTAGGTTAATAAGCACTACCTATTCCGACCTCTGCTGATGATACATTTCATCGCAAACGCCACGATACAGTTTTGCAAAACCAATGTACTAGAAAATTCCACGTCGTTTAATTCCCCCGGGAAAGGATAGACGCTTAACATCATATTTTCAAATTACAGGTGAACATCTTCACGCTATAATAAATGGACATGGTTGATAAACAAAGTTGAAAAATTTATTTTCAAATATTACTAACAAAATCTTGGGATAGTTGCAGATAGTTATTTAGTTGAGATAGTTAAATCAAAATGAACTCAATGGTGAAACACTGGTGGATGGTGATTTAGATGTTCAACAATATTTACTACAACATAGTTATTTCGGTTCCACGTAATGTAATGTCTTATATTTTTGATAGACCTTGACCCTTTAACAGCGTCACACACGGCAAAGATACAATAATATATTTACATTTAGATTTATTCCAACGAACCATCACTTATCACACACGGCGAAGATAATGATATATTTCATCTTGCTACATCTTAAAATACAGTTAATTATATGGAAAATATATCTCAAGATACATAATACGTCGTATGTGCGTACACTGACTCTCAAGAGGGTGACGGTGTTACATAATACTAACGTATCCATCCCGTGTGTGATACCTAAAGTTGCAATATTTAACATTTTAACATAATAAACTTTATTTTATTCATCCTACTCCACCAATTGAAATAACCTAACCCACTTTACTGGTAGCGGTTTGTTACTAATTATTAAGTATGCTATGGTACACTTATGCCATAATAAATTCGGCGAAAGTTTATTCTGCTAGATACATAACGTTCTGTGTAATTAAAGTAGGCGATATTAGTACGTCCGTGCTGTTCAAAATTCTGCCAAATTACTGTTATTGGTTATGACAGTTATGATAAGTATACTATTATCCTAAAGCACAAATTAAATAAGAGTTAGGTACTCCTAAAGTATCATTCGGCGAAAAATGTTTCTGCGATAACGTTATGCGAAGTAGGTACTTATTCAATTGAGACTGATACGGCCGCCGTATTAGGCCGATTTGTCCTATAACTACAGATTCCCAAATCTACTTATAGGTTCCCATTTCTACAGATTCCCTTTATCCAGGTTTCCATTTCTGCAATGTCTACATTTTCCATGTCCTTTAGGTTCTGATTGCTACAAATTCTTATGGCTCTTATGTATAGCATTTTTGTCGGATAAAGTTAAATAGCGACCCGCGTCCTCGCTTCGCTTCGGTTAATATAAGTTATGCATGACATTCTAAGATCCAGACGTTTTGCTACTCAGGCATTTAACGTTCATGTCTATTTAGTAAAAGATTCTAAGGTCTAGACATTTTGCGACTGGTGTAAGTATTTTAAATTGTTACTTTTGCTTTTGAGGTAATAGCGTTCATGTTTTAATACTCGTAGTAAGTAAGACATTTTATAATCCAGACGTTCGGAAGAAGTTGTCATTTTGCTATGTGGGTATACCGATTGGTAGCTTTCCGGTTGTTCTCAAACCGACAAAAAATATTGTATCTAGCCGTGTGTAACGCGCGTTATGATCTTTTAGCAGCATCTCATCATCGTCATCATCAGAACCTCTCCCACATTTAGCCTCTTACACAATCATCAGCTCAAATGTGCAGTTAGAAAGACTTATTGGTGCATGTCGTCCGTTGGAGTTTTCAACTCGTTTCTTCATGATCACGAGTCGACTTAGTCGAGCTCAGTGCTGTTTCTTTAGAGAGGAATCATCACATCACATTATTATGTTTCCATGGGTGTTATTCTCTTAAAAACGGCGCTCGGTCGATCGAACGAGTGAACGAGTGAACGCGCCACACCGGCGAGCTTATGTAGTCCCGTCAGAGCGCAAAAAACACATCACTAACCTAACTTATGCCCGCGACTTTCCAAGTAGGAGTCTTTTTTCACTACTTGTGAATTAAAAGTATTCTATGTGCTTCTTCGGGGCTTAAGCTATCTCCATACCAAATTTCATCAAAGTCGGTTCAGGGACTTAACCGTGGAAGCGAAACAAACAGATCGACATCGCACATCTGACGACGCCCTGGCCTAGTTGGTAGTGACCCTGTCTACGAAGCTAGCGGTCCTGGGTTCAAATCCCGGTAAGGGCAGATATTTGTGTGATAAGCGCGAATATTTGTTTCTGAGTCATGGATGTTTTCTATGTATTTAAGTATATATTTCTCTATATAAGTATTTATATCGTTGTCTAGTACCCATAGTACAAGCCTAGAGCTTAGTTTGGGACTAGGTCAATTGGTGTGACATTGTCCCCTGATATACTGATATACGACACTGTTACTTTTGTATATTTTGTAGGAAAGTAAATAAATAAACGACTTTAC
This sequence comes from Acleris cristana, assembly GCA_948252455.1. NCBI lineage: Eukaryota > Metazoa > Arthropoda > Insecta > Lepidoptera > Tortricidae > Acleris > Acleris cristana. The sequence continues at coordinate 4,066,845 of OX411781.1, read as the reverse complement.
AGAGGGCGATTGCATAAACAAGCGGAAAGCCAATAATCCACTGAGTCGCTGAATAAAACAAAAACTGACTCATCTTTTATTAACCTACCTGTACCTAACTGCTGCCCTGATAAACCAAGTAGCGGCATCTACCACGAAACATCTGTGAGTATAGTGCTCGGCCGTTAAGAAGTCAACCCTGACACCTGTCATTTCAGTATAAATTATAACCTCAATCCAATAATCTGTCTATATCTATATATATATAAAAATGAACCCCTATTTCTTCTGGTCACGCTATAACTTGAGAACGGCTCTACTGATTTCATTCATCTTTTTTTTTAAATGTTTTCGTGGCCATTTAAAAAAAAAGAAAATAAAACCATTGTGAATGTCGGAAATTTGCAGCGGGGCGAAGCCGCTGGCGGGCCGCTAGTAGGTTATAAATTGTACCTATTGCGATGACAGCTGTCACTGTACTTCTTAACGCCCGAGCACTATAGTTAGTACATGCAACCTTCATTAAACTCAAAAGAATCTTATCTATTTTCAACTGTGCCATTTGACAACAGAAATTTTATGAAAATGTGTTCTGTTGAATATTATCAGTGTTTGCTCCGCCCGCTTTGGACTAGTGGTCGGAATGACGTCGTTTTGTTTGTATCCGCGTGTTTTTTTAGGTCTAGCACTGTGATGTAGGAAAGACGATGTGGCGTTTAAGCTCTAGCAGAAATTAATAAAATAAATTAACATTAGCAGAAATTCGTTTATTCATAGTAAATAATGAACAAACAAAAAAAAATCTGCGACATACCTCTATATGTAGGTACGTATAATAAGCATGAATATTCAGAATGTTTTTAAAAAAGTTTCTGTTGTCAATTGATTATATGATATAATATAAATGTGTATACTAATAATAAATATCTCGGTATGTCACAGTTTTAAGGTATTTTGGAAAGTGACATCAAATAGTCAGTGAGGGAATGCTTCTTCTCCCCGCTTAAGAAAAGTTGCAAGTTCTTAATAGTCTTTAGTCGTAAGAAAACTGTCTGTATTTTTGCGTAACTTCGCGGAAAACTTATTACTTAGGTACTTATGTTATTTTTAAACTTGTTGTAAAATACGTGAAACTTTCTACTCATCTTCGACTTTTTCTAAACCGAAAGGAAGCAAGAGTCGCCAATATAAATGTCGACGTGTGTTTACATGAAAGCCGAAATGTTTCCGTTAGAATCAACTTACTTTATTACTTTATTAAATTATCTTTATCGTTCGCAAGTCACCAGTTAAAGTCACCTTCATTTAAAAATTATCTAATAAAGGATCCAATGAAAAAGTATTATCTCTAAATTGCGATGTCGAAAACTCCTATCTCTTCTAACAAGAAGAGATGTTCAATGTCTTAATGTAATATTTTGGCAACTATAAAAGGCATTCGTTTCGAATTCGTCTCAAATACATAAGTACCTGTGAATATTAATAATGAATGAATGTACGTATGTCTGGATGTGGGTATCTATGTATCCAAGTTATTTTCTTTACGATCTTCTGTAGACAAAACAGGGTTGTTGGATATAGGTACGAGTATTTAAGTACGGAGTGACAAAGGGTATATTACATACATTCGTTGACCAAATTCTGATATCGTACGTAACGATACTACCTACTCGTACTAACCCCGGGAATAGAGGTACCTATTTGTAACGTATGTTAAATACAGTGTGTAAATGGAATACAAGCAAACATTTAAACTAGACGTAGGTTATGGCTCTACAAGTCATGTAAATGCGCGATTCCATTGATAGCTCTAATACATAAGAGCGCAAATAATTTTTAAAGGTCCCATCGAGCAGCAAAGTCTAATGTAAACGAAGATTTAAGTCTCAGGTAAATGCAGGTTAATTGGGCTATTTCTGATACATTGCGATAAAAAAAAGAAATACAACTTATGTTAACGACACACATGTTTTTATGTTAATAAGGATGCATATTAACTTGTTTATTAATATGTTTGCTCTTATTCCATTTACACACTGTATATCAAGCAAAGACTTTACTAAGTAGTAAGTACTCAATTTTTAGATTCCGACTCCCTGGTCCTGAAGCTGCATAAAATCTTTCTGTATTAAACAAAAATAGCCGTGGCTTTAAAGCGTTCTTTTTGTGTGACTTATTTTAACGACAATCTAATTTTTTTTGAGATTATTCATGCCTGAGGTCATCTTTTTTGACAAGAGATTTTGGGGAAGTACATGGACCTTATATTTTATAGGGACTTACAAACTTAGTGCCGATGAGTCCAAATAAAGTTTTTCAAGTTTGTATTAACGCAAATAATTTATTTTTACAATTTTTTATAAAATAAAATGTTTGTTTTCAACAGAGATAAATTGTGCATAAGTACATTTAAACCTTACTTTATTAGTAAACGATAAGTGTAACTGAAAATAAAATTGGTACAGAACTTTTTGATTGGTTGTCAAAATTGAAAAGTCATATTTATTTGTAGCCAATTGTACCTATGGGAAAAACGCAAGCGTCCCAAATTATGTGACTACCACTGTATGTGGCCTTTAAAAATACCAAATTTTAAAACCTTGTAGCTAGCAAACAAGCACGAGTTTCGAGTATTTTTAACGATACTGTAGGTTATAAAGTCGAGTCAAAATATCATGTCACCAGTCCGCAAAGTACCTACGAATCTCATAACGCACGATTAACTTACCCCACCCTCGCCGGTCCGTCCACGTTTTTCCCCATCATTTTTCTCGTGAGGCTTTCCCCAACTTTATACAGGCGGTCCGCGGGTTAGACAAATTAAAATAAAGCAATTATATCCTCCAGCTATGGGTGCTTATGTTGTTAACCAAGCGTTGTTCCTGACAGGAACGAAACGAGATTACTTTGGTTCGTTCGCACTTTGTGGGTCAAATTATTCCTGCAGTCACCTGGGGACCCATTTAACAGTTTTATTAATACATTGAAAACTGTGGCGTTTGCGCCACGTCCCGGTCTCATCTCACGTCGTTGTGATTAAACCTGAGGGCCTAATATGGCTGCGTTTATCGCGTGACAAAACACGTAATAAACGTAGCCATGTTACGCTCCCAGCGGGCTTAGCACGCGAGGTGAGGATTATACGTCAAAATTTGACAAACGAGATTTAGTGTCAAATGTGTCTATTCCATATTCTAACGTAAGAGTAAACGGTTAAGGTTTTAAATAAAAGTGTAATTTGTGTGACTTGAGTCCTTTTATTACTAAGCATCTTGAAGTGGGATCTAATGTCATGATTATATGTCATTTTCGGTATTGCTAATTGACACTAATTCATGGACAACGTCAAATCTGACAGTAAATCTCGCCTCGCGTGCTAAGCCCGCTGGTAGGAATATTACGTCCATACCGATATTCTCATATTTCGGGTTCCGTAGTCAAACTAGGAACCCTTATAGTTTCACCATGGCCGTCCGTCCATTCGTCCGCAGCTTAACACAGAAACTCTTAGTTCTAGAAAACTGTTATTTGGTATGAATATACATGGTAATTTTTTTTTTTTTTTTTGTTATCGCACTTACCTCCCCTACACGTAACGTGGGGATGTTTCTTTCTTTTTCTCGTCTACCCCATGGTATGGGGTGTCGTTGGATAGGTCTTTCATAAATATTGCGGGTTTGTCCTACTAATATTATAAATGTGAAAGTTTGTGTGGGTGTGTGTTGTTACTAGTTCACGTTGCAACGGCTAGACGGATTTGGATGAAATTTGAAATGGAGATAGCTTATACCCTGCATTAACACATAGGCTACATTTCATCCCGAAAAATTAAAAAGTTTCCTAGGGAATAAAGATAATCGAAGTCTACGCGGACGAAGTAAAAAATGTTTTTCTATTAAGGGATCCATTTGTGAAATATTAAGATTAAAGTGCTAATTATTGTTAAAGTCAAGTGTGAAAAGGATTATGTGAAGCGGTACAAGTGAAAGGAGAATTAAATGTTGACCAAGTTACAGAAAATGCTACGCTATTTTTACCGACTGCCGAAGGAGGATGGTAATGTGTTTATTAGGTTTGTATCGGATAAGATATTACTAAGCCGTGATTTAATAAAAAATCTAAAATACTTCTGTAATACCCTTCATCGCTGTCACGTTCTACTATATATCCAATAGACTCTTGTAGTATTACTTATTCTGTGCTCTTACTAAGATTAGATTTAACGAAAATAATTATTACCCGATCAAACCGCATAAACAACATTGCATAGGTACTCATCGTCTCTAGTGACGGCTACAGAATCGCAAGTTATGCCTGGATCGACACGCTCTTGATCAATATTATTTATTTGCTACTTTTCTACCTATGCAAAGATAATAAAAATACCTAGTCAAACTTATCTTACCAATAAAATACATAATAAAACGTTTGCTGTTGAGAATTCCGCCGAGGGATTTTACCAACGATAAAAAACATTTTCCCGTTTGTGTTTACCTACCAAATTCCCTAGGTTTTTTTGGTAGGAATAATAGCATTATTATTGTGTCATTGTTGCCGGTCAACTAACGTAATCGTAATCAGAATGTAACAATGGACAATAAACAATACAAAGCCACAATTATGTATATTTAAAATTTAAAAATGGTTGACGAACTTGACAATCATTAAAAAAACAATATCATTTCTAAGCCCATTATCAGGATTTTCATGAAACATAACTATAAACAACACCCACATAAATTTATTATAACCCAAAAGGACCATGCGTCATTTCGGGCCCACTTTTTTGAACATTGTATAGCAGTAATGAATTATGTGTCATATGAAAGCTCTTGGCATGTACTTTATTTCATTACATGGTAGCCATGTTCAAATCTAGCGCAAAAATGTCTGTTTGGTGCCTACTATACCGTTTTTTATATTGTTTATTTGCCATGAAGTTAATATAAACAGATTACCCATGACCACCACCTTGTAATGTAATTTAATTTTATTGCAAGCATTAATGTATTTTATGATTGAAAAATCTGGGCAAGAGCATGTTAAACCATGCTCAGTGTAGGGGTTCCGATGCCGTCACTACGAACACAAAAAACTATCTCGAAAAACAACAAGTATGAACGAATTTTCTATTTACTTTATATACAAAATTCCTTTAAATAACTTTCATTTAGTGTTGTCTTAGTCGCCTGTATCTCAAGAACCATTCGAGTCGGGTTAATTTTCCTTTTAAAATTTAATTTTCATTTTCATTTTCATTTCACTTTACGAGTTAAATATTTCCTAAATGGTCATCCAAATCTAAAAATTGATAGTAACGTCATTTATGTACCTATATCTAATGATACCTCATATTCATATTCATATTCATTTATTTCTTGCAACCATGGTATTTACAAGTTGTTATGTCTTAAATAGCCAGTACAAAACATGGACCCTACTAGGGTGTAGCAATAAAATTAACTTACGAGTACTTATACCTATAACTTAACTACATACAATTTAGCACAAAATATGTACTTTAATAAAAAAAAAAACAACTTAACTAAACTTAACTACTTAAACTAATAAATACATATTTAATATCTTTAGTATTGCATGTATTCCTGCAGAGAGTATGGACTAGTGTTTATAAGGTAGGATTTAAGTTTAGTTACAAAAGTGGTGTATTTTTCTTCCTGGGATATATGGTTAGGGATTCTATTAAAAAATCTATTACATGATCTAAAAATTGAATACAACATGTATATAGGTAATGATATTTTCATCCACATAATGATTTTTAAAGAGCTATCCAATGATACCTCATTCGATGTTATACGTTAAAAAAACTTTCTTTTTTCTTTTTTGTCGGGTTAATTGAACTCAGAAAAATTACAACAGACGGACAGGGTACCTAAAACTATAAGGATTTTTTCCTAGTTTGACTGGAACCCTAAAAATTACCTCCTGCTGGAGTTTTTTCTTACGGCGCTTCTTCTCCGCAATTACCGACATGTACAAGAGCGCTCATGTGGCCAATTTACCTAATAAATATTTTGCATTTTTAAATTTATTCACATAAAGTGGTCTTAAAAGCGTGACAGCTCTTTGCAAGGTCATATGGTCTTCTAGCTTATTTGCAGGAAAACTAAGACCGATCACAAAATGCATGAAAACGAGATTTGAACATAGACCGTAAATAAGGAAAACAAAATACTGCGGCTGAAAGAAAAACCCACTAAAAATTAATAAACGTAAGAATAGCCTTGGGGCTTGTTTACGAAGAAGCGGCACATCGGGCGTTTTTTCCGTTTACAAAGAAGCGGCACGTGCAGCGGTCTGCGTCATCAGGTCATCACACGCGTAAACATAAACATAATAGCAATTAGTAGGACATCCAAATAGGAGACGACCTTCACCTAGCTGTTTATTCGATAAAAAGTATTTTATATCAAATTTAATATGTTAAGTAATAATATATGGCGAATAGGTTGACTGAAAAAATTCAGTCCAGTACAGTAAAAAAATAAATAAAAATGAACTTTTAAAAAAAATTGCTATTGCTTGTTTAATAGACCATTACATACTAATCGAAAGCTCGTATTTCTTCCTATCATAACCATTGGGTAGGCAGGTAAGTCGATACTAATAATTTTCACTAACTAAACCTAACGTTTGCATATTCTATAGGCTTCATACTTTCGATTAGTACAGTCACGAACGTTAATTTGGAACCCATTTCAAGAAAAATATGCTTGAAGTCGTCAATGTCATTAGAGATGTCAAGTCATTTGTAAATTTTAGGAAACTCAACCTTATTGTTGTAGAATGTCAAATTGACTTTGGACCTAAGGTGGGTACCAAATTTAATCTCGTGACTGTACCTATGTCTATTAAACAAGCAATAGCAATTTTTAGTTTTTTTTTTGACTGTACTGGACTGAATTTTTTCAGTCAACCTATTCGCCAAAATTACTTACCATGTTAAATAAAAATACTTTTTATCGAATGAACGGCGGGGTCTCTTATTTGGATCTTAGACCAATGTGCAATACTGTTTAAGAGACGACATATAATGCCACGCCGACACGAGAATAAAAAGGAATGGCTATATGTAAACGTGAGATGAAGATAGATTCCAGGGTCAAATTTAAATAGTTGTTGTCTACTTAACTACAACATTTATTAAAAAAAAGGTTTACCAGGATTAGTAAGTTATAAGTACTCTACTATTGAATCAAAAATCATTGTTTGAGATCGTAGGGTTTCGAAGAATCAACCAAAAACATGCGAAAAAGGTATCATGTTCGAAAAATAAATTATCAAGAATTGTGTGCCTTATCGTGTTTTCACGGTTAACAGTCTCAAGAAAACATGGCCAAGTTGAATATATTTAAAGTTTTGTATTTTATAGTATTTTTTAGTCTATTACTGTTTTTTATTTCTTCTATTTTCTTGAATGTTATAACGTTGTAACAAGTGAATACTTCTATAAACAAATGTAATAAGTATTATGTAACCTTTTGCTATACCCTACCAGAGGGCGTATTGTCTAACGCACTCGTAATCACGATCGTTTTCATTTTGAAAATCGAAGGCTTGTCTGCATACAAAATGAAAACAATTGCTCCACTTTGAAGCCGGTTGCATTGCGAGGAGTTACAAAATAGCCCCTCAGGGTTCATGTCTTACGAGTGTATCGTAATAAGTACCTTTTATGTAACATGGAAGCAAATAAATGATTTGATTTGATTTGATTTGATTTAAAGATCAGGGGGGTTATTATGACATAGCTTTGCAGTTCATTTAACGGCGAGTGTGAAGGACGGAGCTATATCAGTCATATAGCTCTGTCCTGTTCTCTCAGCGTAAAGTAAACTGCATAGCTATGTCATAATAACCCCACAGACACATATTATAGGCGTTATGGTTATTGAGATCCAGATCGCGGAACACTACCGCCTTAATCATATGTGGCTTAAGAAGATGCGGGGCGCTTCGCGGCGCGTGGTGTGGGGTGTAGAGGATAGCGGACTCTCGAGCATGCAGTGATTTCCGAACGAGACTGGTAGAAGGCTCCACCGCGGGTGCAGCTGCGGAACCTTCTGCGAGTCTCGTTCGGAAGGTTAAGGTCGCTCGTATTTATCTTCGAACTCGTCCGGGCACACGGCCGAGTGTCTAGAATCCCGACAAGATCTTTGGCCCGGTTCATCGGAGTATCCAATGAAATTTATAGAGGGATTGCAAAGAATATCAGCTCTTACAGGGATTCGAACCCGGGACCGCTAGGCAGGGTCACTACTAACTACGCTAACGCGTCAAACGCGTCTAGGTGGCATCGAGCCAAAGATGCTGGCTGCAGCCAAATAACAATACTTAATATTTATTCAACTCGTAGTAATTTTGACTTTAACTTGTGATAAGTAGTTCTGAGACTCTAGAAAAGACGCATTCCACTACCTAATTTTATCGCTATCGAAACTATATATACATATAGAATTGAAGAAAACTACCGGACCGGACACTCACGTCGAGCGTCAATTGTCAATTCCATACATTTTGACAGATTTCTAAAATCGTTTCCCTACTTTAGCGCTAAGCATAATATCTTTTCCACTGTTCTTTTATTCTCTTCGACTTATTCTACCTAGTTTGTATAATTGAGTGTTTGTAAACCAGCGCGGCAGCGTCACAGAACAAAATGAAGCAAAATAATTCTCAAATCTGAACGTCACTTCTAAGAATTTAGGTGAACACACATTCATCGTCTGCGACCACGCGTGCGGCCTTCGCACTCGCGCTAAACCCCACGTGACGTTGACAAAACGACGCGACCGGCAAAAACCTCGCTTATTGGGGGGCTATCCCAGAGAGGTTTGATGCATCTGATTTATTGTCGAGCTTTAGAATTACTCCTGCGGGCCTAGTGTGGTTGCGTTTATCGCGTGACAAAATATGGATAAAGCACCTGTCACTCTCGTTACCACACATTATTTATCCATATTTTGTCACGTAATAAACTCAACCATACTAGGCCGGTACTCGGGGCAATCCAAACGGACTTACCGTTAAATAACTGGAAAGTCCTAACACTCTATAGGTACTGGAAATAAAACTGATTCATTATGTTATAACGTGGGGAAGTTTAGCGTGATTTTAGGTAAGTGCAATGTCAATGGACTTTCCATGTTGATGCTGTAGCAGGGTAGGTCAGGGGGCCAAGTCAAGATGCATATTGCTAACGAGTTTCCGAAAATCATCAAAAATATTTACGTCACACGTTACGTACGATAGCGATGACTAAAGTATATTTTCATTTAAATATCAAGTTTTTTCGGGTTATTCCCAGCAGTTACCACCCAGCGTTTTTTGTTGCCCATTTGAACTTTTTCCATTAGTAATAAGCCAGCCAGCCAGCCATAGTGATGATGATGATGATTTCATTTATTATTGTAGTGTTGTAGGCTGAAATAAAATAAAACCACAGAAGACTACAACACTGTGATTCTGCTCCTTAATAAGTCCCTGTACACGTTTTGTCGCCTTATACCTATAAATAGTTTTACTTCCTTGTAAGCATTTGTGTCCGGGCAAGTGGCTTTTCTCGGACTGAAATAATGGTAAATCGTATCAATGTCAACCCCGCCATACTGCTCATAGCTGTCGTAACTCGTGACCCGCGTGACTAACAGCGGAAACGTATCTATTACTCAAAGGAACTGTTACTGGCATTTCCCCGGCTTTTTTCTTAAATTTTACACAACATGGACTCGGAAAATAGGGTAAAAACCATTGAGGTGTGGGAAAACAGTTGGCACAACGCCCAGGAAAACCCTGGGAAGCTTTACAAGTCAGTTATATCTTGCGAGATATAAATAGGTATGTATTGCGTAATCTACTACTAATAGGTATGAATTCGAGTTACGTCTGTCTAGCTTTCGGAGAGTTAGACGTAGTCGTACCAGAATGGTTCCTTTTTAGGGTTTCGAAGTCAAACTAGGAATTTCGCTATGTCCGTTTATCTATCTGTATATCACACTAACTTTTTCTCAGAAAAATATTTTTAATTAAAGCACTTATGACGAACTTAAAAGGAATGAAGGATAGGAAAGGAAGAAATTCATCTAAGACAGCAATAAATAACCTTTTTACGTCTCAAGTTCTTAAGATGTTACTTTAGTCTCTGCACATCGGGACTAAAACTCCTTATTAATCTCTAGGGATTAAAGTATTTATTTTTTAATTTACTTTTGAAACCCCTAAACAGGTGTTGGTGAATGGAGGATTATCGCCATTTTCAGTGATTGTGTATGGACCATTTTTAGGCTGTGAAAATAACCTCAAAATGAAAACTGCGCAATAATATTTAAAAAATAACGATTTAATTTCGTGAAACACGATGAATGATTACGAATATGAATCTATTTAAATACCTATATTATGGATAGTTTCATTTTATTAGGCATGGTCCAAATAGTTTTTAAGTTTATATCTGTTGGCTGAATATGCAAGCATTTGTGTCACTTTATAAAAAACTAACAAGTCTAACAACCGCGAAACAAATTAGTCAGAAATTTTGTTACATATTTGCTAAATATTGAAACGTCGTTTTTTCCTCGCATTCAAAGTGAAAAGTAGAGTGTTTAACGCGAGACTAAACAACCATAATGGCATTCGAACTATAGCCACTCTCGCTCGCTGGCTCGCTCGCGTGGCTAAACATCTCGTGTCATTATGGCTTATTTTAGTCTCTTGTTGAACAATGTACTATAAATATAAAATTAGTTTATACATGTTGTTGTTGGAGATAGTTTTTTTTTGTTGTTCGTAACGGCTTCGGAACCCTATACTGAGCATAGTCAGACAGGCTCTTGCCCGTTTTTTTACCTTTTTGGTACGTAACCCTAACAAGATGACCAAAACGATATTGGAAAACGACGGACTTTACCAATAACCTCTCAAAATGTTAATTAGGTTAGGGCCCAACGTGATATTCTCTTAAAACTACTTCTTTTTAACGGTCGATCGACCGAAGTCATACGAGCGAGTTTTAAACTAGGTGTCTAATTAAGAATGCACGCCCTAACGTGTGGCTTGATTCTCTGACGGGACAACTTAAACTAGCCAGTTAATAATTCGTCCGTCGAAGCAAAGCGAGTTGGTTAAGAGCATCACCTGACTGCTTATACACCGTGCCCGGGACATACCCGAAGGATTTTAGCAGCGCATTCCCAAGGGTATAAAGAGTTAATAATTCATGTATCTCCATATTATATGACTTTATCTAGCATAACACTGGCAACGTCGCAATAATAAGAGTCTGTTGCACCTAAGTTTTCGTAACAAGTGTTTTTCTCAAAAAAGATATTTCAAAAAATAGGTCAAATCAAGCCTTTATTCGACATTTTTAACTGCAAATAAACTCAGAAACACGCTGTTAAAATCTTTCAGCTACGTCCCGCTGGCCTATTGCCTAACGCAGTCGCAATCGCAATCGACTTCAAAGTGGAATAATTGTTTTCATTTCGAAAGCAAATTCGCTTTCGGGCTGTGAAAATTGAAACGATTGCATCGCAGTTCGTTAGGCAATAAGCCTTCCAAGCACGGTGTCTACGGCAACCCATCATTTCATCGAATTTCACTTCACCGATTGTATCATTTCATCGGATTTCATTTCATCGAACGCTATTTTCTGCTGAAACCATGATGTTTTCAGGATATCTTACGTATTAATAACGTAGATTAAGTTAAGTTAGACATGTGACTACTAAAAAAACCCATGCAGCGAGAAATGCCTTTCGATGAAATAAAAATTCTGCGTAATGATTACGTTCGTTGAAAGGTATTTCAATAATATTATAGGTACCCTTGTACGACCTTTTCCGATCAGAAGATTTGCATGCGATAGTAATTTGAAGTGACGGGTCCAGGCGCTCACATAAAATAGCACTTACTACACCTATTTACTTCAGATGAAGCTACAGAATAATTAAACCCAATTTTCACGCTTTTGGGTCAACTTTAGTCCGTTACCTTGGTGATGATGAGCTAATTATGACATTGCTTCGACGAAATCTATTCACAAATGATATACGCGTCAAGAACTTCAAGTATTTCCTTAGTGTTATTATTAGTTTCATAACCGCAGATGTTAAAAAAAAACAACTACTAATATGCCCCTTTTGTTTCGCTCCAATTTTTTCCTTGTGTGCGTCATCAATCATCTAGAGACTCATCACATCACAACAAACAAAATAGTCCCGTTGAGTAAGATATAATTTGTTGTTAACTGTGGGTCTACAATTTAAAATAATGAACAATTGCAAATTGTTATTAAACCTTTGGTAAAAAGTATATGGAAAAGAAATCATCAACAAAGACGGTATTAAATATGAGCGTTTTAAAGTAAGTTCTAGCAGAACAGGCTCAGTGAGGAGAAATAAAATAGGTAATTATAACTTCAATAATAATATGAGTGACAAATACAAACAGAGGTAATTATTACCTTGCTTCAAACTAACACAATTTTCACACAAACTAAAACAATGAAACGGGACTTAAAAGCATCATAATATAAACATTTACCTCGAGTTTCAACAGCCGTGGTCACGAGATAAATGATTATTTTATTACGCGATAGTCCAGTTTTATAAATAGTTTTAGTACACATAAGTATTATTATTATTACCCAAGGGGCTTAGGGCTACAATTAAGTGGATATTTTCGTAATTCAACCTCTTACAGGAAGAGAATGGGAAATAATGGGATAAGTCGTTGGAGCGTTCTGTTTTAAATATTGCGAAGTGCTCAATTATTTAAAATTAAAACAATTTTTCTTTTCTTTTCAATAGGCCCATTACTTATAATGGAGTTGAAGGTAAGATCCTATCAAATAACGCTTTGTTTATTTCGCATAGTTTTTAGGTATGATGAAACATTACAAAATATAGGTAGTGTATCTACTAATTCTTCCCCTTGTCTCTAAACTTACTTAGTCAAACTTTAGAAACATTCGTTTTGATTAAAGTTTACGTAAATATTTCAGTGTACATAAAACGATCTTTCTAATCAGTAGGTTTTTTTTTAAATATCTTACCTCGGTGCTTAAGTCCGTCTTGCACTGTTTGGGTTCGCGGGTCACTGACTAATATTTCTGGGAATTTTATTTACTACTTACGAGTAGGTACAACGTCAATAAACTTATCGGGGTATTTAACCTTTTTAACTCATTATCAAGTTGATAAGTTTTATCTACCATTGTACATTTATTTGGGATTTCCATTCGTTAAAAGTTTTATAATGTGACAATGTTTACTGTCTATGATTATTATTTTATGCAACCAACAAAACGTGGCAAGATTAAAAATATCATCAAAGAATTGCAAAATGATGGCGCCACTGTACATCCGGCGTATGCTCGGCACAGTCTTATGGTGCTCCCACACTAGCTGTTATAAATGTTATATTAACGTTATAAAACACGATAACATCCACTAACACTTCATAAAAATTTGTTACAACTTATTAGATGTTTCAAACGTTCCCACACTGGTAAAATTTTATAACATGTTTGTTACCGTGTTGTAATTTGTTATACTTATAACATTTAAAAAGTTATGTAACGTTATATAACATGATAACAATGTATAACTTTTGTTATAATTTGTGATAAAATGTTATAATACAAATGTTTTATAACGTTATATAACATTATAACAGCTAGTGTGGGAGCACCAAGTTAGTACGTATCCGTTACTATGGAAAAAGATTTTAAAATTGTAATCTTGAGAGTGCATTTCGCGGCTTGTGCGGCAAGTCCACCAGTTTTAAGACGCTCAGCGGGCTATGAAGCGTGCAACGCTCGGAGTCTCTCTGGGTAGTGATTCTCTCAAAAGCAAAGGTAAGCGAACGCAGGAGTGAATGTCCAAGCGGCGAGTTTAAGTAGTCCCGTCAGGGCGAGCAAAACACATTTTAGCGCGTGCATTCTCAATTAGGCAGCCTTATACGTTCGAGAAGCCATGCTGCCAAATTGAATACACGCGCTGAAATGTGTTTTGTTCGCTTTGACGGGACTACCTACTTAAACTCACCGCTTGGACATTCACTCCTGCGTTCGCTCACCTTTGCATTTGAAAGAATCACTACCCTGAAGGATAAAATCCGTAACGATGTTATCCGACAGAGAACCAAAATAACCGAAATAGCGGAGAGAACTAGCAAGCTGATGTGGCAGTGAGCTGGCCATACCTGTAGAAGAACCGACAACCGCTGGGGTAGACGTGTTCATGGGTGGAGACCGTGACTCGGCTAACGTACGACCCTCTGGCGAGAAAGGTGATGATTTGCGAAACGCTGCAGGCAGACGTTGGATGCGACAGGCCGAGGACAGGGTGATATGGCGCACATTAAGTCCGATTTACAGTAGATTTACAGACAGTAGACAGTGACAGTGGACAGTGGTGTAAAGAGATCGGACAGTAGCTAGTCAAGTTTGCCTTGCCAGTGGATCCAAAAAGGATCGCTTTCTATTTTTTCACTCCGCTGTCCTTGGCACTGTCCTTGACCAATGTAAATCGGGTTTAAGGCCTACGTCCGGCAGTGGACTGATGTAGGCCTATGATGATGGTGGTGATGATGATGATGATGATGATGATGATGATGATGATGATGATGATGATGATGATGATGATGATGATGATGATGATGATGATGATGATGACGACGACGACGAAGACGACGACGACGACGACGACGACGACGACGACGACGACGACGACGACGGCGACGACGACGACGACGGCGGCGACGACGACGATGATGATGATGATGATGATGATGATGATGATGATGATGATGATGATGATGATGATGATGATGATGATAATGAATGCATTTATGGGTCACAGATCCCTAATGGTAATCCAGTGGCCCATGTGCTTGTTTGCCTAATCCATGCCATGAAAAATACAATTATTTTTTTAGCATCTCTACGTAGGTATCAAATAGTTTATTAATTAATTTTTCACCTCAGCTCCTCAACTAGGCAGGTTTTCCTGTTTAAAGACAGTGAGCAACATTTGATATTGCTGCGAATATGCCGAGAACAGTAGGTACCTACTGGGTCAATATAAATGGGCTGGGTGGGTAAATAAATATACATTGTGTATTTTTTTACCCTTAGGTATTACGTTCTCGTTGCTGAAGTGAAAAGTTGTATATGCAACACGATATCGAAGTTATTGCATTTCGTGTCTTTGAATTCTTTCAATTATAGAATCCATTATAACTCGGGATTCAAAATCAACACCCGCAGTAAAAACAAACTTTGCTCTGTTGTTGCGCAAATAATTTATTTTCATCGCTGGAAAATAATAAGTTCTCATTATTATTTTGCCAATCTTGCCAAGTGATAGCATAAGCAACACCAGAATAATTTGGATTATAACACACGTTGTGTGATTAAGTTTCATGATACCAAATTTTTAATTCTACATTTTGATGGTTCTATCATTTAAGGCTCCGAGGGCCCTGCCAAGATGCATTACGCTAACTAGCGTTTCTATTCGTTTCGTCTTTAAATCAATCGCGTCACTGGTAGATAACGTGATACGAAAAGTCACGTGATCTACCATCCAATCCAAATAATTAGCAATCCATTGAGGATTTGTTTTGACATTTTTGAGCCAGGAGCTATTGCAGCGATGCATTGTATCACGAAAAGCATGAGTTTTTAGACTGTGTGTTGATATGTTAGTCAGTTTCTTCTATTAGAAATTTATAATGGATTCGGCCAATGACCTGTCGAGCCAGACAGGGCACTACGTGAGCGTCATTCAAAGGTCGGCCTGTCATACTTAATCCATTTGTCTGGAAGATTGAGACAATGGCCTGTGCCTTTATTCTAGGCGGTAAAAACCATATCGTCTTTGACCTGAGGGCTTATTGTCTAACACACTCGCAATCGCAACCGGCTTGAAAGTGGAGCAATTGTTTTCATTTTGTATGCAGACAAGCCTTCGATTTTCAAAATGAAAACGATCGTAATTGCGAGTGCGTTAGACAATAAGCCCTCTGTTATGGTATTGTTTTTAACTCGGCAACCATTACTGGGTAGTGATTCTAAAGCAAAGGTGAGCGAACGCAGGAGTGATGTCAAAGTGGCGAGTTTAAGTAGTCCCGTCAAAGCGAACAAAACACATTTCAGCGCGTGTATTCAATTTGGCAGCATGGCTTCTCGAACGTATAAGGCTGCCTAATTGAGAATGCACGCGCTAATATGTGTTATGTTCGCTCTGACGGGACTACTTAAACTCGCCGCTTGGACTTCACTCCTGCATTCGCTCACCTTTTCTTATGAGAGAATAACTACCCTGGCAATTAAATAAGAGCTATCAACACGTTGACAATACCATAACAGGTCAAAGACGATATGGTTTTTACTGCGTAGAAACTCGGCCCTGTAAATACGTAATTTCAAGATTGTATTTTGTACTAGGTTCTGCCCGCGACTTCTTCCGTTATGGCCATCCTACGGGAACAGTGTTTTCATTCTATAAAAGGTAGCCTACATATGTGTTAATTAGGAGTAGGTAGGTACCTATAAGCTATGTCCATTCAAAATTTCGTTCAAATTCGTTTAGCCGATTCATCGTGAAAGAGTAACAGACATACTAGCTCACACGCACATACACACTCATGCAAACCGTGTGTATGTGCAAAAATATTAATCAGAATAGGTACTTATAATTAATTAAAGTATAAACTAATTCAGGCTAATCTTGGATTGAAAAACCTATTATTCAAAAGATTTTATATGCATGTGATCAAGCAAGCAAGCAAGCAATTTTTTTCAGTACCTACCTATTGAAAAAAAGAGCTGCTTTAGAGAAAACACAAAATATATCAAGAAATTTTTATGTTCAAAGGTACTTCACGATTCAAAATAACTAAGCGCCAGGAATTAATATAATTAAATACGGTTTTTTTTTGTGGAACTTGTAAACTAGATAGGTACTAGGTACTAAACTTTAATACTAAGGAACTAGCAAAACTTTGAATTTTATCTGAGTATCGCCAAAGTTTTTTTCTTCGTACTAAGTTTTATTGTTTTTCTAGGGAGTCATATTGAGCTATTATCCTATGTACGTAGATGACAAAACTTGCCTTCTTTCGTTTTAGACGACTTTAAAGAGAACAAGGAGAAATACATACAAACATTACCCTCTTTTGATGACAGGACAACCTCACACAAATTGTCCTAGTCCCAAATTAAGGTCTAGGCTTGTACTATGCGGACAGACATCGATAAAATTTGGTACTTAAATACATAGAAAACATCCAAGACTCAGGAAGAAATATTCGCTCTCATCCCACAAATATCTACTTTTACTGGGGTTTGAACCAAGAACCACTAGTTCGAAGACGCAGCGTCACTACCAATCAAATAGGCTAACGTGTCGTCTAACGCTGACAATTTTTTTTTTAAGTATTCATATTTTTTCTAACGTGGGCCCTAATGTGGCTCGCTAGACTGAACTTATTCTTAAAACATTCTATCGCAAGAGATACAATAGAGCTCACCTTGCGAGATTTAAGTATAGATACAGAAGGCCTTGGGTCTATCCTTTTGAGCTTGGCGTTTTAGGTCAAGCGTTTTCAGCCCATTTTCCTCAAAAGATCATACATACATTTATAGATGTCACGAAGACCCCTGAAGTAATAGCTCCTCCCAACCTGGCGGGTGAATAGCGCAGGCGTTTAGTTGTCTTTTAAGTGCGCCTTTGTAGCGCAGATGCTGTCCCATCTAACTGATTAACTATACACGCAGAAAGTTAACTATTGTTTAAGATCGAGGCTTAATTAGTATCTCATTTTGTGGTAAATTTTGTCTACTTTAAGGTGTCCATAGTAACTTTTGCCGTAACACAGGTGGTAAAAATCAACAAAAACTAGGTTTCCCAAGTGTTAACCCCGGAAGGCTTTATAATTGGAACAACTTGGGATTGTCATAACCACGTCATAGCATAGAACAATGAAAAAAAAAACAGAAATCCTCGATGAGTGCAAGACAAAATGTACCAAACAATTCCATGGGCTAAGATGGGTTTTAATGCACAGCAAAACATACAAACCGCAAAATCTCAAAAGAGGTTAATAGCGATTATTTTATCGCTTTATGAGTAACGGTTATCAATAAGGAAGGTCGGATTCATTGTTTGCCGAATACGCCACGGGGAAACCCTAACAACCGGGGGGGCAGCTGCGCGCATTTCTCTTGTCAGCACACGACTGGGTTTTACCAAGACAAATCATGATTATGTTTGGGGAAATGTTGTTATACAAATCAAATAGCATTCAGGCTAATCGTTTGGAAATTTCGGGTAAAAAGAAACATCACTACTTACGTATTATAAATCTAAATCCCCCGCCGCGTCTCTCTGTCTGTATGTTCGCAATAATCTCAAAAAGTTCTGAACGGATTTTCATGCGGTTTTCACAATTAGTTAGATATTTTTTTATGGAATGTTTTTATGTTTAATCAATTCTGGTTTAGTTACAGAAAACTCACATAATCCGAAGAGATGCGAGGGCGGGCCGATATTATTTTTAGGCCGGATTTACACTTGTAAGTTATTACTGTAAGTTTTGAAACAAAGTTATATGCAAGACAGAGATGCAGATATTTGCCACTCACTCTTACCCATAGTTGCGTCTCAGAACTTACAGTAATAACTTACAAGTGTAAAACCGGCGTTATAAAATTTATCTTATAACTACAATGAAATTCAGTCAACCTATTCGCCATAACTTACCATATTAAATTTGATATAAAATACTTTTTATCGAATAAACAGCTGGGTGAAGGTCGTCTCCTATTCGGATCCCCTATTATATTCAAAACCACTCGGTAAACCCATACTATCGTATTGTAATCGTAACAATAGCTCTTATTTACTTGACACTAATGACGGCCGAGTTAAAAACAACATGACTACACGTCAAGGGCAATATGGATTTATCCTAAGGCTGCGGCTCCACTGAGGCGGAGATGAGCGGAGTGGAGCGGAGCTGTGCCAATATTAACCAATAGAATCTAAAATGCGGAACGGCCGCTCGACGTGACCGCATGCGCCTTCTATTGGTTAATATTGGCACAGCTCCGCTCGTCTCCGCCTCAGTAGAGCCGCACCCTTATAAATAGAGGTCCATCTTTAAAATAACTCTGTTAACTTCTTGGGTCTCTGTATAGCAGTTTATTAACTAAAGTAAAAAGGCACTGTTTACGTTTATTATAAGCTGTGTGGAATGTGCCGAAAACGAGGGTTGGTAATCAATAAACTGATCAAAGTTCGGCCGCCGTCGCTGAAAGTTCAGGAAGTTTTAAACAAGGAAGAAAGAGGTGGGCAGAAACACGAAAACTCCATTTAGGGCAGACAGAGACTATACACGCAAACAACAAGTTTTTGAAGTTAGAAAAAGTCAAAGTTTTTTTTAACGGCTGTCTAATGCAATGGCTGCTTTAATGGCAAGGTGTATTATGCCAATGTTGAGTTGTGGACATAATTCAGGCGACGAGTAGGTATGTTAAGTGTTGCTGAAAATTTTGAGTTAACTGTGTTAGTTGTTATTAATTTACCTACTTAAGTAGATATATTCGTATTTATATATTATACCTTGGTTCAGGACAATACAAAAAGTCATTTAAGAGTACATTAATAAAAACTAACAGTTGAGTCAAATTAAACAATGTGGACAACTGGCGTGTGGACAACTGATGGGAATAGCCGGGAACGGGATTCCTACGACAAATAAGAAAATGTTATGGACGACGACACAGTCACAGGTTATCTGACAGGTTAAGATGGCGGGGAAGTGGATGATAGAAGGTTATGTATACCAACATAGAGGATAACGGGTAGAAAAGATATAGCCACATACATACATACTCTCACGCCTTCATTCCTAGAGTCGGGTAGGCAGAGCTACAGAATTACCAACAACAACATACATGTCCTTAATTAAAAAATAGTTATTTATGCAACTGGTACATAATGAAGCTTCTTAAGGTACGAGCGCCGAGGTTAGAGCGCAAGCTTGCGAGCGCTCTAATTATAGGCACGAGTACCTTAAGAGCTAATTATGTACCGTTGCATACATAACTTTTTCTACAAGCTTAGAATGATAATGACAAAAATAAACAATCGCTAACTTTTCTCGTATACTTCATTCGATTTTTCTGCTAACAAATTACTTGTTCGCAAAGTCATTTTCATTATTCCGATTGGCTTTAATAGTTTGTAAATTTTGTTGCTAAATGTTTACAAATTTCATGCAATTTTTAATAGTTAGGTAGGTACTAACACAGTTCTGACAATTTATCATAGAAGTTGGAATGCCGAACAAAACGCCATTTTGTTGATATCCATATTGAACGTAACCATGGTAACCAAATAACAAATCGATGGATATTACCCATCTATTTAAATGTAATTCTAAACACATATTTAGTCTCAAAATCAATTTTATTTTTAATATACGTAATTTTAATTGGTGTTAAAATGTTTTTAACGGTTTATTATACAAATTATTAGGTTGTCAAGTCTTAACTAAACGCCAAGACTGATATCCGGAATGACCGTTACCATGGTAATAACAATGCTATAATAAATTATACAACTGTTATTACCATGGCAACGCTCATTATAGAATTGTTTTTACTCTTCGGTTACGCTATAGGTGGTATTCTGACACCATTAACGATATCAATATTAGCGGTTTATAGTACGCGAGTAGAAAAAATAGTTTATAACAAATGTAACGTAAAGAAGCTAGAGTTTTATATTAGTAACTTGAATATACTTTACAAGGGATAGTCAATCTTAACGCTTTAGCTGGTAGGTGTGCGGTACTTGTTATAAGTAGTTGATTAGTTTCAGGCACGTACAGTCACCCAATAAAAATGTTGAGCATTCTTAGAACCTTGTCATTGTGACTGCCATTGTCATTGTCATACTTGTCATTTGATTTTCAGTTTGAAGTTTATTATGACAGTACACTAAAGTGCTTAACATTTTCGTTGGGGTATACTGTACATAATAACTCTTTTACCTTTCAAGCTATCCGTCTCTGGAGCTCTCTTCCTACGGAATTCTATTTACGGCGCGCTAAATCTATTTTTATTTTTAAGAAACTCCTTAAAGAGCATCTGTTAACACTTTCCTATACATATTTAGGTACTTATTTTATTTGAATTTTTGTGTTTTCTGAGACTGCTATTGTTTTTAACTTGTGGCTGACTTTCATAGCTTCCCTGTATATGTTTATTATATTATTTTTATGTGCTTAGGTATATGTCAGTATTATGTATTTTGTTTATGTAGGTATGCATATATCGTAATTATTCATGTGTCTGTATGCTTATAATTATGTCTGCGTTAGTTATGTAATGATAACGGTTTAAAAAGTTGATTATTTTATACTTAAATGAAGTTTATTTCTTCATATATATATTTTTAATTATCCCTGTTTGCACCGCCTACTTTGTTTTAATTTTTATGTTGCTACGTCTCTTCTTTCTAAGGTTGTGTAGAAGAGATCGCTTATAGTGCTAAGACCTATTGCCTACCGTAAAATAATTTCATGTCTTTGTCTTTCCATGTTATTTTTTTGGTGTGGTATTCAATAAAGCGTATTTGTATTGTATTGTACTTTCAGCACAGATTAAGTAATTGTTCCAGTCCCTCACTATCTTAGTAAAGTGAGGGAACCTGAGTATTAAGTACGAGTATTTAGTACTGGATACGATAAAATCAGCCCTTTATGTATTAGAGTTTCTGGCAAAATCACGGGAGCTGTTGGTTTATCCCCTGTAAAGGCCATCGTTTGCTAGCATTGGTAACTGTTTGATAGATACCAATTTTACAGCCGCCCCCAGGCTGCTGCGTCCAGGCGAATTCTGAATAATACCCTCATAAAAGTTTACGAGTTTCGACTAGGCACGTCACTCGTAAAGCCGCTCGATGGCCGGTTAATAGAGTTGCTCAATTTTATGGCCATGGTTCGTACACAGGATATTATGAGAAGATTTTACATAAGTCATCTAAATAATGCGTATATTTGACCCATGGGGAAAAACAAAATAATCGCTGGTAATCTATGAGAAAATAATATTAGTTAGTAACAGTGTTTTTTTTTATACATTTTCAGTTTAAATTCAAATTTATCTAATTATTAAATAATAATAAAAAAAAATATAATGGACCGAGCGAGACAAATGACAAGGTTGTATTTAAGCTATCCTCTATAGTAAAAATGTGGTTATAAGTAATTGTTATAAATGGTACAAGTCAACTTGTAATAAAAAGTAGTAGGTAAGTAGGCGAGGTTGCTTTTATTTAAGAAATTATTTTAAATAGCAATAACACATTTAATCATGATATGCTTCAAATTAGATCCTTAGAAAATTCTATTCTTTCGAATAAAAATTTAAAAGTATGCATTTTTTTTGGTGTTGGTAAGTATCCCAATTTAATAAATAAGTAAAAAAAATAATGCGCATTAGCATTAGGTACATACAAATCTAGGTAGGTAGGGTACTAACAGATAAATAAAAACATATGATGGCACTGTTCGTTTCTATAAATTTAATAAATGTAGTTTATACTTGGTTTCGAAAGATTAAATCGTGCGTAAGGCGGCACGTTGTTCCATTTCGTGGCAGCAGCATAGCGAAAACTACGGATAGCTGAAATAAGTATAGCGTCGAGAAAATGTAAGACTACGACAAAAATAAGAATAACGAAGTGTAGTAAACGTCTTACGTCCATCTTTATTTAGTTGCTCTTGTTAAGGACACGAAAGCAAAATCGCAAGCGTTCTAAACACGCCGGGTAGGTATAGTATAAGGTGCTGTTCTACCGGCGAGACGAGAGTTTAAAATTTGTGGAAATGGTACCTAGTTTTAATAGGTACAAATTAAAATTCTCGCGCCGCCTCGTCTCGCCTCGCCGGTGGAAAAAAAACCTTTAGGGCTTCAAAGCGAGCTAGTAAGAAACTACCTAACCATAGTGTTGATATAATTAATATATTAACAGACGTTCCGATTTGGCAGATGCCAATCAAATACCTACGTCGGTTACCAATCGTCCGACCGGCTACGAACATTCCCACTGATAGCATCCGACTATACCTACCACACTATAC
Source organism: Acleris cristana (assembly GCA_948252455.1). Taxonomy (NCBI): domain Eukaryota; kingdom Metazoa; phylum Arthropoda; class Insecta; order Lepidoptera; family Tortricidae; genus Acleris; species Acleris cristana. The sequence goes on along the minus strand of OX411781.1, from coordinate 4,043,682 downwards.
CACACTTTAGCGATTTTTCCATGAGATTTGGTGAATTTTTGTGGTACGATTACGAATTCTAATGTAATAAGTACTACGTATCAGAAATCGCTAAAATTTTATCGAGACGGTCGTATTAAGTTTGTAGAAAAGTAAAGTTAGGTAAATATATCATTTTTTTCTGCGCGCACTGCTGTGACATATAGACAGACAGACAACGAAGTCTCACCATATCCTTTTTTACCATTTTGGTACGGAACCCTAAAAATGGTGAAAATCGGACCTGATTTAGAGTGTGAGAAAAGTTATCGCCGCCCGGCGCAAAATTTGTACCTATGGAAAATATTTGAAAGCTCCTCCTCCGTCCTTCCTTCTTTATTTTGATCCTCTTAAGTGTGTAGGTGCTATGTGTATGCAATCTGCCGCGGTTTCACTGGATTAACAGCACTGGTTTTTATACTGACTAATATTTTTCCTGTAGTAACTATTTTCAATTTACGACGGCACGCCCCGCCATTCAAATGGCATTGCACGGTTGCGTCAATGTATGGAAATGCAGTACCAAGTGAGGCTGGACGGCGTGGATTGAAAGTGTTGTCAATTTACAGTTCCCATTTCGAAAGGTTTACTATTGTTGAGAATAACACAGGACATCCAGTTATGTTAGCTAAATTATACAGTTTCAGGGATTATCTGCATAATATTCAAATCACGAAAGCTCTCTGAAGGAAAACGTCGCACGTCGCAGAGCATGCTTGGAAATTCCTGGTTTATAAATTGCTAGGAGAAAAGTGCTGCCACCACTGAATCAGAGTCATGACTAGATATAATCCTGTTAGTCTTATTTGATGAAACATTTCTACCCCCCCCCCCTCCTATACTCCTTTTCACTCCTTAATTGTCTATTGCGAAATATGTATTCTACATTTTCTTTTATCATCACTACATAGTATAAAACAAAGTCGCTTCCCGCTGTCTGTCTGTCTGTCCCTATGTATGCTTAGATCTTTAAAACTACGCAACGGATTTTGATGCGGTTTTTTTAAACAGATAGAGAGATTCATGAGGAAGGTTTTTATGCACTCAAATAAACCGAAGCGAAGCGAGGGCGGGCCGCTAGTAATATATGTTTTTGATTGTTAGAGTTGGATTATTTCTATAGTCTATAGAACTAAGCACTACAAAATAATACAACAACTTTTGTCAACAATGGCGTCTAGGTTAAAAAAGCCTTTATAGGGTTTATACAACAGTTCTACCGATTTAAACCGCTATTATTCACCGATTTAGACCTTTTGGTTCCACAGTTGTGGTAATGACGCGCTATGTTAGGTGTCCACCAGCAGACTAGATGACATAATATGGTGTTGTCATTACAGGCACGGAGACAGATTAATTTATATAGGTAAGTACTTAAATAAAATTTTATCAGTATTATTAATACTATAGATTAAAATATGCAATGCAGGTGATAGAATGATGGCTTCAGAACCGTTCAATCACCAGCCGTTGACATTGGTTTCAGAGTGAGTCTTAAGTTGAAGCCACAATATTTATAGATGATAAGAGTTATTGTTTATGATATGATATATTGTTGGGTTTTTTTATGTGACATTATTTCGATTACACAACCACTCAATGGTACCTAAGTACTTATTTCCCTAATTGCTCATCTTTGGTCGCGACACGCGTGTGTGTTTATTAAAGAAGCAGTTTTATCGAAGATATTTCTTCGCCCATGGCTCGGGTGGATAATTAAGTTAGCCACGTAGCAAGAGTACCTAGCAAAAGCTACGGGCCCCGCGCACCCACATCTCCCTGACATGTATTTCTACAGTTCTGTTTTATTTAGCACCCTACACTTAAGATATAACCTAAAACAGCGCTGGCTTACCTAATCCGGCACTGATTATAAGGGGTTGTACCTATACCTTAGGTACTAGGTAATAATGGAATTTACCTACGTCAAATTTCAAACATAGAATGACGAGCGGTCATAAAAATGGGTAATAATATATTATAACTACATACATGGAAGAGGGGCTTTCCTGTGGTTTTTTACCGATACCTACACTCACTTTACAACTTCAAATGTGAGTAAAATAAGTTCTTTGGAGTTTTATTGTGTTACACATTCCCTAGAACAGACAATTGTTATTACATTAGGTACTTTTGCTTTTTAGGGTTCGGTACCCAAAGGGTACCTATTAATATGCCTCCGCTGTCCGTCCTAACTTAAAAGAGCTGTATCCTTTGAACTGGGTTTTTTTTAGAATATGTGTTATTAGTTATGGCGGATTTAGTACCTTTTTTTATTTGTAAGAAAGTGAATTACTAAAGGGGGAAATACAAGAAACTTTTTGGTTCCAACGTATTTTTATTTTTTTAGTCGTATCGTAAAAACGATAAAACATAGTACTTTGGTAAGCGTCTTTGGTATGATTATAGTACCTACAAACCCTGAAAAAGAACAACAAATACTTAAAAAATACTAAAGGATTTCTCAAAATCGAGGGTTGCGTATGGTCCAACCCGATAAGTCGATATAAAACTTGTTGTGTCAAAAAGAACATTAATGAATACATCAAGACAATTGAAATTTGAAGAAACAAACAAAAACAAAGTTTCGGAAAAAAGTGGCTGTGACATATCTACGGACGGACAGACACACAGACAGGCATGACGAATACATAAGGGTTCTGTTTTTTGCCATTTGGCTACGGAACCCTAACTAGGTCCGTACGTATTCCTTTACAATTAATTATCGCCCGGAGCTGTATGGAAAAGTTTTGACATCTTATATAATCGTCCTAACGTATTACGATTGCATTATGCAAGTTATACATATAACTTACAACTAAATAGCGCAAACGCTGACTCAGGCGGTTAGTCGCAGTGTATTCCCAGGTGCCCAATGTTTCCAGGTGCCATCTTCAATTCCGACCGCAAACAGTTATCCCCATTCACGAGTTACGACCAACTTGATTCAATAGAATTTAGGAACGGCTAAGCATGAAATGTCGCCGTTAGCAAACTCGATTTATCTGCAAAACACGTTAATGTCACATAAAATTAAGTTATTGCCGAAGTTGCAGTATCTTATTAGGTAAAACGCTGACCTGGGAATACTCTGGATAAATTTAACGCTAGGTACCTACTAATAACGCTACTACTTTAGTCCACTATTATTATTTTCGTATTTATCTAGATATCCCTCTCACGTGTATTAGGGCACTGGATTTCACATAATAAATCTGAGATACCCGTGGCTTATATCGTTCACGAGTCGGTTGTTTTTTTAATCTAGAATTTTAGTCACGAATTGGTAGCATGAGCCTTTAATGCCATAGGTACACTATTATTGAGGTCATCTTCTGGAACTTCAGTTAATTAACTGCTGAAATTATATATTTAACTTTTAGTGGTGATAGGACATTGAGCAGGGTTAGTCCGGATCGCAACCACCATCTTGGCCTTTAACCTACAGCAAAGCAGCAGTGTTCGCGTTGTTGTGTTCCGGTGTGGGGATAAGACAATCGGTTAAATTACTAGCAGATGGGTAATGCAAGAACTGTATAATGCACAGACCACGTGGTAGGTATATTATGCCGCATGCCGAATGAGGCTTACGCCAAAGTTGCTACTAGTCGCATTTTTAAAATGCAATAAGTGGGTACACAGCACTGGATACCTAAATAAGAGATTTCTTTTTGCAGGGCTTGTCCTTATCAGATAAACTGAAGCTAATATATTCAGGAATCATCAATATATACCTTACCATAATCTGTTTAGCTGTGAGGTTATATTACTTGCCTATGATTATGGGTGAAGCCACACGAACGCAATATTGTGAGTTGTGAGTCGCGTATTTTCGGTCGCGTAATTTCTGCTGCATACAAAAGTCCAGCTGAGTTTGCGTCGCCGTGTGATCCAAACAGTTTTGTATGAAACCGAATGTAGCCGAAATTACGCAACCGAAAATACGCGGCTCAAAAACACACAAAATTACGCTCGTGTGCCTTCACCCTAAAAAAAACATTTTCTGGATCGACAGAATGAGCTCTGCAAAAGGAAATCTTTTATTCATTAACCGCCGTATAATTAACAGTACAGACGCGACTGCACATGGAATTCCTTTTATGGACTAGCCATTCTAGCCAAGGAAACCTGCTCAGATCAGGGAAACCTGGAGAAAGTGGAGAAGTAAAAAAATAACACTGTGCAAGTGCGTGCATGGCAAGAACTTAATAAAAATACATTGATGTGTCAACATTATTATTCAATCAGATTTATTCTATTCACAATAAAATTGACATCAAATTGCTATTGCTTTAGTGAAAAAATATTAACAGCATAGTTAAAGTTGCAACAGAACTAAGCTGAAAACTTGTTTAACATAATCATTAGTTACTTAATTCTTTAAGAGTTCCTATGACACTGCACTTTTACTAAATTTGCTTTAAAATACCCTGTCTAATTAATGTTTGACACTCAGATGTTGGCAAGAAATGCCTGCTGTTCTTTTTCAAGGTAATAACATCTCCATCTTCAAGTTCTAGTTTTCCACTATCTGCCATACAAAGAACTTCAATGTACAATGACTTTGGTGGCTTCAAGTTTTCAGTTAAATCAATGCCACTGTACCCAATATCTTGGCCTAAAGATCTCATGTATGTTGCAAGATTAGTGGAGTACTTAGAGAACCACTGGTATTCTTCATCAGAGAGTAGTTCTCGCACATCAGGGGGCAGCGCTGAGCCAAATTCCCAGCGCAGTGTTTTTATCTTGTTCATTCTGCTGCATAAATATGCTAGAAGGCAGCGTTTGTTGCGCTCTAAGGCTGAATGCCGTACTTGAACTGTAGTCCACAGGGATTTGTTATCTGCTGTAGCATTGCTAGAGAAAAACAAATAAATTTAATTTCCGAATTTTAGTTTACTCAATTAAAGGGATGGGGGGGGGGAGTGTGAATGATGTTGCATTATTAATTTCAATAACTTTCAGTGAACATTATTTTTATAAATAAACATCAGAGCATGTCACTCAGCTGATGCTCATTATGATAGCATCAATATATGACCATGATGATAACAATGATTGTGATAATGATATTGTATAATGGTGTAGAATGGCCAGTAGGGTGGTCCAAAAAAGTAAAGTGTTTAATATTGTTTCTTCAGAAGTTTCTTTTTACTCCAAAATATGGGCTTTTCCTAGTTGTCCATACTGTGGACAACTGGAAATAAACCAAGTTGTCTGCAGTGTGTACAACTGGGAATAATAATTGCCAGCTGTCCACACCCTCGAAATCAGGTGGACAACTGGGAATTTTTATTCCTAGCTGTTTGCACTCTTTAATTTGACTCAACTGTGTTAGTTTTTATTAATGTACTTAAGTAGATATTAAACTAAAACAGTTGAATCAAATTAAAGAGTGTGAACAGCTGGATTGTCCACAGTGTGGACAAAGGGGTATGGATAACTGGGAATAGCCTTAAAATACATGAAAATAGGTTGTACCAAGTTTTACAGCAATTGAATAAATTTTACAGGTTGTCTATACTGATAAAATAGTTTCTTATAAAAATGTATACAACTTCACATATTCAATGAGAAAGGCTTTGGACAGATATGTCGCCCACTATAATCTATATAGCAGCAGTAGGCAAAGAATATTCTAGTTCTGTTTTTGAATCCTTGTTAAGTGTACTAGATGTCTTTTTATATAAGAGTGAGATCCTCCATAAACTAAACATTTTGGGAGACCAGGAAATGACGATTTAACAAAAAAAAAAAAATTTTTTTTTACAAATAAGCAACTAATTTTCAGTGAACAAAAATAAGCTATGTGGAGATCATTGATATACTTTATTTTTCTATTTATACTATTTTGGACCACTCTAATGGCCAGTGATAAACAACATACTTACGCATCATTCATGTTCATTTTGAACAGCGCATGCATTTCTTCAAGTATTTGTCTAATCTTTTCATCCTGAAAACGTGAAAAACTTCTTAATATGCGTTAAAACTATTTTGTATGTTGAGTTTTTTACAAAAAAACAATTGAGAAGTAAAATAACAATAGTCATTATTATATGTACTAGAGGAATATTACTAGTTGATTACTTACATTAAATTGATCTATTGTTTCAGAGTTTCTTTCGGCTTCCTTTATAAGTTCTATAACTTTTTCACCAAACATTTTCTTTGTTATTCTGTAACTTAATTTACTTATTATTAAAAAAGACCTGATAAGTAAACTTAGCCAGGCTGTTAGTAATTATAAGTTATCATTATCATGGTAGGCAAAAAAATTAATACACAAGTATTACAATAACATCCCCTTGGTTCCCTTTTCTGCTATTTTCTAGCTGGGAATGCAAACGTGAATGATATATTTTTTTGCTGATGAGTTTTTACCTTATGTGCATATCTATACAGTTTTTTTTTCTTAATATATTTGGGTCGTTATCAAAAAATTTAACATAGTTAAGGGATTTAATTAAAACAAAACTTAATTGATTCCTTTGTGTAACGAAAGTTACCCATATAGTTTGTATGACTAACTTTCATTACACAAAGGATGCGATCATGTTTTTTTTTTTAATAAGCCTTTAATTATGTACAATATTTTTGAAAACGACCCTTTTACATTGCAAAATGTAAATGGCATAACTTCATCAGTCATTCAAAATCGGGTACTGTATTGAATCCATACTAACTTGACTTTACATGAACTTTATTAGGACTCCACTTATCAATTAATTAAAATAAACATGAACTGTCAGTATGAAGTCTATCGATTATTTAGATTAAATTAAACACTTCAGATAAACACTTTTAACATTAGTTGTATTTTCATGACATGAATACATGATGTAGGTACATTGATTTAAAAAATATAAAAGGCGGAATAAGGTTTAGTCGCGTAAAGAATTATATGTAAAGATAATAATCCTGAAGTGTTTATTATATGGTAAAAATAATATTGAATATAAACATGTATTGCTTTTTCTGCCAGCCGCATACTTTGCTACGAAAACTGCACATTGATAACGAACACTTAATAATAGGTACTTGAAAAAAATAGATACCTAGGAAGTAAACCTTTAATTAATTAAATAAAGGAATTATAACAAACAACTGAAGAGAAAACCGAATACCTACATTTACATCGACTGTTAATTATTATAACATAAACCCCGAACTTCACCAAATCAAACAAAACAAAGAACCCAGAAAAGCAAACAAAGGTTACATAAGTTAAGTAGATTTATAATGTGTCTAATGTAACTGTAAATACTTATTACTCGATGTAAAGTAAATTAAAAAATATACTTTATGTTGTTTGTATTATATCGCTTGTCATTTGTTTGTCATTTGTCAATTGTCAAAGACATGTCAAAGACAAACAAAAGTACGGTTTCACTTTGGACATCTGTGGTTAAAACGGAACGGAAGCCGTAGAAAAACCGAACAAAAATAAAGGCTGGCACATACAATACCGTTTTCACCCACTTCGTTTCGTTCCATCCACTGTACATCCGGTATATGACATCGGCGCAGTCTTAAAAAGTTAGTCACTCGATATCTTGATAGATATTTATAATTATGTTTGTCTGCTGGTTCATCTAGCTTTATGACAAGGTTTTGCCTGTCGGGCAAGTCATTGGATTTTGCGATTAGTGTTTTTATATAAAAAACGATTTTAAACGGATTATGTTACGTATACAGGGTGTCCCAAAAATAGCACGTCACAGTTACACCGGAGATTCCTCAGCCTAAGACCAACCAAACCGGCCTAACATGACCTCAGTAAAAGTTGCACCGTTTTCAAGTTATGCCAATTTAAAGTTTTTTCTTATTTTTCACCTCTTTTGACGTTGTAAGGGCTTGCATTTACTTTTTTTATTTGTACGCTGTCATAAATAGTTAATTAAGATGAAAGAAGTATTATTATGTCAATAACTAATGTAAAAGTTAGAAAAATACTGGAATAAACTTGACATAAATTATCAGCAAAACAGTCATTTCGACTTTGAACACCCGTCTCTCTCTGCCTACCCCTCTGGGAAACAGGGTGTGATTTAATGTATGTATGTATAGTTCTTTCGTTCAAATAGTTTGCATGCTTTTATGTGCCGCCACAATTGGTACAACGAAGCCGTCGCGGCGCGCACAAAGTAGTGTCGGCGACTTCATAGGGATGCAATGCACACTCTTTAAACGAACAAACTATATTTAATAGATTTTTGACGAGTAAAAGTACTCGTGCGGTCTAGGTACTTACTGAATGAACATCTTTGACTTTTTTTTAGTTTCGCTATTTTTACACTTACCTACTATTTTACCAGGATTTTTAGACGATTGCCTTTATGCAAAAAAAATATATCATAGATTGATGATCTGATTTTGGTTGACACCTTGGGCACAGCAGCAAAACGCTGCATTCGGCCACACTAAAAAACGGACCGGAACGGGTATAAACAGAATGTATGTTACTAGCCTTATGAACTAACCGCTCACTACCGTAAACACTCGATAGACATTCATATGCCCTTGCTTAATCTGTGCACTTGTGCGTTCGTTCTAATCTGTGGTTCGTGGGGTGGGGGCTTGACTTATAAGTTTTTACTGCGGAATTATATTTAGTTCGTTCATATATCGCTTTGGTTTATCGTTAAGCGGTTGCGTTGTGTAATGTAATTGATTTCATATTTAACATTTAAAACATGTTATCGTGCCTTTCGTAGCTTTTAATAAACAGACTAATACTTGTTAAATTATCTTAGTGACATTAGTGCCGTTTTACTTTTTAACAAAATGAGTGCCAAAAAGGAAACTGAATCGACGAAGCTGCCTGTGGAGTACAGCTCAGATTCTGGTTTTTTGTCCGGACCTATTGACTCGCTGCCCTCCGAATTAGATGAACCTACAGATAGTGACAGAAGTCCACATGTAATAGTGACTAGTGCTTCGAAAGAAGAGGAAGATCAAGGCGTGTGCTTGATATCTGGCAGCTTGGACAGTCAGCATATTGATTCCACGCCTGTCATTCAGCCTGCGGCGAAGCCCGAGGAGAGACCCGCGCCCACAATTACGACTGTCCTCGAACCACAGCGGCTTCGTGACCTCCTCTTCTCGCAAGATGTCGATGGAGACACGTAAGTTTACTAGTTTATTGCTATCAATCTCAATATCGCTATTAAAACTGTTGAATTTCTTTGTCAGTATTTCTTATTGGAATGGAATTTTGAATGTGGTAGTTGGTTTATCATTATGTAGGCGGTGGGCACAAAAGGTCAAAAGTATTGTTATTGTACAATGTATAGCTGATAAGCTGGTCTATATTTCGTTTATATCGCTATATATTCCATACAGTAGGTTGTCAACTGATTATTTTAGTCGGCAATTGAAAAACAAGTTTTTTTGTAAGTCTGCATCGCCACCCACTTAGTAAGTTTCTTTACTTCTGCAAGAACTGCGCATACATTACTTGGAATAAAAAGTCCCTTTTGATCTAAAAACATGTAGATCTGTTATTGCATTGCTATGCAATCTTTCGCAAACAAACTAAGAAAATCTAAAAGTTTTAGATTTCTGAGAGTCTTATTTAGATTTAGGGAGTATTGATAAACAACTTATATGCAGATGGACTTGCGGTCAATAGCTTCTTAATAGTCTACATTAATAGTAAAAATACGAGAACAATTGTTTCACCCTGAGCGACATTTGAGGCCTCCTCAATATTTATATTTAAATAGATGACTGTTGTTTGTTTTAATTAAATTCCTGGGGATGTCCAGATGATAAGCATTTAGCTATAATTACCATGAATCAATTGTTTCATGGTAATTTCCTTATGAATAAGGAAGTAACAAATAGGGTACTGGACAGTAATATAGACTGATTATTTCATACTGACCTCTAAGTGCAAAAAATATCAAGCAAAAACTTATTTTTGTTAATTCGAGGAGTTTTTAATTTTGAAAATCTTGTAATAGGGTATTATGACTACCACACTTATACCATCACAGTATGTAAGTGCTTCATGTAACTCTCTATACAAAGAATAGTTTCACATTTCATAAAAAGTAGCAATGCCTGCCCACTTTGCATCTGAAAATTCTTTGACCAACACAAATCTATTTTGTTTACAGACCGCTTCACATTGCAGCAGTTCACGGCTGCAAACAGACTATTGGCATGCTTATTAACCTTTGTTCAGACAAAAATTGGTTGGATATGACAAACGAGTATGGACACACAGCACTGCACCTTGCCGTAATGAGCAGGAATGCAGTAGTAGCCAAGATGCTGGTCAAGGCTGGTGCCTCCATAACCATCAGGGACTACACTGGAGAAACTCCTATACACAAAGCAGTTTCTACTGGACAGAAAGAATGCATAGTAGCCTTAGTAGACCCTATATCGGGACATCAGAGGCTAAGACCAGCCATCTTCGATCAGAAAAATTATAATGGTAAGCTAATTTTACCTAAATCTATTTTTTCCTTAGAAATAACCTTGTAGTAGTAGTAGATTTTGGTGGTGTCTTTTTTTACTTCAAGGCCATCTCGGATCAAAACACGAGAAGGACAATTTAATTATTTCTTTTAGTAAAAATACATCTACTTAATAACTTTAAATGAGCAATTCTTGATTATATAAAATTTGTATCTCAGAAATAGCTCCAACAATTTTCATGAAATTTAGGTATGCAGGGGGTTTCAGGGGCGATAAATCTAGGTTTTAAATTTAGAAAACTTACCAAAAAAACCGAGCAAAGCTCATCTGAGGGCTTATTGTCTAACGCACTCGCAATCGTAATCGTTTTCATTTTGAAAATCGAAGGCTTGTCTGCATACAAAATGAAAACAATTGCTCCACTTTGAAGCCGGTTGCGATTGCGAGTGCGTTAGACAATAAGACCTCAGGTCATCCAGGTACTGAATGTTAAACCATACAGTGCCAAGAACTGCAACTTCTTATAGTGAGAACCTTGAAGGTGTGGGTTTTGTTCATGCCTAAGACCTGGAGGGCTAGCACAAGTTGTCCGTGACCTGTTTGTCGCTCGGATCTCCCTTACTATCTAGTCTGTAAAGATAGAGATGAGCTGAGCGACAAGCGAGAAAATATAACTTGTGCTACCCATATGCATAGGGATCCTAGAATATGCTAAAATACCATGACAAAGACGAATCTGCCAGTTATCTCTTCTAAAATACTCCGCATTGCAAAGTAACTTAAATGAAATCTAGATGAGAATAGATGCATATTGAAACAAGCAAGTAGGGAAACAGACTAAAAACCCATAAGTCATTTTTAATAACAGCATGACTTATTTGTCATCCATAAGCTCGTACCTACCTACTGTGCCAAGCTCTGCTTGATTCACTAAGTAAAAACCCAACTTGGTTTCTCCGATTATGCATCGAAAGAAAAGAGCTTGGTTAAAATTACCAGGCGAAAATCGTAATAATAATTTGATTCCGTGATTCAACAAAGAAGTTTAAATATATACCTAAATCATCATTTATCGCAATTCATACGGGATCACTGATATAATAAGACTATAAGCCTTTGGTTTTTTGATGAATGCGTAGTAGGTACCCATTAGTACCCAAATGTGGCAATTGGAAGAGAGGTGCTAATAACTTGTACCTATTTTATGTGATGACCTCACCGACTAATAACCATACAGAAAAAGTCCGTTAAGTACGTAAATATGGATAATGCCGATCGCCTTGAAAAGAGGATGGCATTGTCCTTATGAAATTTCCATCCGGACCTACGCAAACGTTCACACGACACTCGTGTTTGAAAAAATACGGAAGCACTCTAGGATCTATCTTATGAATTGAATTGTCACTGGTGCACAGAACCTGTTTACTATAAGGATGGCGATACTACGCCAGCCCAGCATATTAGATTGTTTACGTGTGAACGCACCGAGCCTCGGTGACGTACGCCAAGGCCTTACTTACGTCAATGCCATTATAGAATCTCCTTGCAGCGCGTCTCTGCGCCCGACCACCGGCTAGAGTACCGACGAAGCGACCGTAACGATCGTTCAAATTCGGAATTCCCAACGACTCAATTATATTAAAAATATATTAGTCTGTGTCGCAACGAATGTTCTTTAAAAAATGAAATATTTGGGATTCCCTAAGTGTTATTCAATGCCCGGGCCTCTCGCAATAATAAAATGCTTAGTCTCGGTTTTAAATTCTCGTTATTTACATAAACGGTTTTTCCCAAAAGATTGACCTTGTCGAGATAGTTCTAAAAATCGACTATCTCGGAATCTTAATGAGCTAAGATATTATTGTGGTCGCGGAAGAAGTTTTATTTGAAGGGTCGGGCTCCTGGCAGACACAGTGGTCACCGGACCGGTCGGCGATCACATATTCGCGCAATTTGGGTATTCCCAACTCGTGATGTGACCGGTCGCGTAACGAACTGTGCCGCGGCTCGGCGAGTGAAAGCACCTTCCGCCGCTGTTTGCAACTCGCGCCGCTGCCACACATCGTTGGGATACCCCGTCCATTGTTACAACGCCTATTGAAAGTCTGTTACGTACACACAAACTGAGCAAGCAAAGTAGGTTGCTGTTGCAAATGGTTTTCCCTGATCAATGTACTACTACTGTATACTTAATGCGCCCGATGCTCTTAAAGTGAGCATGTTTACTTAGGTACACAACGACATTTTCTAACCTTAAGTGTAAAGCGCATACATTAATTAAATCACGCCTGTTTCCCAGAGGGGTAGGCAGAGACCACTTCTTTCCACCTGCTACGATCTTGACAAATCTCTTTCGCTTCTTCCACATTCATACATCGAGTCATGCACGCACGTCGATTTCGGGTACTTAAAATTCGGCCCTTTTCCAGTAAGCGCATATAGTTATTTATAAAAGTTCGAAACGTTGCAATGGTAAACCTATTTTTGAATCGTCAAGGAAAATAATACGAAGCAGAAAACCCCAGCCAACCGCAAAGCACCACGGGCCACGGACATTCCACAAACCAAAGTAAAGGAGGCTAAGCCAAGCCGCTGGAAATCCCGAAAGAGGCGTTCACAATTTCAAATGCGTTACCTTATCGGCGATATGTTTTTAAACTATGTCAATTTATACTGATTTGATTTTTATCAGACAAGGTGGGTAGACTTGTCCCCAAACTAGGTATTATGAAATAAAAAAATACAACTAAAAATAATAATTGAAGTTAATAATAAATAAGTTGTTTAAGTACGACACTCAGGAAATCTATGGAAACGTTTACGTTTCAAGGATTTCTTGTTCGGATCGCCCGCGTCGCGGACCTTAATAATAATAACGTCATAATAACGTTACGCATCACTCTTGTGATTAAACTGGATAGTTATTTTTATGCAAGATAAGACAGCAGCCTCATCATAATACGTTCTGGAGCATCTTCTATATACATAGAACGCACTTTTTAAATTAAATTTAGAATTGTCTGTCTTGGGCCGAGGACGAGATATACCATCAAAACTCCACACCAAACAAAGGGCTTATGATTGCGCCACGATAACGCCGTTTAAGATATTGTTTAGGCAGCGCAAACAAAGCGCAAAAGCGTCTTTCACTTTGTTGGTTATCTGCCTGTGCACCGCTCGACCGTTGGGTTTCCCAGACTCGCGCGGGTTTTCCAATGTCAAATACCCCGTACCTACATCTGCGGGCCGGGTATTATAGTCGTATTTATGGTGTGGAAAAAACATCTGTTACTTTCTAACCAGTATGTAAGTGCGAGAGTGACGGATGCTTTATCCACCGCCATAAAGGCGACCGTAATACGGGCCCTGGTTTTCTACATTCCATTTCATCCTCTCTGTAAATTTTACTTAGCTAGCATTGATGACCGCACTTTCTGATTTATGTACGATGTGACCATAACCTCAAATTTGGACAATTATTTCTTACTTCTTTTAAAAAATCTATTGAAAAACTTTAAAACATGAATTCCGGAACCAGTAACGAAATTCAGGAATTGAAGCTCAATATCTCAATGAGTTCCGGAATTAACAGTCATTCGATATTGCATACCCTAATTTGGCCTATGACTCGTATGAGGACAGTATGACTATTCTTCGTGACGTGACGCAATGATAAAGTTACCGTTTCTCAATTTTAGTCCTTAACTATGTACACGTTTTTGAAAACAGCCCTTTAGGTACATAGGTTATGCAATTTTTACAGTTACCAGAATGTTTTCTCTGATCGCAAGACTATGGATTACTCCAACATAACCGCAGCAGTTTGAATGAGAAGTGACCGGTAGAGGCACTTTTAGACCTTTAGATAATATTTCCAACGCATTAAAAAAAGCGCCGCCCTTTATCCTATCTTCTTTTTGCGATGTCATTGTCAAATAACTGAAATAGAGATGAGAATTAGAGAAAGGATATCTCTAATTCTTGTAAATTACTTGTTGGGTTGCCCTTCATTTGCTGATGCGATGTCATAATGCTGGATTACCCGCTGCTAATGTTCTAGAATTCCCTGAATACCAAGCATAATGATAATTGCAGCCATTGATATACGTCATAACTGTCATAAGATTTAGTCAACTTAGTCGTAGTTTCCATGGAAATGCTACCCAGTTCTTACGAACCAGATGAGTCAACAAATGGGTGGGAATATTGATCCTTCCTCGACATCTATTCATTATCAATAACAGGTAGAGAACCCGAATGAATTATATTAAATCTCATTACGGAAACGGTAAAAATAACTTTGACCAGGTATTGGCGAGAAGTGATGTTATGCGGTCGCGACTCGCGAGCGCCCCTTTAGCTAGCCGCCACATTGCTTGGAAAACCCCATCTGTTGCGTCGCCAGTCCCCCTTCCCCCTTTACCGCTGCCCCGCCGCCTGCGCGTGCGGCGCTCGCCACACATACCTGTATCTATATCTATGTATACATCGGTTCGCTCACGCAGTCACGTCTACATTTATTCAATCAAGTCTGGCGCGTGTAAGTTTACAAGTACAAGTACAAGGCCTTTCTTCGACATAGCCTAAACAATATTGTTTCTATTTTGCCCTTCTCTTACTTTGCCATGAATTGAAAAGGAAGAAAGAAATTAACAAAGCAGTGTAAAAAACGATCAGCGGCAATATTGCTTTGGTAATAATAAGTAGGTATAACTTCAGAAATAGGTTAGGTCTAAATAGTTTTCTTAAAATAATCATATATGAATATGAATTAATCTATAAATATATATCTAGGCAGTCATCGGCGTGCGTCATGCTTTCTGCTTGGTCCCAAATATAAAGAATTGCGCCTACATGTACCTAATAAAGTATCTGCGGCGAGCTCAGGACAAATGGGTGTAATGTAAACCATTCTTTACCATAATATTTATTTACTTTATAAGCAAAACGCTAATGTAGGTAGGTAAGTGTTTATACCTAATACGATTCAAGTTCAAAATGAAAAATTAAATTCTTACCTCGCCGCAGACAACAATAATGTTCTTCGGTTTTTGACTACAGCTTAAATACGCGTTTAGATCAGTATGCAGTACCTACATAGATAACTATTTTTGCTGCGTCGCAAATAAACTTGGATATTGGCCAACGCTCGAATTCGACTAGGCAGATTCGGGGGAGTAAGTGGAGAGAGTGAGCGTTGACCTACATAATACTTCTTTTCCGCATCTAAGTAAAGATAAAGTCTACAGTAATATATGTCATAGCATCGGCGTAGTGTCCTGGCTTCCACTGTTCTCTTTTAGCTTTATGTACTCCTGCAATCTGACGGAAAGCGAAACGTTCTGTTTTTTCCTTATTTGTTTTTACAACGAGGTTTTTGCCTCAACTACAATGGTTTTCTGAGTAATTGGCCATTATTTCAGCCAATGACCTGTGTAAAAGTTGATAAGTCATTTGATTCGAAATGCTTTTATGTAGGTTATGTTATGGAACACGAATATTTTTTTGTGTTATTGTTGTACCTACGACATTTCGAAGAAAGTGTTTTGTCGCGAGAATCGCGTTTAATCAAATAGTTGTTATTATTCTCGTTATTTTTTGGACTGTTATCACAATTACCATTATCATACCATGATCCCGTGAACTAACAAAATTATCATTTGGACGAATTAAAGTTACCAAATCCGTTATGCCGATTCCTACATAAAAATGAATTAGCTACCTTCATAAACATTTACTTGGTGTTTTGTTGGTGAATTCCTAAAAAACATAAAATAGAGGTAAATGCCTACACCTAGTTAATCCATGTTCGTTTTTTCTCTTTCAGGTCAAGCTTGCGTGCATCTGGCAGCCAGGGCAGGGAGTGAGGACCTCCTTAGAACGCTCGTGCATTATGGAGCCAACGTCAACATCAAGGTAGGGTTCTATGAATTTAGGACTGAGCCGCCATACTGGCTAGAACTGGTGTTCCGTAATTAGAAGTATGTTTCATTTATTTATTGAGACCTATTGAACGAGTTCAAACTCAGTAAGACTACGTTAAGCGGAGATCCCGTCTCAAAATAGATTGAATGACTTATGTTGAGGTTAAACAATAGCATTCCTTGAAACAGTGAACGTGAAAAGTTTGTTTGTCATTGGTGCAGAGGTTTCCCCGAAATGGAAAACCCGTTATTACCAGCTGATAAAGTGATATCTCACCTCGCGCTGGGTTTTTTTACCACTCAACATATACGTGCTTATCATTCGAGAGGATAATCAACTCTTATTTCTTGAATGTGCATTAAGTTGTTAGGTTTTGCTGTTACAATAACAAAGAAGCAAAAAGTTTCAAGTTAACTGAAAACTTGTAATATAAACTCCCATTCGAGAATAGCATGTTAACGTTATCATCAAGCGCCTAGAAATGTGTTAAATAATAACACATACTATCTAAAGTACCATCACGTCAAATTTCGTTAGTTGGAAAAATAGTCTTGTGTCAGTTAACTAAAGTCAAAAGTCACTTTGACAAATGTCCTAAATTTAGGACGCTGTTGGGCCTTACGAGGCTATTGTTGTAAAGCGAAAGTAACTCGTCTGTTTGGCTGATTTTGTAATCAGTAGTTGAATAAATAAAATAATGATTAAAAATAGCAACGAATTGTTTAATCTGAACGAAATGTGTCACATTTTCGATTCGATTTTCGAATTTTGACCACTAGTTCAGTTAGGTAAATACTGATCAAATAATGGGCACTTAACCGCTTGAACCTCGGGAAAGGTCATGAGCTCTCCACGCGGAAGAAGTCGCTGGCAGTAGCTGTTTTTCCGTAAAGTTATCTACAATTAAGTCATGCGATTTTGCGTTGATAATTCACTCAGGTGTGGTAAATAACAAGGGCAAGGCAACGTTGCTATCAAATGCCATTAGGAAAACCCAACACGCGGCGCCAAACCGCGACAATGCCTAAGGCACATTAGTCATTAATATTTATGCATTAATAGACTTAATTATTAATTACATAACGCATTTAAAATGTAAATGTCAACAGCCGTAATTTCTAGCCTGTTAATGTTTCTATAAAATATTTTTACTTTTATATTTAGGTACGTATTATGGCGTTTTATTAACATTTATTTACTATGTTCGGCTAGCACACGTGTACGTCATCACAAGATCTCCGTGGTGCTTAGTTAAATAGCCACTATACTACTTGCTTTACTACGATTCGGTTTTCTTTTCGATTAGAATGTGAAATTTGTGCGACTATCTAGGTGATGGATGACTTTAAAAATTACTCGAGCGTTCCCATTGGAACTTCAAAATTAACATCCAACTTGGTACGCATTAACATCTTTAAAATACCATGTAAATTAAGGAAGTTTTATGTGAACACTTCTTGTTCAAATTACATATATAAACGTAGTACAAATGCGAACTTATCCCTTTAAGGCGAGTGCGTGGGCCTCGAAAAGTATGTTTCATGAATTAGTAGGAGCCTGAAAGAGAGTAGGTAGTAGCTCGTACGTTTTTCTCGCCCCCGTGTAGTTTTACGAGCCGCGTTAAAGCGGCTGTTCAGGACCGTTACCATAAGTTACAATTACCGTACTCTTTGTCCCTCGCACTTTATAAGAATACTGTGAGGGGAGGGATAGAGCATTCAACTGGCTAGCGACTGGGTCGCATGGACTTCGGTCGTATCATATGTGACAAGTTCTATCGTGAATGGTTTGGTCGTAATGCAGGCCGTACGATCAAGGTTATGTTGCAGTTTAGAAGAACCAGTCATCAAACCTTGCGACACTGACAACACAAGAGTAATTAGAGGAGCCATTATTTATTTAGTTAAGGGGTTGTGTATAAATATAATAATGAATCTATTTTCTTTCAGGAGGGCCGGGCTGGTTGGACGCCGCTGCATATCGCTGCGCAGCGCAACGACGAGAAGCTGGTGGACTTCCTCTTGCGTTGCCCAGGGCTGGACAGCTCGCCGCGTGACTACGCAGGCCGCACGCCGCGCCGCCTCGCGCGCCGCTCGCGCCTCGCTGCCGCCTTCAACAAGGTCGATGACGACTCTGACACGGAGACTGACTCCGACGAGGAGGTGAGTTCTCTTCTCTCTCATTAACCCGTGGAACATACACATGTATGCAAAGTGCATACATACCTTCACGTCTGTCTCCCAATGGGGTAAGCAGAGACTGGAACGCCAGGTGCATCAGTCTAAACATACAACTTTCGCTTCCTCTACAGTCATATACATACGTATTACAATATCAATTATTTCGAACCACTCTTGAGTTCCATTCCAAATTCAAATATTACAGTGTCCTACGTTGAACGCGTCAAAGTTTAAACGGGTCAAAATAAATATCCTGTTCCCTTCTATCAGTCTTATTAAAAACCACTGTGCCTGTTTGTAAATGATGATAATTGATAATACGAATCTTAAGTTTTTTTTTTGTACGCAGGATTACGACAGTGATAGCGAGCAGCTGTTCGAAAAAATCGGGTCGATGAAGAGCCCGCAATCGATCAACGTGGTGTAATGTTATCGCGGCGCCCTAGTAACGCAATTCAACTGACCCCGGGGCCCAGGCCTCACTTACGTTATTGTTGTACGTCGTCGGGCCCAGGGTCCGTAGCTCGCCACGCGATAACGCCCACACGACAGGCCCCTATGCAGTGTTCACTTACACTTATCTATATGTAAACATTAATTCCTTTGTGAATTAGACAGTAAAGTTCGGTGTTTGTCTTCCGTTCTATGAATTTTATCGAAAGAGTATATTTATCGGCGTGCCGTTATACTTGGGGTTTAACGCGCAGACTGCCGACGCCGGCGCCGCCGCGCGGCCGGCCGCGGCGGTCACTCGCGGCAGTGATGGTGTTGCTCGCAATACATAGTCATTATCTGTATCTGTGTTCATAATGTTTGTATGAGTGTAAATTATTGTAAATACGGTAATAAATGTGAAGTTGTCTGTTTAAAAGTATTTTGTCTTGCTCTTACTTTCGTTTGAAAGCAGAAGTTAAGGCAGTTCAGAATTAGTTCATTCCTGGCTCACAGCCGCTCGTGGTACTAAATTAGCACTTCTATGTCTGTATTTATAGTCCGAAGACTCTGGACTGGCCCTCTACCCTCGAGGGCTAACAGAGTCGGACGGAACTAATTGAGTAATGTAAGCGTGGCTCATTTGCAGCTTTTGTAGACTTCCAGTGTGGATGTTGTCACGTGAGCGGGCAGGTTATCTCTAGCAGGGAACCTGGCTGACGGTCGTTGCAACAATAACATAAGTGCACAAACTTTGCCTCCTTCATAAGCGAAAGTACATCAAGAGATTTATTTGGAACTGTGACTTCGCTTCTGACAAAAAACATTTGCAGTTTATTTTTGCGAATATCGCAATGAATTTAAATTTAGAAGATTGAAAATGCCATAAGTTTGTCAATTTTGCCATGAAGAACCAGCTTTAAAAAACATCTTAAATCCTTGAAGTACTTCGTGGTTATAACACACATTAACTAAGAAAATGTTTAAACGCACCAGTTAACATACCACACTATCAAAACAATATCAATTCAAAATACAACTGTATTTTAAACTCAACTTTAATGCAACTTCTATGAACTTGAAACAATCCAGCAAGTGTTTTCAATTGATACTGTTTAGCACGAGTGCGAACCACGACAGCGAAATGTATTAGGAAATCTGTATATTTCGACTGGCACGCAAAAATATCGGCTGTGGCGATCATAAGCTAAAACAAATTCTTTGACAAGGGTTATATACCTAACTATGCGGCATTGATAATTAAATCAACTTTTAACCAGTAGTTTGCAGAACATAGGGCGACAAGAAGTTTGCGGAGACCGCAGCGGAATCTTCTAAAAAAACCTATAACAATACCAAACCTACCTAAGGCTGAACTTCCGCCAGAGCTATGCGAATACGCTAATGGGGGAGCGACGATAAACTCACTAATCGAATTGCTTGCCTAACTTCGCAGCGCCGCTCTGGTAGAAAAAAGGCTTGTAAGATTCTCTTTGTCTTTATTAGGGACTTAATGCAGTATAAGTTCCCCACATTTTTCGACGCGAAATGGGCTTAAGCCGGTCAGAAAAGTCTTTATGTTTATTAAATAGTTCCACTAGGCTAGCCACGTTCGCGTCGAAAAACATTCAAGGGATGCGGGCTAGGGAAGTGCGTGGAGTCGACTCAAAGTTAATGAGTTTAAAGACATAAACGTACTATGTAGAAAATATCCAAATCACTAAGTGACCGTAACTTTCCGGGGGGAGGAGCAGCGCATGACTGTCTAGAAAGGTACACCAGTGTTAACTAGGATGTCATTAATGATATAAGATATAAAAATAACAATTGTACTGTTGGCTAAATCACCAACGAAAATGACATAGATGTTTTGACACAAGCTCTGTGTAAGAGGCAAAAATGAACGCACTGGTATCTAAATGTAGCAGCTCGACTGTACTTCGCATAGTCATGTCGATAAATATCAAAACTACGTGGCTCCAGCGGCCTTAGCCAAAATGTATGGAATGACATTCTCATACGTTACGATAAACCACGTGGTCAACTATCATCCATACATTTTGAGCGATAGAAAAGAAAAACGATAGTTAAGGGCCGTAACTTTTCCACGGAACTGCTTTGAAAACGATACGTTCCCGCACGAAACGGTTGCGATTGTACAGCAGGTGTCCGTTGCAAGTTGAAATATGTACATTTTTAGCATGTGTCCTTATCTATTTTGACTCGATGTACTTATGTAGTTAAAAAGAACAAAATATTCGTATTTATACTGTTATAAAGAATATATTAATAAAATCGTTTTTTTTACCTCCCAACAAACAAAACAAATAGTTTTTATATGTATAAGTACCTTACTTACTTAACTTATGCACGCTCAAGAATCGCTCGGTGATAAGTGTGTTTACGGCCTGCCTCGGTATAGTCTGACAATGTTGGTAGACACGACTTGTCGTGTAATTCTAGCGCATGCATAGGTCACGTTAATAAAGCTTCATTTACACCTGCCTAGCTCCGCTACCTACGAGAAATTATGCCTCCGATTTGGATCGTGGAAAAACCCGAGATTCCTGCCTGCAAGAGTTTAAACGGGTTTTTAGGGGTTTGGATTGCAGTTCGGACTGGTCATTGACACCTTATAATTGTAAGTAAGTAGGTATTTGCAAACGTTTTTATCAACGGCTGCGCGCGCATTGCATGTAGTGTAATCATGTAATGTATGATCGAGAACGAGGAATGCAACGGCGCGAGGCCATTCCCACGGTCCGAAACTTAAGTATAAACACGGACAAGTATGTTGTCAATCCAAGAACGAGACATTGACAGGACAGGATGAACTGAAATAGTGGTGGGGCGTGCCCTCGAAGATTAAACCCAAATCATTATTTGGCATACCGTATCATTCGAGTTTTTGAAGTAATTTTTAACATACGTTTAATCATAATAAACATACGTTTTATAGCACACGATCGTTTCAATTTAACCTTAATACTTGCAAATAATAGGACATGCAAGTATAAAGTTAGTTAAAGGGTTACGAGGGTACTAATTGTTACTAATGTAATAAATGTTGGTTTCTTCCATCTTCGCGGCATAAATAAATAATCAATTGCACAGACGTGATATTTTAATTTTATCCAGCAGAATGGAATAAGTAATTCCCAAAGAAATAAAGACTCCTACGCGGACTGAGTCCACCACATCATGCTTTTATAGGACTGGTGGAAAATCAAGTATCATGACATTTAAATCCTATTACTACACTGGAGTTGCAAGCCCTAAATTTGAATTTCCCTTTGATTCTGGTAGACCTATTAAGCAACAATAAATAAAAAAGTTTACAAAACCGCGTTTCACCTAAATCCAAAGTATCCACTGGATCGACTGGATCTTATAGTTTATATATGTTTTTTAGACTTGATTTTTATTCCTAAACAATATCAATCAATAAACATTTTATTTTATTTGTTTCTTTCCAAGAAATATTTTCTACACATAACCTCTACACTAAGTACCTATATACAAAAATCATGATATTAGAACTACGTTTAAGGGGAAAAAAAGTTATCGCATTTTGTATGGAAATTTTTAGCTTCTCGATTTAATTATAAATTGCGTGGACGATTTAACGCTCTTGGATCTCGTAAAAGGTTAATGGAGATAACAACAAATACTCGCGAAGTGACGCAAACGCAACATGCTATCTATGGCACTTATAAAAACGATTAAATATTCATAATTATATCATACCATTTAATAGGTACATTAAAAAGGCTTCTGGTAGCAATCACAGCCAAACGCGTTTATTTGCCAATTTAACAGTCTACGCTACGTAAACAAATGTGGCGTTATCTATGAAAAGGGACCTTATTGACGATGTCGCTTACGCCGCACTGCGTCACGGGACGTTGTATTTATATCGGAGCATCGTTAATAATGGCGGAAGCGAATAAGGCCCCTGTTCATAGATAACGCCTCAAATAAATTTATAAAATGAAGGTCAGTAAAGTCTATAAGAGAACTGGGTGGTTATTATGACATAGCTATGCAGCTCAGTTTACGCTGCGAGAAAAGGACAGAGCTATACAACTGCTATAGCTCTGTCCTTTTCGCTCGCCGTAAAATGAACTGCATAGCCATGTCATAATAACACCACTGGCCCTATTCTCCTGGCTAAAACGATATTGCCTTTGAAGTTTTATCGTACTGTTATAAACTCAGCCGCCATTACTGCCAAGAGTTTACTAAGAGATATCGTAGCGTTGACAATGCGATAAGACTTCAAAGGAAAGTTCGGTGATACTGAAATACCGCGTGAGTAACGAATTGAATAAGTTGCAAAATGTATCTACTGACTTACTCGCTAAGGTGTATTTTGTATCTTATTTATTTTGTTCGTTATGCGATTTTGCAACTCGTGAAGCCCAGTGTGCCATAGGAAGGATAATCAATGCAATTTAATATAAACTATATTGTAACGAAGATAAAGATCATTTATTTTTGTTTCGAATTTGAAAATGTTTTTTTTAATGCAGAGGCACGGTACCCTTACCAGTGGGCTTAGCATGCGAGGCGAGGAGAATACGTCAAACGCGATTTAGTGTTAAATATGTCTATTCCATATTCGAACGTAATCGCGTAAGGGTAAACATTTAAGGTTTTAAATAAAAGTGTATTTTGTGTGAATTGAGGCCTTTTATTACTAAGCATCTTAAAGTGTGACGTTATGTCATATTTTCTTATTTTCATATGAATGATGTAAAATATAACAGTAAATCTCGCGTAGCATACTAAGCCCGCAGAAGATTCAAATTCCTACACACAATAATGTCTTTGTTTTCAGTATGGTGGGCCTCACGAGGTTATCACCGACGATATGATAGCCGGTAGAATAGAGGCACTGATTAAATTCACGGTTTGTTTCAAGCCTTAAAAAGACTTGAAGACTTGAAACACTGCATGACAATGTAAGAAATACACAGACGATGTAATTTAAATTACCGAAAATTATATTTAAACTGTAGACTATTCAGTAGAGGGTATTTTGGGTAGATTGTTTGTGATGTATGTAATAACTAGGCGGACTGTACACTTCAACAACTTTAGTTTTAATACGCTTCACACGCTTATAATTATATCATGATTCGTAGACGTTGACATCTGATCTACTTTCTCTCGAAGTGCCTTGAAAAATTATGACAATACAATATTGATACATTCAGCAGTACTTAATATTATTATCTAATATTATGCTCTAAAATATCTGACACGCTGACACATCCCTCTAGTAAGTGTGATGTACCCTTGTTTCATCGACATTCATTTCATAGAAAGTATCACTTTGCAGAATTTTCGTTTCATAGAAAGTTATTTTTTGCTGAATTGTAGATTTCAGGTTATCTTAAATATAATTCACGTAAATTAGTGTCGATGAAACAAGGGTACACCCTAGTAAGTGTGCCATCAGCTGATTTATTATGATAACAAAAAACATGGTGCACATGGGACATAGAACTATCTCAATGGTTTGACAACTAGTAGGCCCACTGAGACTGGACTTGTTTGACTTTTCTTTGAATAAAGTACGTGTGATTCGTTTTTCAGTAGAAAATATCTAATATTTGGTAACCCATTACTTTATCGAATTTCATTTCATTTTCACTTCATCGATTGTTTTATTTAATGAAACACTATTTTCTGCTGGAACCATGAAGTTTTTAGGATATTTTAAGCATTAATGATGCAAGTTAAGTTAGGTGAGTCTACAAAAAAAAACTCATATGGCAAGAAATCCCTTTCGATGAAATGAAAATTCTGCGTAATGATTACGTTCGTTGAAAGGTGATTCAATAAAATAATGTACCCCTTACATTTACTATGCGTGCAATATCAAATGCAGTTACTATTATCAAGGAATTATATTGAAGATGCTAATAGTAGCAAGGCACTGATGACTTACAAGTTACTCAATAAAAATAATTAACAATTATAAAATTAATAGCTAATTATCATTTGTGCAAATCTCATTCTATTACTAATTAAAAATAAGCGTGAACACCGATCGATAATTCTGCGACGTGATTTCAAGAATTGCTTAGTGCGTAATGAGCAATTATTTAATTCGCGTTAAGTTTCAAACATTCCATATGGCAGCAATTTCCCCGACTAGAGAATTCCGCACCATTTTCCCTATTGACGTGATTCCCAGCGCTACCACTACACGAGATGTTCACAAGGTAAGGCGGCTTTGTAAATTTCCAGTGATTCAAGTAACGGTTTCTCTAAAATAACATTTATACAATACTTATCTGGAATGATAAATAAAATCACGATGACAGATACATTATTAATTGGGATTGTTCATATTTTTGCAATTACTCTAATACGAAAACCATTTCGAGGAATGGGGTTTTAAAGCCGTTCTGCATTATTAAGTTTTTGAAATATTTATCTATTTCGGATATTTCGACAAAAGTATATTTAACCTTTGTTTGACTTTCGTTTTTGGCTTGAAGCCCTTCTAGGTGTATCTTACGGGTTAGGTGAAAACCGCTTGAAATAGTATGTTTTAATATATTATTACAATCACTTTTTATCATTAGATATCATTTAATTGTTGTAATATATTAGAAAATGCCAGCCCAAATCAAAAATTATCATGTCATCCATAAAATGTCTGCTAAATAAATAAAGATATTCAAACAAAACTATTGGGTCAAATACAAAATGAATGATTTCGGTCTCTTAAAATTACCCATTCTTTCAAATTAGAATGCAAAAACAGTGAGTTATTTTTTTTGGTCTATCCCAATCGTTTGCATCGTGTTGTCCAGTAGTGCCCTCATTGGTACTTGTTTTCGATTGAACCATATTGAACTAAGTATTTTTTTATCTATCTGTGTATACATTATTATAAAATTCTTGTATGACGTGACACACAACGCACAGCATATACCTCTGTACTGAAGCACTTGATTGGAAGGAATCTTCCGAACCGATTTTCGATAATCGGGAAATATCGGGCGTCGTCCTCTAGTAAGTATTAACATCTGTAGTTATTGTACCGCCTCTTAACTATGTTTTTTTGTCACCATTTTGTCACGGAGTAATAGTGGATTTATGAAAAACGTTAATTTTACGAATCTATAATTTTAATTTATGCAATCAGATTTTTGAAAATGCGATTACAGTAAAACACCAGAATAATGTATGACAATTTGTCATTTTTCACAAAGAAAGGATATCACCGGGGTTTCATACATGTTTGGTCCAAATGTGTAGGTGCCGGCCAAATAGAATTAATGCTATATTATGTTAGAACTTGTCTATCTGAGCATTTATTGTTATGGCAATTTGTAAGGCAAATGACCTTGGTTTTATTTGAGTTCTGAAATTCTTTGTTTGGGTGAATTATACTAACAAAAACAAATGAATTGTTTAACCATAACTTGACATTTGAACTTATTTTGGTAAGATACGGTGGCTCCAAAGTTATTTTTGGCATGAGTATCGTGTATTGTGTGTATTTGGGGGTTTTTATAAATAAACAAAAAAGAACCATCTACATAATTATCATGTGCATTGTATAATATTTAGTGCATAGTAGCCATGCGATACATTTTCCAGGAATAACACCCTCAGCTTATGGCTTGGGAATATTATTGTTGTTCCAGACGATGGTGATTCTTTATCATTGAATTAAACGAAGGCGCCTGCACATATATTTTCATTTAATTATAACAAATCCCTAAATAAACTCAACAAAAGGTCCTCATAAAACCATGGATATTGGTACTACAGCTTTGGTGCCATAATAATAAATGTTCAAGTGAACAAGTTATAATAAAATATAGCTTTATTTCTTTTTTGCCGGCAATTTCGTATTTGGACCAAAAAAGATGATGTCTTTTGTCATATTTTTTAAGAAGTTTATCTATGTATAGGTACATACTTTGAGTTTAATTATTTCTTAAATAATAAATCATCTTTTTCGTATAGGAAGAAAAGCAGAACAGCAGAAGTAAAAAAATCTTATACTTTGGTTGTTATTTTTGCTACAAGTGCCGAAAGGAGCAGATTCTTATTAAGCGACGAAGTTTTAAAACCAGCAACTGGAGACAAAATTATTCTGACTTAGATACTTTATTGGCAGTTGTAGTAAAAAGAAGTAAGCTTTTTTACACCTATCTTCCGTTGAACAGTTATGTCTAATATATACACAGTAAAACTTTCAAAAATATGTAAACACGACTCCGCTGCATGGGAATAAGCAAGATACAGGACAGGACAGACGCATACGTCCAAGATACAGGCCCAGCCTAGTTTGGAGTCTGACAGATATTTCATGTAATGAAACCTGTTTTAATAAAAAAACGATTTGATTTGAGTTGATTTGATTTGAAGTATCTACAAGTAGTACAGTTCGACAAATTAAAATTAAAATAAGGTTGTCGCATCGCATCTCTGTTGTCCATAAAGCTCTGACTGGTCCGATCGTCTGTTACGACTTCAAGATTTTGAACACATTTGGTTCGCTCAATTCGCTGCAAAATAATAGTAAGTATTTCGTTTAAGGTTGATCCTCATGTTAATTTACCCAATACATAGCAACCGTATAACGGCTGCTGTCAAAAAACAATTTATACTTTATGACATTAACTCAAAATTCAAATTTAAACTAACTATAGTTTTCTTGCCGCTTGAAGGGATAGTTAAGTGTTGACGGTTTTTTGAGTTATGACGAAAACATTTTTTTTTTTAAATTCTTACGAGATTCGCGAAAAAAACAAACATCTATACAATGTTTCCTTTTGTTTTTTATAAATAATTCAAAATATCCGGAAATTGCGTCGATTTACGATTTCGAAATGAAATATTAGCTAAACACTGACTTGGGCGCTACTGGACGCACGACGGAATCATTTTCATGTTATCATTTACTTACTTATGGTAATTGTTTTACACACACTATGAGAAATACGTGTCACACCAAGTATCAAAATATAAAACGATTTCTACATATTATTATAAACTTCTTAACTAAATTTTTGTTAAATAATGTCCAAACAGCATCACTGTTAACTGGCCAATAGTGAGCCTTATTGTAAGGTGACAAGATTCAAAACTGGTCAGTTAACTGTGTTGCTAGAACTTAAGGTTCATTTACAATGGATGTAAGTGATGATGTACCTAGTTTCTTCTTTGAATATTCTTTGTCCACGTTAGATCGTGATTCTTAATTCCTAATTTGATTCTTACTCTGATCGACATAATTAAACACAAGAAAAATCTAAAATAAAATTCCTAGTCCACACAAATTTGAACGTGACGAGAACACAAAACCGATCCCACTACGATCAAATCTCAGTGTAGTACGTTGGCCTGTTAATTTTAAGCAAATCGAATACATTAGGAAACACGAAGGTCGTGTTGAAGCCGATCAAGCCATACGTGAAGTATTTGTAGCACAGCTCAACAATGATTTTGTTCTTGTTGTCTAGACTGTCTTCTGAGTTCCTGAGTTCGTTCTTGTCCTTACCGAGGAGCGCGCAAATGAAAGCGTACGAGAATGACTTGCCGAAGGCTCTGGTGGCCAGAACGCCGCAGAATCCTAGTACCGTCCTGAGGATGGTGCAGCCAAGCATTTCGATGGAGGGCCAGATGATCTTGTAGGGTGGCGGCGCGGTGGCGGCCGCCATGTTCCCGAGCTGGTAGTTGGTCCAGGAGCCCGCCAGGATGCCGGCGCACACGCTCACTATCATCGTCGTGTCGCCCCTGGAAACAGACAACGTTGTTAACCTTTTCAACGCTATGTCAAATAAAAAGTTGTCACTCACATGCCATTGACAGCTCATCACGAGAGCTAATGTCAACTTTACCTCATAGACAATCAAGTCTATTTTCCACTGTCACCCATGACTGATATATCAGTCGTTGTCTTTGAACCTGCGGTGCTGATATATAAGTCGTTGGCGTCGAAAAGGTTAACTTTTTGAACGCTTTACGTCGAATACAAAATGTGTCACTCACGCGCCAAACATGTTCGCTATGCTATGCAAGTAACAACTTAATTGACGGATGTAGCCGTCGTGGTATCATGGCATGACTTTTATTTGACGGCCAGAGCCGTCTGTGGCGTTCAAAAGGTTAAGTAAAGTGCCTATATAGTTTTGTTTTCAGTGTAAAGTAACACCTGCTATATTTGGGTTCATTAATAGATCGGAAATCGTACAATTTCCCAGAGCGAGACGGTCTGGGAAAAATTAATTTGGCCCAGAACCGTTCAATTCAGAAACTTGGAATTTTGTAAACGCACGATTTTTTTCCGTTAGTTCATTACACGAAGGTTTAATAAAACAATATCTAATATCCTATAAATTGTTTATTCATTTGTACCACTCTTCGAATACAAAATAATTTAGTTTATTAGAAAACATATTTATAATATTGAGGGCGCGATTGTGTTCACAGACAACTAAGTATTGACATGTGTCATTTCTGTTCATTTATTTCCAGATTATAATGCGCACCACGTAACATGACCCTGCGTAAAAGTCGATTAAAAGTAGGCGGTAAGGGGCGCGGTGTGAGGGGAGCGCGCGTTACCATAGTGACCGCTTTGTTACCTGCGCGGTAACCGCCATTTTGGTTCATGTTACGTGGCGTGGGGAGAGAAGGAATAAGATCTTACCTAGTGGGCGTCCACTTGTCAGCGTTGGGGTGGTAGACGATGACGAGCACGGAGACAGCCAGCACGGCGGCCGGCGCGAGCGCATGCGTGAGAAGCCAGCCGTCCAGCCGGTCCACCAGCGGGACCAGCACCACTAGCAAGCCTGATGACATCAGCAGACCAGCTGCTATGTCCTGGGGAGGGGCAAATCGCACTTTTACACAAAATGAAAATATACATGACATGGTAAATAAATAAACACAATTAAAACAAATGTTTGAAAGAGACTTTCAGCCGCCACCTTGATTTTTAAATAATTCCTTAACAATTGATTTTACCATAAAAGTATCTAATATTATTATACAATTAGAATATTCATTAATTAAAGGTTTAAAAGTATTATGGGAAATATAAACAAGACGAAAATGTGCAGAGTTTGTCTATACATGTTTTTTTGAATGACTTATAACCAAAAAATTACAAGCGGCGAAAGGAAACATTTTTACAAAAAACATTTAACTCATTCCTAATTCTCCGACGGCGCGCGAAAAGAAAACGACATCATCATGAATTTAAGTTTACGTTCATATTTATATTTTACTTCATGTGTATGTTAGTAGGTAGTATTTATGTTTAGATTATATCTTGCTTTGAACCAGTTATACGGTTGGAATGGGATACAATTTGGAATACTATGCAAACCCGATAACAATGAAAAATTATAGTATCTAAGAGCTGATGCCATGATTGAATCGGAAGGTGGCAACAGGAATCCAGCTGTACAGTCAACAGCATAAATAAGTGATCATTTATGTACCTTGTCGCTTTCAATCGTTTCACAATTTTGTATGACATTTCAAACACGACGTTAAAGTGACAAGGTACATAAATGATCACTTATTTATGCTGTTCTGTTGACTGTACTTAACGTAGACCAGTAAAGTTTGGTTTCGTTGCTTTGGTCCCGATAAGCAGATGATGACTGCATAGTAAAAAGTACAGTCGGCAGCAAAAACTTGTAATTTTTTTTCGACCTAAACTTATGACACTCAAGTGGAAAGTATAGGTCGCTTAAAAAAAGAGAACCGCTGATCTATAGTAAGTACGCACCAGTACGCTGTGCATGCCCAGGTAGACACGGCTGACGCAGATGAGCGTGCACCACGCGACCGCCAGCGCCACGCCCCACGCCGCAGGGTACTCGTATCTAGAGCGGTCACACATTTAGGGCTGATTTATAGCGATAAATGTATCGCCGTGCAGGCACTCCCACCGCCGACGATGAGCGGGAAGCGAGAAGAGCCAGCGTTCAACTATTAATACACCGTGCCCGGGACGTACCCGAAGTATTTTAACCATTGATTCTAGACCCTATTTGGAGTATATAATGTGGTATAACATGTAGTCCAATGTCGCATAATTTCCGACATTTTTATTATTCCATAGTTAATTTAATTTGAACTCTGTCACCTTAACTTAAAGCATTATTTACTAAGAAATTGATTAAATTAATTTATGTTGTACGTTGATGATTACTTACAACATGAATCTTTCTTATTAAATAATGCTTAAGGTTAAGGTGACAAGTTCAAATTAAATTAACTATGGAATTGTTTTTTAAATAATAAAAATCTCGGAAATTATGCGATATTGGACTACATGTTATACCACATTATATACTCCAAATAGGGTCTAGAAACGATGGTCAAAATCCTTCGGGTACGTCCCGGGCACGGTGTATATCTGTCTCTTTTATTTACACGGGATCTATATCTTTTGTTTCGACAAACTAGTGGAGAGAGTTCTCGCTAGCAGTGTGAACAGGCAGCGATCAACTATTAACATATGTGTCTCTTTTATTGACACGGGATCTACATCTTTTGTTCGATTCTTGAGCGAAAAAATAGTCGATAGCTAATCGCTTCCTCGCCGGCAGTAAGACAAGTACCTAAGCCAAATAGCAGCATCTCAGATAAAACCCCTGTAGCAATCACAACCTAATTACCAATAGAAGGGATTGAATCTACTTTGGCAATTAAATTTGAGATACCACTTATTGGCTTAGGAGGGTAACTGACAGATATTTTTGTCTGGAGATTGGAAAAATCGTTCCTTATTTAAATTACCAGCGCGACCCGGCTATGCATTGGTGAAATATCAACGTATAAAATTATATCCCTAACCTTATTTCACAAATGGTCTAATCTAAATGGTGATGGTTAGCAGAGGCATTCCATTTCAGCCTCAGGGTTGGCAACGCATTTTAGAGCGTAATTAATAAACTCACCTTGGCTGAGATGACGATTTTCCATGACATGACGTTTACTTTGAATAGTCAAGTCATGGACATCTCTGTCAAGATCACTTTATTTATACAGCCCTTTAGTCTTCTAACTGCAGTTTTGATATTACAAACGTTTTTGGCTTCTCCTTTACAAAAATTGAATCTTAAGGTTTCAAATCTGTTGCCAACCCAGATATTTACAATGTGTTACAAAAATATAAAAAAAACCGGCCAAGTGCAAGTCGGACTCGCGCACGAAGGGTTACCATTATATAGACAACATTAGACACTATACCAGTTGCCGTTATTAACATCGAGCAAAAAACGACAAAAAAAAAAACGTTTGTTGTATGGGAGTTCCACTTAAATATTGATTTAATTCTGTTTCTAGTAATTGTTATTATAGCGGCAACAGAAATACATCATCTGTGAAAATTTCAACTGTCTAGCTATAATGGTTCATGAGATACAGCCCGGTGACAAAAAGACAGACAGACGGACAGTTGAGTCTTAGTAATAGGGTCCCGTTTTTTACCCTTTGGGTACGGAACCGTAAAAAGACGGAATTATAAAAAAAATGTCAACCCTAGAAAGCTGAAGCTCATACAACTTCTATGACTGAGATGACAAGCATATTGCCTTGATGCTATTAAGATGGATGGTTACCTTTCTGGATGGGCGGATCTGGTCTTATCACCCTCTAATATCAATTATTTTAAACATAAGAGGAAGCGATAATTACCTGTCCATAGTGTAAAGTAGGACAGAGAATGGTATGGACACGCCAACCATCGCGTGAGTGGATGGCATGCCATACTCTATGGCCCATTTTGTTTGAAGCTTTTTGACTGGGAAGCCTGGTCGTGGCCATCGGATGATATCTTTGACTCCTTGTCCTGAAAGAAGAGATATAAGTAGATAGAGTAAATAAAATCGAGGTTTTATTGCAGGTTTGTCCGAACATAAGGCCGATGTGCGGCTTCATCGTTTCGTAAGACCATTTTATAACATATATTTAGTTGGTACTAAAAGTTTATGGATGTAAGTTTGATCACATGATAATCTTTATTGCTCTCTCTCATAATTTTTATGAAAAAGATTAAACAATCACTTTAAAAAAAACGTGTTAACATGTTACACACGTTTCCTTAAACAAAGAAGATAATTCTGAACAACATTTGTCTAATTAATTTAAATCTAGTTTTTTTTTATTATTTATAGAAAATTTATTCAATTTCGAATATTGACTTTGTTAGTTGTTAGGTTAGGCAGAAATAATGTAAGTTATCGAATGTAATTTTAAAAGAAATACAAAGTGTAGGTTAGGTGTCTTCAGCTCCAGCCCAACAGGAAATACATATTAACAAGTTTCAATGTTACTAAAATGAATTATTCATAGCCTTCTCAAAAATTTTCAACTCAATACTAAGGAAGGACATAACTCATGTGATAAGATTTGACTAGCATGACTCATATTACACATCTTATATTCATACACAGTAAATAGATGTATCATTAAATCAATAACAAACTAATGTGTAATGGCACTGATAAGGGAGATTAATTAATTATAATTTTTTTTAAAGGAATGCCTCAAAAGCCACGCACTGAGAATTTCTATACACAAACATGTTCTAAAAGACATAGTTTCTTTCCTACTTTCTTGACCCCAGGTCAACCGGAAATACCTTTTAGGTTTTGACTCCCTTATAAGTATCAAATTATATTTAAATCTTTTGATTGCATTGACTTACAAGTTATATTTTTCCCCAGCTGTAAAAGGATTGCAAACCCGATTATTTGATGTGAATTCCACTTGATCAAAGCGTTCCTGAGAACAGGGTTTTGAAACAGACACACTATGAGGATTCCTTTTTTCCTTTTGAGGTATGAAACTCTAAAAACGCTTATTTAGTGTTATAAACACAATAAGGTCTTAAGGCCACTTTTAGCTGCAACAACTCACTAGTCGGGTCAGTTTTGTATGGAAATCAGAGTGCTTGACATTGAATGTGATAATGAACTGATCTTGATAATTAAAGGTCAACCAGCTCAGATCGAGTCCGAACAGGAGAACTGTTCACAAAATTTTAACTGTTTATTTTTTAGCTCATGTGGATAATCATGGTAGAATGAACTACTGGTAGTAGTGGTAACAGTAACACGCTCAGAGAACATTAGCATGAAGAGCCAGTATCTGTATTGCATCTCTTTTCATCAAAGCAAGAGTTCCAAATGTATGTATCTATCTATTAAAGTATGTAAGTATTAAAGAAAAGAGAATATTGCAAATGGATATACGAGTATAATGTCAATGGTTAGTAGTACAAGATAGAAGGTAAGAGATGACACTGACTAAAAATAGGTATTCAAAATATGAACATACACAGTATCAAAAGTGGCCAGGGTGTTGATATTATAAAACTATAAAAGAAGGTTTAACAGTAAGCCATTTTATTGTACCCATATCACAACAGATTACTCCGCGCCATTTAACTCAATGGTTTAATATATTATATTTATTAGCTGCATACCCAAATACATAACAACAGTCCAGACGAGTATGACCCTCCTGCCAACAGCTCCATCAATATTCCAGAACCAAAAAGGGATGAATGTGGCATAGAAAATCTCATCTCCAAGCGCCGTTCCCAACACAAACACCCAGTACCAAAACTTATTATTTATATGGCATTCAATCTCCTCGGTGCTCTCCGCGGAGGTATCCGTGTCGCACGAGGTTTGCGAACTGCTGGATATGTTGCTTGGTGCGCGCTTGTGATGCCTAATATCATGTTCCTGCTTCTCGCGGTCGAGCTTCTCAGAATGAATGACTTCACCACCTTCGTTTTCTCGTAAACCGCTTTTGTAAATAACACCAAAGAAGTTTTGCACTTTTATAACTAGTAAAGGATCCTTTAAATATTCGATCATGTCGTCCCACATTTTTTTGGTTTAAATTTGTACAGTTTTTAGGTTTTTTATAAATATAAAAAAGCAACACACCAGACACTCACTAACTTTGCGGAACTGTAATGTGAGTGAACTGTCATTGTCACTGTCAGTCAAACGATGCAGTGGTATCGGTCCAAAGTGTGCCGGCTACGCTGCGGTTTCGAACTCGAACTCTGACACAAATAAACATTATCAAAGTATTTTTTGAAAGCGATTCGAGTTTGTTTTCTAGTGTTCCATCTGAATGTCCAACTATGCCTGTGTAGGGTGCGACGCCTACTGCAAACAAAATAACTAGGTATATAAAAAAACGTGTTTTTCGTTTTTCTACAGAACTTGTCTAAAATAAGTTATACAAATAATCGTAACAACACGTCTACTCGTAAGATTACCAAGTACCTATCTCCATAGATGGCTATATCGGGACGTTTTACATTGAAAGATTATAAAACTATATCATCAACATAACCTTCGATTAAGCAACTTAACTGAGAAAAGTTACACTAAGGTCGATTGTTGTGTAATGTATCTTATAAATTGTGTATTTATCTGTACGGCAAATCAACTCTCCGATTTCAAGAAATACTTTAGTTAATTATATAATTAACTAGGTAATGTTTCTCTGGACTATATTTCTTGTTTTTGTTCTTCGGTGAGCTATGTACGTTATTTGCGGCCATAGAAAGTAATGATGTTTTAACGAATTACATTTTAATGATATAGGTTTAAATTCTGTTGGTGCCACACCCAATTTCCATACAAAAGTGCACACATGATCCTTTAAAAAAAACATTATATCGACAACAATATCGAAAGCGTAAGCTTGGTTTCTATTTTAAATAAAATGAAAACTTTAACATTTGTCAATGATTAAACACGAAAACACGGTGCACAGTTGCACCTAGCAGTAACCAAAAAAACGTTAACGTAATGTATGCATAACACGACGATCTAATTGAATATTTACGAGTATGTTAAACAAGAACTGCCACCACCTATCATACCTTTAAGCGATATGTGATGATTGCAAGACACATAGGTAGTCTGCCGATTTTGTGACAGCGTGGGTTTACGCTGACAGGTAGGTAGATAATTGTTACTGCATTAATGTTTCGAGTAGGTATAAACCGATATGAGGAGTTGGAACTTAAATTATAGGTGGAAGTCTTTGCTTGACGTTTTTAACACAGAACTAAGGTTAACAAACCCGAAAACTCGGTTTAGGAAAGCAGTACCTTTACATTAGTACCTAGTTGAGGTACGAAGGTTAAAATTTATCCTTTACCTAAATTTCTTTTATTAAAAAGCTATTCAACGGTATCTCGCATTTCAAAATCCGCCAAGTCTTTTAGTTTAACAGGACAAAAAAAATACGAGTAGTACTTTTATGCACTCCCGAAAAACATTATAACTCATTCTTGTGCACTAGAGTAAAAAGTTCTTAATGCACAATACATTATACAACTACAAGTCAGAGAACGCTTGACCTCACCTCTTGATTGACCCAAGTCATGATGAATGAGACTTTTTCACCACCACCGAAATACTAACTTCAGAAAAAGTAATAATTTCATTAGCGACCCGCCCTCGTTTCGCTTCGGTTAACGTGAGTTTTCTGTAACACCCGGAAATTACCCAGATTTTCTATAAGGTGAGGCGGGGATTGCATCTGCGGGGCTATTGTAACTTTTCATACTAATTTTAAAAGTAGAACACGTTTTAGTATGAAAAGTTACAATAGCCTCAAAAATGCAACAGTCCCGCCTCACCTTACATATAGAACTTCCTCTTGAATTACTATATCTATTATGAAAACCGTATTAAAAGTCGTTTCGTAGTTTGAAAGATCTAAGCGTACATACAGAGGGACAGACGGCAGGAAGCGACTTTATGTCAAGAAGACTGACTTGTTAAAAAATGCCGCATAAGTACGGGATAAACAAGATGTCGACAAACTGCATGCATAGCTATGCTCCAATGCTAAGGTAACAGTTTTACGTTAAAATGCTTTTAAGAAAAACAGTCAATTTCTTGTAGGTATTGTATCGACTGGCCCGTATGAGATCCATGCAGATTTCATGTGTACGCATGCGTCATACTTGTACACCACAAACCATTTAATACAGTTCCCTCAGACGGGGTTGGGGTTATGCAACATGCAACTTGCTTATAGTAAATCATTAATTTTAAAATGAGATAGTACGGCTACCACAATTTGATTTATGTTACTTGTCACTAAGTGCATAGGTAGAATATTTTCTTTTGGATTGGTCAATATAGAATGATCCCTTTGACAACCGTATTTCGAAATTTTGAACCCTTCCTATGCTCGCAAGCAAGGCAAGTGGTTATATTATGTATATCATTTCAATTACTAAACGTGGTCATTGATGTTGTAGGTATTTATGAAAAGTAAAATGGACTGTCCTTAGAGCGACCCAACTAGGTATAGAGAAAAACTTACTGAGCGATCAATACCTAAGTTCCCGGCAACTTTTTCTAACAACCCATGGCCCCTAGACAAGATACATATACACCAACGAAAACAATTTACGAAAACTGACAAAGTGCATGGAATAGACATAAGGGCTCGGCTCGACGCGACCGTCCGGCATCTAGGAGATAGCTTAAACCCCGAGATAGGACAGTCATGGGTATTTTTTAACACGAGAAACGGATACGCGGACGGAGTTGCGGGCAACGACTACTACATAATCTCCTTCTTCATTAGCGTGTATCCGCCCACCGTTGGGCATAGGTACGCCTCTCTAATTTTCCTCCATCCAGAACGGTTTTCTGTTTCTCTTGTCCAGACTGGACCTGTTGTCTCCTTAATGTCATCGGACCAACGGGCAGTGGCCCGTTTCACGAAGCTACAAGTTACGAATTACAAGCGGAACCCTCTTTCTAGCAGTACGAATTAGAAAGAGACTTCCGCTTGTAATTTGTAACTTGTAGCTTCGTGAAACGGGCCTCAGGTGGTCCGCCCACACTTCTCCTGCCTAAGTAGCCGGGGTTTCCACTCCAGAACGCGCTTGCTCCATCGCTCGTCGTGACGTCGGCAAACGTGCCCGGCTCAATCCCACTTGAACTTGGCGACTCGGTTGCCCACATCGACCACTTGTGTGCGTCGTCCGATGAGCTCGTTCCGGACTCGGTCGCAGAACGTTATACCAAGTATAGCGCGCTCCATGTTACGCTGTGTCACCTTGTGCTTGTGGATCATCCCAGTAGTCAGTGTCCATGTCTCACATGCGTACGTCAAGCCGGTAACACGCACAGGTTAAACACCTTCGTTTTGAGCGATTGGAGAATTTTGAACTTCAACACGCAGTTCAGTTCCCCGAAAGCTGCCCAACCCTACTGTATCCTTCGCTTTATCTCTTCCACCATCGAGTCCCGACCGAGCTTTATCACCTGTACTAGGTAGTTGTACTCCTGTATCTGCTCTAGAGGTTGTCCTTCCAATGAAATGGGGTTCAGTATGAGATCGGCTTTCGCCATAACCTGAAACCGACACTACTACCTACTACTAGTACTATATAACTACTACTACATAATATTATCATTCTTATTATAGCATTTTTTCAATAAGCATGCATATGCATTTTACGAGATGACGAGATGCATCCCTATTACAGCAAAATACTGGAGGTTTTGTATGGTTCATTCTGAGCTGAGCCCGTCCGGCGGTGAGACGCTAGCCGAGGGAGATGATATTTTGCGGTCAGAGTAAAAATAGAGAAAGCACCGTGCGAACTGCGCCTGCGGCTCCGGCACATGGAATCAATACAGCGCATACGTTGATTGATTGCTAATGGAACTGCCATTATTGATCAGCCAGGCGTCCGATTCTTGCAACGGTTTCGAGAAAATCACGGAAGTAGTATTGTCGCATGTGGACATTTAAATGAGGTACAAAAAATGTTACCGTAGTTAAAAAATACGCCTTTTGTACCTAGGTAGTTGTAAAAACCCAAATTTATTAGTGTTACTTTGTATGATTAATTTCTACATATATTTATCGTCTTAAAATACAACTATATCTACATTTATTTTGTTACATTAATTCATTAATTAATTCATTCATTTAATGTTTGAATGAATACGTACGTGCCCAGTGCCAGTACCTGAGGCCCTACTTTGAAAATCGAAGTTCGAAATTAAGTTACTCGTCATTCGCGAGTAAATCGAGAGAAAGGGATGGAGCTAACGTAAGTAAGAACTTCTATTTGCAAAGAAGGCCCTGTCCGGATTATCTATACAGGTAATGAAGGCAACTAGGACAGCCCCATCGTCGATTACGGAAAAAAAATAAGGTAGTAATGAACCTCAAACGCTTTAATTTAACAAATCTT
Source organism: Acleris cristana (assembly GCA_948252455.1). Taxonomy (NCBI): domain Eukaryota; kingdom Metazoa; phylum Arthropoda; class Insecta; order Lepidoptera; family Tortricidae; genus Acleris; species Acleris cristana. The sequence continues at coordinate 4,004,433 of OX411781.1, read as the reverse complement.
GTTTGTTGTATTAATAAGACGCCAGTTTGTTTTTGGTAATGAACTTGGCCTCTTTTCAAAGTGTTTCCGGTGGGATCAAATTTACGTAGTTAATCAGCACCTACACGTGACGACACGACGCGTGGGTCGCGGCGCCGGTGCATAATGCGCTGAAAGGTATAGCAGGCAGGACACATTTAATATGGCGTGCGTTAAAGCTCTTACATTGTTGAACAAGATTCTATTATTGCCTAATCCGCGCGCCATATTAATTATGTCTTGCTGTGTAGGTACCTATTTGTTACTCAATCTTGGGCTAGGGCTTGTTGAGAGAGAGAGAGCGAGCAATCTTTTGACTGTGAATTTGAGTCGAGCCTAAATCTTGGTAACGTCTATTTACCTAGTTACACAATAAATTTTACTTTGATTGCTCAAAGGTTGCAAAAAGATCACAGTTTCAGGTATATTATGATGTCACTAAAATATCATAAAAATATAGTTTAGCTACTTTAAGGTTCTAAGAAACATTACCTACTATAAACACATAATACGTCACAATGTAGAAAACAATGATTTTTTTCTTATATATGTAAGTACTATATTTTTTTCTATAATCGTAAAACGAAAATATAAATTAGTTACTTCTTGTCTACCTACTCGTAGTGCACGGCCTTCTATCTAGACACGCGGTAGCGTGTCAAGCCAAGTTCAAGTAACAGAACTGGCGAGCAGCACCGTGTGTAATATTACACGAACCATTTGGAGCCACTTTTGACCCCCTCATAACTCAAAAACTATTTCAGATAAACGTGTCAAATTTGACTCATATATTGAGACTTGCGAGATACATAAGTGCTCCAAATTTCATAAACACATCTCAAACGGTTATTTAGATATTAACGTCCAAAAATCGTCATTTTTATCACTGACCTATAGATCAAAACTCTAACCCAGTTCCAGATGACCTAGAAAGTTCAAATTTGGCATGCAGTTAGGTAATTAGGTGAATACAAAGGAATAAATCAGAAACTGGTAAATTTTTATCATTTTATAAAATTAATTAATCTTAATCGATTCTATTAGGAACACTTAACTTATAGGTACCTACTTAGTTGTAGGAAAATACAGTAGATTAACAAAAACCATTTGGTATTAATTTTGTTATAAGTAAGTACCTACTAATAATTTATGTACAAAAAGTAATGATATCCCATCAAAAACATAAATGTGAAATGAGAGCCAAGTTCAAGTTGTTCAGTTGTTGGTTCTTGACTTCAACGACAAAAGAAGTGAGATCTAAATGGGTGCCAAGTTCAATGGTCAGTCCTCAAATTTATTTATAACAACATATAATATCATTTCTTCTTATAACTTAGGATAATATATTGTAGCCTAAGGTCTGACTTGGCTAGTTTTCATTATACGAATTATATTAGGTATATAGCCTTCGCAAGTTCTAACCCTGTTACTTGTCGGTTCTTATTTTACTATTCCGAAAATTTGGCTTGCAGGTAGAAACTAGCCATCGAACATAATAATTCGTATATGAGAACTAGCCAAGTCAGACCTTAGGCTACAATATATTATCCTAAGTTATAAGAAGAAATGATATTATATGTTGTTATAAATAAATTTGAGGACTGACCATTGAACTTGGCACCCATTTAGATCTCACTTCTCACTTTTGTTTATGAGACGATTTGAACCCCCTGTGCGTTCGTGAGCACTGTGAGACCTCATAGTGTCGTTTGTGAATACGGGTGTCAGTATCTGCCCACCATGATGTGATTCTCTTAAGTGTATCACTTTTCAACTCGACGCAGCTAATATTAACCGGGGCGTTTAAGTTGTCCCGTCAGGGCGTGCATTTTCAATTAGGCAGCCAGGATGGGATTCTCTGCCCGGTTTTACAATTGACGTTTTTATTAGGAACGTCTTTTATTTAATAACCAACTAAACTACTAAAAAGACTGTTTAACTACAATAAAATTGGATTCCGTTGTCCGACGTTACGCATTGTGTGGTCACTATTGTGTGATAATATATTGTAGGTGAGTTAAATCACTAACTAAAGTTATAAAAAAAAAATCGTGTTCATCGGTTCAACTTGCTTATTATGAGTGAGTGTAGGTACTGTTACAAGGTAAAGCATAGACTAATCGGTGCTATAGACAAATATCAAATGCCCGTAGTTTCACTAAACTCCAAAAGTGCATGGACAGAAGAAAAACCAATTTCTGTGAAGTAAAATATTACGCCATCTATCTGCTCATACTATAAGATCGATCAGTTATCTATAATTTACGCTAGTTCAGTAATATTCCACTAGATGGCGTTAAATTAACTTAAATGTGGAAACGAAACAGAAAATGAAATATTGCTACAGAACTTAATTTTGAAGGGATAAAAACTAACATACGAAAAGTATATAAGTAGAGAAGGTGTGATAGCACGTAGGTATATTTAATTTTATGCGATACCCGAACTGTACATAAAAACCTTCGGTGAAAAATGGTAAAAACCGCATCAAATTGCGTGGTTAAGGAGGAGTTAGTGGATATACAGGCAGCAGAAAGAAGGGCAGACATTGAAGGCAATACAGGGTGTTCGGCAGAAGGTTGGACAAACTTCAGGGACTAACTCTGTAGGTCATACTCATCAACTTTTATTATGGGACCAAAATACAAATCGCTCAAAAAAAAACAGCTGTTCCATACAAACTTTGAGAGCTAAACAGTCGAAATATGGAACAGCTGTTTTTTTTTGAGCGATTTGGATGTTGGTCCCATAATAAAAGTTGATGAGTATGACCTACAGAGTTAGTCCCTGAAGTTTGTCCATCCTTCTGCCGAACACCCTGTATAATGATGAAGATATAGAGGAAGAGTAAAATACGTTATGCGCGCTAAAAGTAAGGCAAAATAGGAACTGATGCTTGGCGACAGGTTTTAAATCTGATTGATAAGAATAAGCATAGGTATCTTTCTTATGTCATATGAATACAAAACTCCCAGACCGCTTCGGAACATGTTTAATTCACCCTAAAGTCCCTCCTTAGATGTTGCTATTTCGTCCCAAAAATTCCATTTAACTATGGTAGATACTACCTATACAGTATACAGAAAAAAGCGTAATATCTGGTTAGCCATATTAGCATACATTTATTGAACTATATTTTTTAAAACAGGAATTTTTTTTCAACATTCCAAAAGTACATTATTTCGACTAGTCGAACTAGAAACTCCTTTACCACTTTACGGCTTTATGTAGCACGTTAAGGCACAAAAGTGATAAAATATTTTTTTGGTCGTCTACACATAGGCACAAATATTATTTATAATCTTTGAATAAGCCAGTTCAACTCAGGCAATGCCGGTCGGAAAGAGCCGCTAGTACTATGTGAAAAAACGCATTAATCCAGAACCTAGACAAATACTACATAATTACGTAAGAGTGCGCTAGTCTTACATTAATATACAATTACTCATTCTTAAGTCCGTCAAAAAATACTCCAACAAGATATTTAGGGACGTCGCTAATTAAGTAGCTAGCATGCAATAGCTTGACACTACTCATACATTCGCTAAACGACTGATTGCAATCAAGAACACGTGAAACCATCTTGACAATTTATCAAGGTGAAATCGCTTGTGTGATCTTGCTATCTGCAATAGTTCTAATATCTAATGAGTATGTTTATTGAAATGAGACAATAACAAAGTAGTTGGGTGGAAGTTAAAAGATCGTAAAGACACATTGCGCCGGCGCCGGCGCCAGGGAAGTTGTGAGTGTTTACTGCCGCACTTGTGTTGAGGTTGGACCGAATAACCGCGCGCCATTAGTAAAGCTGGGCATTCACGACCGCTCCAACAAGCCGATCAGAGCAGCGCCGCGCCAAAATTGATCCGTGAATGTCGAAACTGTAGCGTTTAAAAGTACTTGGCGCGGTCCGTTGGATTTACAAATGGACGGAAGGCCAGGGCGGCCCGGCAACGCGCCATCCGAATGGAACTATTGTGAATGTCCAAATTCAACGTTGGAACAAGCCACGCCACTGTGTCGAGCCAAATGGCACCGTCGTGAATGCGTTCTCTGGCTGCAATTTTCTAATCAGAGGGCCCTGCCAAGATGCACTACGCTAACTAGCGTTTCTATTCGTTTCGTTTTTAACCAATCGCGTCACTGGTAGATCACGTGACTTTTCGTATCACGTCATCTAGCAGTGACACGATTGGTTTAAAAACGAAACGAATAGAAATGCTGGTTAGCGTAGTGCATGTTGGCAGGGCCCTCTTATCGGTCTGCTCCGTGATTTCGCACCGTTGAGACGTGGCGTGGCGCGCCCGTGAATGTGGTCAAAATCGCCCATCGCCAGTTGTATACACTGCATAGTGGCCGAGACAAACGGCGCGTCAGTGAATGCCCAGCTTAAGACTCATGACATACTCACAAATGATGACCACGCCACGGGACCACGGGGTAGTATTATTTACTGCGTCGTCTGAAACTAAGACCGAGCGGCGAGATAAATGATATAATTAAACTCGGTACGAAGTGATCTGAGGGCTTATTGTCTAACGCACTCGAAATCGCAACCAGCTTCAAAGTGGAACAATTGTTTTCATTTGGTATGCAGACAAGCCTTCGATTTTCAAAATGAAAACGATCGTGATTGCGAGTGCGTTAGACAATAAGCCCTCTGGATCCCTAGTAATTATGGCTTTACTGAAATAGATCCAAGTCAAAGCATTGGGTATATGAAAAGGGTATTTTTGCTTCAGAGTGTATATTCGTTAGCACTAATTAAAGCTATAATTATTTCTAGATAAAGGTGCAGAAATAAAAAGTATGCTTTGCTATTTAAATGATTTAATTATTAATAAATGGTTTTTAGTAACTCGATTGATTAGAATCTATTTGTCTAGTAAATTTTTATTTGCAGCTGATGGAGTTTGTGGAGGGTCCGCTCCAAGAGCAAAGAATGCTCCAGCAGCAATGTTTGGAGGTTTAGTTCCTGTGGGGTGGACTAAACGATTGATTAGCATAGAGGCATTTAATATTATAATCTTCAGCAGTCTTGAGTAGGTACGCGTTTGTAACATTAAGATAGCTTTTGTCCATGTGTCAGATCCTACTTAGATTTAGTACCAATTTCACCAAAGGATGTTAACCACTTAACAGACGGTTAGAGCGTTAACAGCTGTCAAAATGTATGAGCTAACAGTCGATTAACATTTATTAAATTTGACATCTTATGGTGAAATCGGTACTTTAGTCTGTAAGTTTTTTGTTTATTCTCCGTCCCTTCAATTTACCGTTCCGAAACTGATTCAGTAATTCATCTTTGATGATCATCTTTTTGAAAAAAAATTATCTACTAGGTATTTAATTTAATTTAATGCTCCCACAAGAGTAGAGACAAGCTTCCGAATTGACGTCATTCCTCTGTTTGTAACTAGCGCCACTGATTTAACAGATTGACTTGTTAATTTCTCGGGCACCAAAATGAGATCGTGCGGTAACCGGACACGACGGCCGGCGCATTACGTTTATTGATTTATTTTATTGACTCGATTCAAATCTACCAATTAGTGGCCATCTAACGCGTGCTAATAACCGCCTGTTTACAAGCAGACGTAATACACGACTGACTTCTAATAGGTGCAAATTAGGTCTGTATACCTGTTTAGATGATTAATATAAATGTCTGGGCCATAATAGTCGCCGCGCGGGTTCTGGGGAGTTGGGGACATAACCCTGAACCACCATAGAACAGTGTTACAGTGACATTATAATAGTTATTTATGTGACTGGTGCATAATGAGAGGCATTATACACGAGTGTGGTTTTATGAAACGAGCCGTAAGGCGAGTTTCATAATAAGATCACACGAGTGTTTTAATGCCTAATTATGCGTACAGTCGCATACATTACTTTATCTACATACATATCATAAGTTTTCTACAATATGTGAGAAACCTGTATCCGTCGTTACCCTGCATCTTAATGTTCACATTAAAGTGCAGGTCACTTATACTGTAAAGTGAACATTAAGATTCAACTACAGCGATAACCGATACTTTATTGACATGTTATACTTTAATGTTAACATTATAGTGCAACCACAGATACAGGTAACATAATGTAGGGCATTTGCTTATCGCTTCTGAACATATTATATTGAAATTATGATATGGATGTAGATAAAACAATTTGATTGACACTTGTTACGACTTGAATCATAACGTCACTGTGACACAGTTCTATGGTGGGTCAGGGTTCCGTTGGGCTGATAGTACAACGTACAACATTGAAATGCTTCGCAGATGTATGCAGTTTTCTTTGCAATAGTTTAGATGATTTTATTACCTCTTTACTTGCTTGCTCTTTCAACCTTTCCGTATAGCTGATAGAAGACGAGGAAACTACAGCACTTATGAGTTATCCCCAAGGTTTCACAATGGGGAATTCCTAGTTTCAGCTGAACGGTCATTAATAGGGCTAAATGCAAGAATTATTGTTTTAATGATAAAATCATTCCGCTTCTTGATGATAAAGAAGCCGTTATAAATGAAACGTCTCTTGCTTGACCTATTAATCACCATTCGTCTGAAACTAGGATTTTCCCTTAGTCATTGTCTTGGATAAATTTCCCGTTAGATCTTACTTCTTTCTGTATACCACTTCCTACAATCCAGTCGTAATTAACTTATGAAGATTTACTATTTCATCTACTCTCCTTTGCAGCTGAAATATTAAAATATCCGACGAATAAGTCAGCTCTATTTGGGGTCTATGATTAAACTATCCATCAACTAGTGTATGATAGTTGTCAACTAGCATACCGATAGTAGTCAAAGGGATTATGGTTAAAAGCTTGTTATGTAGTTCTTTCTCAGTCCTCACTATTTTATTGTAACATTGTGTCTTTATCACCCTTATCGTAAATAGTGTATATAGATGAAAATTCAGTGTTTCATTGGTTGCGAAATGATATTCTGCCGTACATTAAAATAAAATTAAATAGTTATGGTACCATCTCATACAAACTAAGCTTTATGCTTATTAAGTATATAGAGTAACGGTATCCTGCCTTTTGGCCGAAAATTGTTTGGCAAAATGTATCGTTTCCCTGCCGTATCGTTTGCTAAACCGTTTTTTTCTTGTAACAGTAAATATTTCAGGATTAGTTTGAGTATCATCGTGTTCTTCTAAAAATCCTGAAATATTTACAGTTATAGAAAAAAAAGCGGGTTGCCAAATGAAACGGTTGGAAATCGATGATAAAGATAAAATAAAAGAGGTTTATTCAGTAAGTAGGCCGCACAGGCACTTTTACACGTCAATAATCTATGCAGATGCATTTAGCCAAACATATTTTTGCCAAAAGGTCCATAGAGAAACAAATACTATACATCCAAGACTCAGAAACGAAATCTCGCGATCATCATTAACAACATAAGCCATGTAGTCTCAAAATCCAGGAAAATGACTGTACTTTCAGCTTTGTTTACCACGGGACCCTTCCGCTATAAATATGCGAGAGCGTGACCGCTCTATCGCTCTACATCTAGAGGAGACTTCAATAAATCGAGCCGCCGTGAGTTTTTGCTCGGTGAAGTCATAGGCGATAATATCAACTAAGGTGGTCAATTGGTCATATAGGCTGGGTGTTTTGCCGATGCAATAGTAAACTTGGTGGTTGTATGGGGCACATGTGATTTGCAGGCAAGTTGAATCACTTTCAACAGTTAGTTGCTTTTTCCTAACAAATTTAAGGTTTTGGAACACCTTTTATGTGAAACTATTTAAAAAATAGGGGACAATATTACACGAATTGAATGAGAAGACTGTGGAATTATTTAATTCCTCATTTCAATATAGCATGTTTATGTTACACTTATTCCGATTTTCAACAACACCGAAGTATCATGAGATTCATGAGACCTAATGATCAAAATTTCAATATTAATCTATAGTATAAAATAAAGTCGTTAGATCTTATCAAATACGTCTTCCGGAATGATTATTTTTATTTTTTATTTATTTATCTTAAACACAATTAAATTTAACATTAAATAGCACCGTTAAACCACAGAGAGGTTTGTCTCGATGCCTGAGCCAATTATGATAAATAAGTAACACATACTACCTACATAAATTAGACCTGGCTACAATTCTAAAATTAAATTAAAAAATTATGTGTAGGTATAATAAGTGTAAATATCACCCTGATAAAACCAGAGCAGACCGCTAATTATGCTTAATATAATTAATATTTTGAACCGAAATAGCGTCTTGATATTTTTTTCAGAATGTGTTGTTACGATGGATTTACTAACAAATTATAATAATAATAAGGAAAGTGAAATAATAAAGGGGGTCTCCATACAAGAATCATTATTTTAACGTATTTTTGTATCCGAGTATCGTATTGGTGTGCGAGTCCGACTCACATTTGACAGGTTTTTTTTAAGAGTAGATACCTACAATACTGTAGCAAATTTTGACACCATCACGCCAGAAGGGTGTATCAAATTTAAAAAACAGGCCAAGTGCGAGTCGGACTCGCGCACGAAGGGTTCCGTACCATTATCTATACAACATTAACAAAAAACGGCAAAAATGTCACGTTTGTTGTATGGGATAAATATTTATTTTATTCTATTTTTAGTATTTGTTGTTATAGTTTTTATATCTTCTGTAAAAAATTCAACTGTCTAGCTATAACGGTTCATGAGATACAGCCTGGTGACAGACAGACAGACGGACAGCGGACTCTTAGTAATAGGGTCCCGTTTTTACCCTTTGGGTACGGAACCCTAAAAATCATTAAGACTTTAGGTAAAGTTAACAAAGGTCGAGATACATTATTACAATGCGTGACAATTATACTACTATTAAAACACAACTTATCCAGAATATAAGTAGTTTGGTATCTACTTACTTCTTTTTTATTTCGTCTTTAATTTATACATACATAGGTAACAAATCTATGACCGTCCGAATCAGTAAATGACATCATGTCACGGTTTTTCACCATAAATGACGTGTTCCAATTAAAAAGAGAGCACGCTTTTTGTTCCGGGACAAAAAGTAGTTCACCTCTTTCGAGTGACGGCCACCCATTGAAAATATTACGTCAGCCTCGCGTCAGTCAGGAAGTCAGTCAAACAAAAAACGATAAAGCGGATTAAGTTATTTGTGACCTGATAATTCAATATGTACAAATAAGTAATTACTGTAAATCTCAATTATTTTGTACTCCAATTATTTTGATACCTTAAGCATTATTCAATTAATTCCTACTGGAATGATTCTTTCCGACGAGGGGCATACTTCCATGGAAGTTTTTACAATAATTATTTATTTAGATTATTTATTTCATTCAAAACAGTTGACAGTGTTATTTAAATTTAAACATCTGTAAACCTGAATTTATAAACGTCAAACTCTATTCTTGTTAGTTTATAGTTTGATAGTTAGGTATAAATTTAAATTTACAGATGTTTCAATTTAGATAACACTTTCCCCAAGACTTTCCTGGCACCAGAAAGACTTTTTGAGACAAAATGTTCAATTATAAATTAAAAAAAAACATTTAAGCACTTATATATTTTTACTCAATTTTGGTATAAAATACGTGTTGATTATTCAAAAGATTAAGTCATTGATTTAATTCCAATCGATTGGAAATTACAAATCTTAACTGCATTCCAACAATTTATTACTATCCAAGCGACGTGTTTGTTAAATTTATTCGTTACTTAATTGAGGTACAGGCTACAACCTACATAAATAGTAGCAATTTATGTGGTAGCACCTGCGACGGCCGCCCCAGACTACAACCATTATTTTAGCTTTATTGTATCTACCTACAGTCACTCATCCAACAGAATAATGACGCAATTGCAAAAAATCGATATTAAGATTTTAATATCATATCAGTCATGTGGTCATGGCCGAAACCTATATTCAATCGGCGGACAGGATAGGCTTACTTGGGATTAAAATTTGACACATTTTGTATGGGCAAATGTCAATTTTTAACCCGAAGTAAGCCTTATCTATCCGCGGTTTGAATATAGGGTTTGGCCGTAAAAGGGTAATCTACCGTGGGTGAAAAAGAAAGAACTGTAATTCCAACGGTTACCGCTAGATGAAGATGATTGTCATTATGATTTCTATGACTTTTTATTTGATGTGAAAAAGGAGGCAAACAAGTAGCGAGCAAGATGACGACTTTATCATCCCATGTTAGTAATCCCTCTCTCCCTGGTATAAGACGAGAGAGACGCAATTAGCAATAAGCCAGAAAATTCGATTAGAAGAGGACTAAACTTCATAAGTTTTTTTTACATTTGACAAACACATTTGGAACTGTAGAAATTCAAAAACAGAATTTCGTTACACAAACAAACTAAATGTTCGATTCGTACACAATAACAGAAAGCATACAGATCAATCTGCACAAATGATCTCATAGCCGTTATCTGTGGCCGGTTATCTATTCAACGCTACGGTGACTCGCAGACATGGCAGATAATCATTACGGGCCAATCACAATCAGTCATCCCGTGCCGATCCTGCATCAATGAGTTCAATATCGCGATGCAGGGTTACGTCAGACCGCTTTTCTTGCAGAGCTAAAGCTTTCCGAACTGGCTTCTATAAACTTCCTTCTTCCCGCAAAGACCATATTGCGTTTGACATGTTATCGTGTTGTTTTAAACTCGGCAACCATTACTGTCAAGAAAATAATAAGAGTCCCCGTGTGGTTGCCGGGTTAGAATAGTGCCACTCCATGTCTTCCCGTGGAGGTCATAAGAAGCGACTAAGGGAATATAGGCTTGTTGTACTGTTAGGCGATGGGCTTGCAACCTGTCACTAATACGCTTGTAAACATCTTAGCCTATCTGTGCAAAATGTTGTTACTAAATTATCAACAAGTTTTTAAAGTTGTAGGTAATTCTGTAGCTCTGCCTACCCCACTCTGGGATTACAGGCGTGAATGTATGTATGTATGTGTATGTAAATAAGTGCTATAATAACGTTGGTACGAGTATTACGATAGCATGTCAATCAAATGGTTTTGATGAGTTTATTAAGGCCCCAGAAATCGTTTAACGCTCCTGTGGGCATTTTAATATAAACAAAAGGTATTTTCGTAATTAACGTATATTTTAAAGGGTTTCATTTGGTTTGAGATGTAATCGCTAGATTTACCTCAAGTTATAAAACATGCCATAATTCAGGAAAAAACTGTGGCAGTACTAATTCAATTAAGTCTCCATTGTTATTCTATTCCTGCGACTCATAAATATAAATTCTTATTATTTGGGAAACTTAGCATTCTTTTCTAGCTTTGCCTACGATCCTGCCTGCGTATAAGTTTTTTTTTGTATTATGATAAGTAGGTAGTGTATGTTCTTCTTCACGTTCAAACTATCTCTGTACTAAATGCTATAAAAGTCCACGGTTTAGCTATTTTATATATTACTAGAGGACGCCCGCGACTTCGTACTCCCCCCCATTTCTTCCCGTTGGGGGTCGATTTTCGGAAAATCCTTTCTTAGTGCTCACTTACATCATGAAAGGCACCCCTGTACCAAATTTCAAGTTTCTAGGTACAGTAGTTTCGGCTGTGCGTTGATATGTCAGTCAGTCAGTTTAGCCTTTTATATATATAAATATATAAGAAGATAAAACAGCTAAACCAGATTTATATATTAGTATTAAGTATGGAAGTATGCTAGTGGGATATATTGGGTAACTCCCAATATATCCCACTAAATCTAAAGGATCGGATCCGTAATGAGGTGATCCGACGGAGAACTAGGGTTATCGACGTAGCCCATGGAATTAGCAGCTTGATGTGACATGGGCCGGCCACATGTGCCGCAAAATGGATAACCGCTGGAGTAATCGTGTTCTGGAGACCGCGGATCGGCAAACGCAGTATAGGACGCCCTCAGAGCAAGAGCTGGATGAGAGTGGCCAGAGATCGTGCTTGGTGCAGGGACCGGACCCGCTTACCGTAACCTGGGTTTTTGAACGGGTTTTTATTAAGCTGGTTTTTAAAAACACCCCTGTTTCGGTAACCCTCTAATCAGCTTAGGCCGCTAGAAAGGCTATCGCTTCGATTGAAGCTTACCGCTTACCGGTATTAATAAGCCGCGAAGGGGTTACCCCTTGTTGCGCTGATTGAACCTGTCAAGATATTTTACTTCTTACACATACCACGTCGCGTGCGGTGCGAGAAAAGAGGGGATGGAACGAGTTACCGTAACCCGAACGATAAGCGGTTAGTTTGAAAACCTATCTGATTCGGTAAGCGGTTACCGGTTGTTACGGATCAGGTTACCCGGCTTGATCGGGCTATCGTAATGAACGGCTAAGCCGATGAAAGGCTTACCGAAACGTTTGGGTTATCGTATGAAGGGGATATCGATTCGAACGGCTTAAGCAAATTAACGGGTTTTCCGGTCCCTAGCTTGGTGGCGTGCAATGGAAGAGGCCTACGTCCAGCAGTGGACTAGTAGGCTGATGATGATGATGATGATGATGATGATGATGATGATGATGATGATGAAAGTATGGATATTTCTTATGATATAGCTGCGTTCTTAATCCTATCTAGGTTTTCGCGTTCCGCGTTGTGTTTACGATACGATCAACACAGTCCACCCACCACGCCCCTGAGACACGCGTCGCGCGGGACCTGTCCTGTCTCTTTGCACGTTTTGCTGCAGCCTCAGGCTGCAACTAATAAGGGCCGTCACCATTTTTGTAATAGGTGGAATAGATATACCTAGACTTCTTTTAAACCGTTTAATCTACGTTCCTTGTAGTTTGGCCTCACATAAATTCTGCAGAAGTACAGACAAAAGGGAATAGACAAGATGCATTCGGCGTTCGTTGTCGTTATCAAAATTGTAGGATTGACGTAAGCTGTCAGACGGTCGCGTCGAGCGCCTACGTCAATTCCATACATTTTGTCAATTTTCGAAAATCGTTTATGTTGGCTTTAAGCAACTTATCTAACAACTTTTAGGTTTAAGATAAGATGTATTCGGTGTTTGTTATCGTTATCAAAAATGTTTAGGATTAACGTAAGCCGTCAGACGGTCGCGTCGAGCGCCTACGTCAATTCCATACATACTGTCAATTTTCGAAAATCGTTTACGTTAGCCTATTAGGGTGCGTTAGTCTATTAGGGTGCGTTTCCACCAGAGATGCGCATTAATGTGTTTTCATACATTTGACACCTCGCGACACCTCGCTCCGATTGGCAAATGTATGAAATGAATGTATTAATGCGCATCTCTGGTGGAAACGCACCCTTAGGCACCGTTTTGAATACGAATAACTTGTTGTTCGTAAATGTTTGGTCTCGCGGAATAAACAGGGAAAACCCCAGACATACCTACTGGCTGCATAGAATTTCGTGACGTGACAACGTATTTGGTTATTTGCACTAATAAAGCACGGAGTGCGTGGACACAGTAATAAATCTTTCCACACGTCAGTCATTTTGATTGGATAGATTTAACCTAATGACGTTTTGAGTGATATAACCGTTTAGCATTCCTCATTATTTGAGTTGCGTGACGATGATGTGTTTATAGGGAGATAGGGACCCTGCCTATCAAGCTGGGATTCCCGCGGGTTCAATTCCCAGTATTCGTGTTAATGAGCACGAGAATTTGTTCTGAGTCTTGGATGTTTTTGATGTATTTCTACATCTAAAAGAAGAAACGGAGTGACTGGCTGACATATCAACGCACCGCCCAAAAGCAATGGGTCTAGAGATTCAAAATTTGGCACGTAGGTTTTATGAGGTCTATAGGGGTGCACTGAGAAAGGATTTTCCGAAAATCGACCCCCAACGGGATAAAATAGGATGAGTAGCGGAAAACTAATTTTACGCGTACGACATCGCGGGCTACCTCTGTTATAAGTACGAGTAAGTACTTATATGTATTTATAATTGTCTAATACCCATAGTACAAGTCTAGCGCTTAGTTTGCGACTAGATTAATTTGTGTGAGATTGTCACCTGATTATTATTTATTCGTCTATTATTTTAATGCAAATTTCCCTCCATTCAACAATTGAGCTCAACCGAGTATGTTTTTGAGTGTGTACGCGTTATTGGCTATAAACGTCAGGCGCACCGGTGGGCTCCTGCCAAATTTCACTGTTCACTGACACATACTCTCTGACGTCTGCGTAGTGTCCATGTCCGAACCTATATTACTCGATTTCAACTACTACGATATTAAATCGGATCCTATACTTTATGGGTTATTATGACATAGCTATGCAGCTCAGTTTTCGCCGAGAGAAAAGGATAGTGCTATATGACTGCTATGTCTCCGTCCTTTACGCTCGCTTATTGTCTAACGCACTCGTAATCGCAACCGGCTTCAAAGTGGAGCAATTGTTTTCATTTTGTATGCAGACGAGCCTTCGATTTTTAAAATGAAAACGATCGTGATTGCGAGTGCGTTAGACAATAAGCCCTCTGTTATGTTACTGTCAAGTAAATAAGAGCTATCAATAAGTTGACAATACGATAACAGCAATGATGCTCTAGGGTGTGATTCTCTCAAAATACGCGGTCGGACAAACGAACGAGTGAATACCGCAGCGTTGGCAGCAGCTTCTGTCGATAAGATCGAACGTATAAGACTGCCTAATTGAGAATGCACGCGCTATTAAATGTTTTTTGTTCGCTCAGAGGGCCTTGCCAAGATGCACTACGCTAACTATCGTTTCTATTCGTTTCGTGTTTAAACCATTCACGTCACTGGTAGATGACATGATACGAAAAGTCACGTGATCTACCAGTGACGCGATTGGTTAAAAACGAAACGAATAGAAACGCTAGTTAGCGTAGTGCATCTTGGCAGGGCCCTCTGATGGGCAGATGGGCAGGACTGCTTAAACTCGCCGCTGTGAAATTCACCCGTTCGTCCGTCCGACCGCGTTTTTGAGGGAATCACACGCCTTGTGCCCGCGTATTGACGAATGTTTGGCTCGGCTCGATGACTCACCGTGTTTATATTCGACGATCAAGCGTGGACTGGCCGCAAATAATGTCTATCAAGCTTCTGGATGGGATTCAATGAGTAAAATGCTGTAGAATATTAATGTACGACGCAGAAACGAGGCAAAAAATTGTGCTATACATCTTGGCCTCTACTCTACCCGGTTTTACTCCTATTACAATCGTGTTGTTTTGACGCAATCTCCTTTACTGTCAAGTAAGGTTTTGTTTTTTATACAAAATGAGATAGGGTTTCTCTCCCCATAAGCCTACTCCGATTTTTGAATACGTTGTTAATATTAGGAAAAACTAGGTTAGTACGATTTCTTTTCAAGAAAATATTTCTTCTTAAGTAACAAAAAAAAACCTAAAAACCTAGTTTTTTATAATAACTACAACATATTCAAAAATCGTAGAAATCAGACTTGATTTGGGGGTGAAAAACGTTATCGCCCGGAGCTAAATTTGTATGGTTTTTTTGGCAGCCTACGCGATTTAAGCTTCGTTATACAACCTTCTTAATAAGAGCTACGTTCACAATACGATAGCAATAAGGGTAAAGACATATATAGAACAGAGGCCGTAATTCCTAAATTGTCTTTGGATCGTTTTGGTATTTTAACCCTGCCGCTGCACTAATCGGTCATCACTGTCATCAGGATAAATATATTTAAGAGTTTACAAGTACCTATCTATCGTTGTAAATTGCACCAACATTGTAATGGATACACGCCAGATTTGTTTACCTACTATCCGAGTAACATTCCATCTAATGCATTAATATGTAGAAGAATGTCATATGTCTATTATTTGTTATGCTAAACTGTTACAGGTAAACATTAAAACGCGTCTTTAATGACAGCCCGCGCGCTAACGCCTCGGCGAGCCGTACAAATTACAGCTGTAATTCAATGTTGTTTGACTGGGAATTGTTTAAGAATTAATTTAAACGGCGGCAGGCGCTAATTATGCTGATTTTATGACTCCTCTACGCTTGAACGCGCTATAGTGACATCTAACGGCTCTAAATGGCACAACCGTTTGTTGTCAATCGTTTGATTTACGTCTTAATAAGTTATTTATTTAATAAATCAGTTCAGTATTGATTATTCTTGATTGAGTAAGATTGCTTTCAATTAAATAATCAAGGAAAACGCTTGTTTCCTACTTTGTACGTGGATGCTAAAGGCATACCAATTAGACATTAGAAGTAGGTACAGTCAACCAATTTGATTCCTAGGCCACTATTGACTTTGTCAATGTGACGTTGTAATCCAAATCATAAGAAGTCTGTAACGTTTGGTTGTCAACGTGACTTTAACATAGTCCAAAGTGGCCCAGAAATCAAATTGGTTGACTGTACATAACAACATTTTACACAATCATACACCTTTTTTTATGGCAACAAGTTTAGACGACGCTTTGGCCTAGTTGGTTGTTATCCTGGCTAGCGGTCCTGGGTTCGATTCCCGGTATGGGAAAATATTTGTGTGATGATCACGAGTATATGTTTCTGAGTCTTGGATGTGTTCTATGTATATAAGTATTTGTTTCTCTATATATATGTATTTATATCGTTGTCTAGTAGGTACCTACCCATAGTACAAGCCTAGAGCTTAGTTTGGGACTAGGTTAATTTGTTATTATTATTTGTTGTATATTATTATTTATTATTAGTTTAAACCGTAATAGGTAGCTGGTTTAAAGTTTCAAAGCATTATTGAAATATTGAATTACGAATCATTTTATTATGCCAGATAATAAAATTATGTATTATGGTCTTAAATAGTCTCGAATATATTTTATTTATAGAAAAAAATATTCTTGATTGTAGTTGTCAATAATGCAAGCTATGGGAAGTTGTTTCTGTTTAGATTGATATTAAATTTAAATTTGGTACTTAACGGCTTTATAGCTAATGCTAGTTTTTTAATCAATGCAACTAACTCATTTAGTCCACAAATTATTCTGAGGATATTAGTAAGTGAGTTGCATTGGTTAAAATAATTATTTGAAAATAATTAGAATTAGATTTTCGTCATAATCGTCAAGCGGCCGCGCCGCCGGGTTCATTTTGTTATGACATACCTAAAAGGAAAACTTAACCCAAATTTATATGACGATGACGCCACGTTAATGAAATATTATGTACGGGAAACCACAACACTATGACGAGGCAATGTCAATTATTGTGATTACGGTATGTTATTGGTAAGTATGACTTATTTTTATACCTCATACGTAAAACTCAGTTTGAGGATTAAAATTTAAAATAGTGGCCTATTTTCCCCGTTAACTAAAGTAAGTATGTACTTATACAACAGAAAAAATACAAACTTTTTGGGATTTAGAACAAACTTAATCCTATTAGTTATTATACAGGGTGGTCCAAATAATGAAGTCCAATTTTTTTTAATAGAATCCTCACACCAACTTGTGTCCAAAAATACCCCATGAATGTTAGGCGATTTTTGCTAGTTTCGGTGATATTGATCATTTAAATCGGATTTTTTTTTATTTTCCCTTATGTCCTGTCTCGAAAATCATTAATTTCATGTTTTATTTCATAAGTTTTTCAGTGGTATCTTACATAATTAGAATCATTACGAATCAGCGAAGTTTTTAAACATACTTACACTTTTTTTTTTTCAGTTTTTTTTTAAACATGAAATTGCATTTGTCCTCTAGACTGGACCAATGGAGTAGTTTTGTTGTAAAGTGGGATACACATCACCAGAGGCCGGAATTTTCATAGCACTTTTGAGCTGTCATACCTTCTCGCCTATCGACTTCCGATATACATAATTTATATCGATAAAAACAGAATACAATATTTAAATTATGATTACGAGTAGAAGTAAACAACAGACAGTCGTATCAGGAATGAGCGATCTCTTCGAGATAACCTTTGGGTATTAGGAATTAAAATAATAGGTAATATTTTATTGATTTTTAAAAATAATCTGTGGATTTCTTGTGCCTTTAAAACATTTTTCGAAACAAATTGCAACAAGAATTGCTATCGATTGTTTTTATTGCAAATCTCTATTTTACATTTTCAACTACTCAAAAGTTATCTGAAAGAGATCCCTCTTTAGCGATAAGACCGCCTGTTGTTTACCTCTACTTTTAATATTCTTTAATATGTGGTGTTCTATAATATATCGATAAAATATGTTATGGGAAGTCGATAAACGAGAAGTCCCTATGACAGCTCAAAAGTGCTACGAAAATTCCAGCCTCTGCACATCACACATATATTTAACGACTTTCGACTTTCGTAGTTTCTTACTTAGTTAGTTAGGTAAGTTTGTTTGAAGAAAATTGACTTTTTTTCTTCAGCGGCCACGGATTATTTTTACATAGTTATTTAGAAGACCTCTAAATACACATAGATATATATAATAGGTATATGGCGTTAAACAATATCGGAGCGGAGATATTTTAAAGATTTAAGTATCCAGTTTTTGGTACTAAAAGTACGCCCAGGTATGCATACCTATTTAAATATCTCGGCTCCGATGCACTTAAGAGTAACGTTAGATAACAAAATATGTTTATTTTGAATAATTCTATCATGATTTAGCACTTTTACGAATGGCCGCTCACCTTGAAAATGTATTACTTTTGCAAATGACAACACTTTTACTCAAACCCCTTTTATCTCGCGACATATAAATTTCACCAGATATGCTCAACAATTTTACTGCAATATGGCAATATTTATGTTACCTAAATAATAAGAATATAAAGTTTACATAATCTAAAATAAAATAAAGTCGGACCTGTAATAATTTCACCATTCACAAGCTCTTACGTAATTTAATCGAAGCGATAGATGGATAGTAAATCAACAATACACCATTAACGTAAGGTCGCCCTTATAAAGTAGCTGAACACTTTAGTGCTTTGTCGCTTTAACGTTATGTTTGAATTGTTGCTATAATCTGTCAAAGGCGTTAAAGTGACAAGGTACCAAAGTGAGCAACTTATAAGGCTGACGGTACGCGTCATGGAGCTATCATGTACGTGGGGTAGTGTGTCTTTGCGTCATTCGGTCACAATGTGCGACACTCACTGCTTAATTATAAGGACTCACTTCAAAATAGGAGATGCTACAGGAAATGCGGTAACGTCAAACTAATTTAACTGCAGGATATGGTAACCCATAATTTTATCAAATTTCACTCCACCGATTGTATACTTTCATCGCATTTAATTTCATCGGACGCTATTTTC
Organism: Acleris cristana; assembly: GCA_948252455.1. Lineage (NCBI taxonomy): Eukaryota > Metazoa > Arthropoda > Insecta > Lepidoptera > Tortricidae > Acleris > Acleris cristana. The sequence continues at coordinate 3,985,163 of OX411781.1, read as the reverse complement.
TACTGAAACCAGTTGTCAGGATATTTTAAATGTTGAAATGATTACGTAAATAAGGTGAGGTACTTGTGACTACCAAAAAAGCTCATGCGATGTGCTAGAAATATTATACGATGAAATAATAAAACCACAGTTTGATGACTCACGTCGTCCGTTTGAAGTTCTTAAAGTGTAATAAAAACCAAATTGCTATATATTTTCTAATACATCGAAGAATCGAGAAAAAGCTTGTATATGTTGTGTTTGAAGGGAAATGGTTTATAAGCAATAGGGGCGTTGCAATAGTTTGAATCAAATCTGTAATTTTAATTGTTTCACACCTTAATTAAAATTGTCTTCACTTTAAAATGTTGCAATAAATCATTGATTTATAGTAAAGCAACTGGTAGCTTTTTTTAATCAAGATTCGTCTATAGACGTGCTTATCGTAATGGTATAGGGGATAAAAACTTACTTCAGCCTGCCGCCGCCTACATCCGTTTTGGTTCGCAATACAATAAGAATTCGAATTTAATCCCTTAACAATGAGTATGGCAACATTGCAAATAGTGTAGGGTTCATCGTGGAATTAGTGGAGTTTTGTATTTTAGGTTTCTAAGAAGAAGAAGTTAAAAAACGTGACAAGGTTTAAGTGTAACTGATAGGGCTTTATCTAGTTAAGTTAAGATAAATGTTTTGCATTTGCCGAGGCCTTTAATACTTGCTGGCTTTGCCGTAGAATCTTCCTAATTCCCGGCTTTAATCAACTCAAAGTTAATTACTTGGTGATTCATGGAAGGGTCACAAGTCAAGTTAAGTCAAATCAAGTCTAGACTTCAAGAGTGTGGGGTCAAGTGATATTATAAAGGGTGGGAAGGAGTATACCGACAGATTGAAAACAAAGATTCTAGAATTATTAAAAAACAATGTCTAGTGTTAGTCGAAACTTCGTTATTACAAGCTTTTATTTATCTTGCACTGTTCATGTCGGTATGTAAGTTGTCCGCTTCAAAATTTGCAAACAAATTTTGAACACACTTTTATTGAAATGGGCTAAAAATTGGAGGACATAATATGGAAGGCCGATGACAATGCAATGTTATGGTATATAAGAGCTGATCTGATGATAGACTCTGAAGATGGCGACAGGATCTCCGCTATACTTAAAAGCCGTAACAGACGATCGAATTTGATACGGGCCGGACAGCGGATTTGGTCACAAGACTAGGTACTCCACAGACGGACAGATATGGTTCGGAGCGAACCAAATCCGCTGTCCGGCCCGGACCAAATTCGATCTTCTGTTACGGCTTTAACGTAGACCCACCGTGTTGGGACTCGTTAGTTTGATATTGGTAAGCAGATAATGATTTTGCAAAAAAAAGAACAGTCAGCAACAAAAACTTGTCTTTAAATTATAATTTTGACATAAGTACTTAAACTTATTTATCTGTAGGTATTTAATGTTGAGAGAAGATGTAAACGCACCGTTTTTATAAATGTACCTACCTACCACCTGTCTTTTTCTGTAAAAAGCTTGACTTATTCATGAAAAATATGGGTTCTCATGGATTCCTCGTGTTTACTGGTCTTGGCGTTTTTATCATTATTATAATATGCGAAGAATAGTGTTTTATCTCAGGACTGTCAGGTTTGATGTATAGCATGAGCCCCTTGCATTGTATACCCGTGGTTTTATTCTCTTGTCGTTTAATTCGTCGCTAAATTACAATATTTACACTGGATTATTTCAACAAATATCAAATGGTTTGGTCCTGCAAACAAACCACAATACTGTAGGTACAACCAAGTTTCTTAATTGCGATCGGCAATCTACGTTTTTCTATGAAACTCTAGTGACAAATATACTGCCAGTTCGACTGCAAGTGTGATACAACAGCTAGCCGAAAGCTTTTAAGAAGCTCGGAGTGCTATATTGTTATCTGTCGAATAGTTAATTAGACGTAACGTTGCGTTTAGTGAATTTATCGTTCGTTGCGGTAAAGAATATCATACCTACTACGATTGTGTGGAGCTCTGTACGTTTTTCTGTATTTTTTTACTTGATGCCCGCAGTGCACTGCATTTTGCTGGCGCCGAAGCTGATGTACTATTCTGATTGCAAAACAACAAACTTTAACATACACGGGATTACCATTTTATTCATTAGAACATTTGCAATAATAATGTGAAACGTTGTTGGAATGTTTTATAAATACAAAACACATTTAAAGCCGTACAATTTACATGGGAGGTTCCGTTTGCTTGTCTGTTTTACTTAATAAAAACGAGAGAGTTAGGCACCTCTATATAAGGTTCTCCCCAAACCTATCGTAAGATAAACTTTTATGTACATGCAATAAGTTCGAAAACGACGTCGTTTCTTTCGCAACGCCCAAGCGAGCCGAGCCGAGTTGAGCGACGTCGTTTTCGCTCTTATAGCATGGAGATTAAACTTTTTCTTACCGGTTCAAGCCGATTCTGCGTCGATATATCTGGGGAGACCCTAAGTCTTACGTTTGTGAGAAAAACTTATTTCTCTGAAAAGGATTTTTGCACACGTGTTCATAGCAAGGTTTGAATGAAATTTCCAATCCACACACCCGCGAAGGCGCGAGCTATATATGGTTTCCTACTATGAGAGGACGACATTTCTATGTATCCACGAGGAAACCTGTCGGGTAAATTAAAATAAGTAGGCAATTACATGTTACTCTATAACCTTACCCAAATCAGGGGCCTGTTTTATAAAGCTACAAATTACAATTTACAGGTTACAAGTTTCCATTTGACACAACCTCGACCAATGACGACCAGCCATTTGAGCAGTGTTGCCAGTTTAGACCTGTAAAATTGTAACTTGTACCTTTATAAAACGTGCCCCAATTGTTACAACCTGTAGAACCTAATTACGCTTGGTCACGTCTGAATTGCCGTGGCTTTTTCTTAAACAGCTATAACTTGAATATTAGAAAAGGTGGTTGAAGTGGGAACTTAAGCTAAAAGTCCAAATGTATTTTTTTTTCAAAAATATTTTTTTGTTATTCATTGCTTGTCCCGCATGGAACGCCTTTTCCAAAAATCAACTTATATTTACATAATAGTATAAATTGTATTATTTGTTATCGAGGTATCGAACAAAAAGCATCGCGTGTTGAATTATATTATAATTGATGGCACATACAATTTTCTATAGATGGTGGAGCTTGTTTTTAGCTTTTCAGTTGATATTTTTACTGCAGTCGGTTATTTGTTTTTATGAATAATGTAGTTTATTTTACACTTTTTAGTTTTTATTAATAAACGGTGGGATAATTGAATAAAGTACGTATTCGTGAATTATTTAAAATATAAATACTACTTTCTTATTGTTTTAAACAAAGGTATATATTATGGGCGTTTTTAGAGCTAAACAAAATTGCAAGTTAAATAAAAAAAAAGGTAATGGCAAAATGGTAGCATCAAAGTGTTATAATTATAATGTATATTAAAAGTTCATATTGGTTACCTATCTTAAGTTCGTAAAACTTTTGCTTGCTGTTTAATCTGTAAAAAAAAATCATTTGCCCGAAAATCCTTTTTCTCTATTTATTTAATCGTATCGCGGAGTAAATTGTAAGAAATTCTTATAAGTAGATATCCAGGTTACGCAGCCAGTCGATAGCGACGGCAGTCAGTTCCGTAAATAATATATTTATAGTTCTCTGAAACCGTTTAACTTTCCTGGATTGTTATAAACCTAACCTAACCTAACCTAACCTAACGTACAGGTTATGTAGGTTTCTTTAAACATTTTGAAAAGTTAATGGGTAAAGAGTAAAATAATATTCGGAAAAATGAAACAGCGGACTAGGGAATGCAATTAAACCGGCTATTCGCCGTTTTTGTATGAAAAAAAACCGGTCATAACCGGTTATTTGCATTCCCTACAGCGGATAAAAGTTTTTCGAAACATCGATAGATTACCTTTCATTTTATATAAAATCTTCTAACTGTGTATAACAATTCTGTAGCTTTTGCGCAGTCGGGTAAAAAGGTAAGCATGCAGTGATTGCATGTGCCACAAAATAGACGCGCGTGGTATAGAAATGCTCAGAATAGCAATCGAAATGTTCGTGCACAATTGTGCCAGAGAGGATAACCGCGATATTTCAAGCACGAGGCCAGAGAACAGAAAAAACAGTAGAGGTGTCAAGTGGGCGTGTAACGTGTGGCATGGTTATGCGGAGTTCCGCGCAACCTACCATACTTTTGCCGCGATCGCTTATTTCGATATTTAGATATTTCTAAAATAGGAAATAAATCCAGAAGCATGCCTTATTTGTGCTATTTTGGAATGTAAAAACGATAGCCGCACCAAAAACATTTTCCATGGTGGCGTGTTGTTTTTATGATAGTTTGAATATTGTCGACAACAGGTCTGATACTAAGCGAAGCTCATGCCACTTCCACTGTTTTTTCTATTCCGTGCACGAGGCCTTATAGTGTGATTGTAAAAAAAAAAATCATTATTGGGTATAGGTTAAATCTGAAATAAACTCTATCTATGTATCTAAAGTAGCTGCGTGGGCGGCGAATGTAAGTTTTTTTTCTCTAAAATACTTCATAGACAATATTTAATTGAAATATATTGTTCTCAAAGTTATTTAGTTCTAGTAAGAAAAAGGAATAAATGTTTTTTGCTTTGGCATCAACATGGATTTCATTATTTTTGGGTTCAACAATAATATTACAATTGATTTTGTTGGAATTAGAAGTTTTCATGAAAAACCAAAGTCACTGAACCAATTACAAACAGAAAAATAGTTATAGATTAACTTAATAATTATAACAATATAATTATGATAAATTTGGAATAATATGGTTTAAGCCGTTTAAAAACTTTATTCTCATAAAGAATTTACAAAATTCACTTACATGAGAATGATGATACACTGTATAATTTATTAGAACAAGCGCACAGGCTGTGCTTATTAAGAAAAAGTCATAATCACAATTATCACATTACCACATCGCAACACAACACTATTTATCACAATTTCAAATTCCTATAATGATGAATTACTTATTTACCCCCTGTAATTTACGCCTGTACTACATTTAAACATGGCAAATATTACATGGTATCATTTACAATCTTTTATTTAAAGTTATTTTAAAATGAAGTAAACTGGGAGAATTAGTAGAGGTGGGTAAGAAGTTATTTTGCAACGTTATTAAAAGAGGCGCAGGCTATAGCAAATATGTAGCTCAAGATTCACTAACACTGGAGGTTCATGGATGCGGTATAATTAAAATTGTTATTTGATAGGTTATACTATGTTAGTAATTTATGATATTTTAAGATTGGAACGGCGCGTGGCGTTTCCCGCGATCCGAACTTTACGTATGCAGGCCATTATTGTCACACGTAACTGACCTTGAGGGTTGTAGTCCGTGTACAATGGTTGATTTTACGTCTGTTTCTAAAAGTTGTTCCCCCCCCTCTGAAGCATTAACGGAAGCCACTAGGTTCGATATCTCCATTTTCATTTTTACTTGCTCATTTGTCATGGCAGTTATGTTACTTGAAATACTACTAACCTGACTCTTAAGCGCACTCACATCTTGACAGAGCTTTGTAGGTAATATGCTCAGTTTGGTTTTGAGTACTAGTTGTAATGATATTTACCAAATTTGCCATCTGCTGTTTAATATCCGGCTATTTCAGGGATTATGTGACATTATTCCCATCTGACAGTCTACGTTTATTACGAAAGGTTACCTTTTGGTGGTCCGGGTCATAGTTGGATGATAGGTTTGGTTGTCCCCCGAATTCTCCAGTAATGCCGCCTCCATTTGGCGAGCGATGTACGCTCATTATGACTCCGTGGCGCTATGATTTACTTGGATGCGCTGTGGTGCGAGCGATGCGTAAAATGATGAGCCCGTCTTCTTTACTCACAGGGTCGAAGAGCGGTTACGGCGACGAGCACTACGCGTTCGCAAGTCGTTTAGGTGAAAAAACTGATACGTGATTAAGGACTAGTTATTTCAATTTGTTTTGTAATTAAATTTAAATAAAGTTCATAATCGCAAGCCGTACAATTAATTAATTTTAAATTAATTTTGCAAAACGTCTGCACTGTTCTGCGCGCTTGTGCGTTCAGACGTGACAGTATTAATTTTATGAAAATGCACTTTAAATGTTTTATTTGTGTTGCAACTAATTTAAATGATTAAGGATGTGATATTATTGAGAACGAAAAATATGACAAGTAAAATTTATTTTACCAACAAATGAATACCTAAATTATTTTTTAAAGTTAGGTTTAATTAGTTTAATTTTAATGCTCTTTTCCTAAATAAAGTTGTACACTTTCCTACTCGACGCACAACCTTTTACTTTTCTCAACCTCTCAAGGGTTAGCTGGAAGAGATCCCTTAAAAAGATAAGTTCGCCTTTGTACATTCTTTTTTTTTACATTTTCATTGTACTGTTTTTGTTTTGTACAATAAAATGTTTACATATCTACATACATACATTAGTTACTCATGTGCAAAAAATATAAACGCGGAACTCTCGCGGCGCTGGTACCTGGCCGCGTCAGCTGGCGTACGGCGGTTTACAATAGGAGCGGCGCCTGCGCGTCGCCGGCGCGGCGCGGCGAGGTAGCGGGCATTCATCAAATCATAATAAACTGCAATTGTATCGTAAACTACTTCCATTTTTTGCCCCCTCGTGTGAACGAAGCGAAGACCTTTATGCGAATCCTGCTTGTAAAGGGTATTTTTTGTGACAAATACGGCGCCTATATGAATAAAAGAGTGTTGTATTTATAGATTTTTTTGCTGAGAATTTAAGTTTCCATTTAGTGTAATGTTTATTCTTTTAAAATTTATGTAAAATAATTTAATTAATTGCGATTTGTATTAGTGGCAATAATTTATTTACCATTCTGTCTGTAACCATCCATCCATCTCCGTACCTAGGTACTAAAATGTTAGGTTTTGGTGTGAAAGATGAAAGAATGAACTAATAATTACAATATCATATCAGTCATTTTAAGTCATAAATTAATTTTGTAGGGTATGTTTTATTAAAATAATAAATAGTTAAAAGGAGAATTAGGAATTTTAAATTAGTGTCTCAACTACAAAATTTAAAAATGTAATAAATTTAGTTATGTCATGATCGTAATTTGCCCGATTCAAGCAAGAATTTTTAGGGTTCTGTACCAAAATGGTAAAAAAGGAACCCTTATGGTGAGACTTCGTTGTCCGTCTGTCTGTCTGTCTGTCTGTATGTCACAGCAGGTTTTCTCAGCAACTACAAATGCTATCAACTTGGAATTTGGCATAGTTGTACAAATAGCTTGCCCGCGTCTGTTTTTAGTAAAAAAATATGCGTAGAAAATAAAGCTCATAACATAATGAGTATTTTCTTTTGCGGTTACCAAGCATATTATCTTCAACACGGAACCCTCGGTACGCAAATCTGACTCGCACTTGACCGGTTTTTTATTTAACTGATTAGGCATGAAATCAACTTTAATTGACGGAGAGGCACAAAAAGTTAATCTTTATAAAACGTGTCAAACGGGGCATCCGAATGATTGTACCATTCCGAGAAGGTCGGCATTCTTCGCCGCATGCCATCGGGACTTGGACTTTATTTGTGATATTATATTCCGATTAGACAAGCTTAGCTATACATATAGGGTGTGTTTGTATTCCAAATAAAACGTTTTAACTGATTCGTTTATATGGATATTTATGCCATTTTTGCATAATAGCCAGATAAGTGCTGCTTATAATTGTTTTAGGTACTTATCGATGTTCTTTGAGACAATTTGATGCACTGGATTAAAAGCGCTAATTTTCACGTGAATCTCTTTAGTCAATCTATTATTGACTAACCCCCTTTCTAATAAACGTTGAGTAACGGTGGTATAGCTATACAATGTTTGTCCTTATCTGTCATTGTGACATTTGGATTTGACAGATAAGGACAAAACATTGTATAGCTATACCACCGTTACTCAACGTTTATTAGTAGGGGGTAGTAATCTAAAATCGTACCTTATATTTAAATACTTACTTATGTGAAAATTTATGTGACCCTTTCGATTAGCCGTCGAAGGCGATTACCCATTTGATTGAGGTTGAGATGCTACGGTAGAAAGGGTAATTGAAAACATAATCCGATAGAGTAGTCGACACGAGACACAAATGACATGTTGTACTTGTTCTGAAAGTCACATTTTTGAGTTCAACTTTTTATTTTTATGTCATACTAGAATAACGCACCCGAATGAGAACTTATTAGGGATTGCAATTTAACCGGTTATTAACCGTTTTTGTATGAAAATAACCGGTTAAAACCATTATATACATAATGTATGTACCTATGTATGTATGTACCTATGTAATCTCTTTATTGCACATAAACAATCCTTCTTAAAAGTTATGCTTGATTTATTAATAGCATTTACAACTAGGTTTTTTTTTTTGCGTAGGTAAGTATATTTCAATAAATATACACATTAAAATAAAATACAAAATTTAATTCCAAAGTCCAAACAAAAGGCTAAATTAATTATATTAGCCAGCGTAAGCTCAAAATAAATTTTAATTGTGATCGAGGAAAAAATAAATTTATAAAACTCGTATTTCCCTACGGTGCCAGAGGGTTGTAAAAAAAAACAACCTGTAGACAATCGCATTTGTGCCCGCTATGTAGACCGCCTGTCTCACTTTTTTTACAAACAAAGCAAACCGTCTGAATGAACGGGCTGTGAATGAAATTCCTACGTTATTTAAGCGCCCAGGTTGTAAAAAAAATACGGTATGGTCGCACTTCCTCCCCATACTGAGATTAAAACTTGCGCTATGAATTTGAGCCGATTGACATATTTCACAGCCAGCGCAGCAGAAACATGCTGTATATATTTCAGCATAATGTTAAATTAGGCTTTACTTAAATTATTTGAATACAATAACTGCACTCCGTTGTTTGTATTCATCATCATCATCATCATCCGTCCACTGCTGGACATAGGCCTCCCCCAAGGCTCTCCACTCAGACCGGTCTTGTGCTTTTCGCACCCACCGCGTTCCCGCGATTTTTACATGGTCAAGGTTTGTTTGTGATTACTGATTACTTATGAGATATAAATTAAATAAATATAACGTAAAAATATCTAAGACTCAAAAACGAATAATGCTCACACTGCTCACAAACCCCACGATTGACGACGTTAGAATTTCACTAAATTATTAGCCAATGCAACCTAGCAATGTACAAGTTGCAGAACATTCTCAGAAGTTAAGAAATCTTCTCAAGAAATTACTGAGAATATTATCGGAAACATTTGATAGCTGTCCATACAAAATTTAAGAATATTCTTAGAAATTTCCGAGAATATCTCTTAAGAAATGAATATCAAGAATTTTGTTACCCCTGTTTTCACGTTTAACAATCTCAAGTAAATATGGCCAAGTTTAATATACCCAAAGATAAGACACATAGGCGTAATAGTTAATGAGATCTAGATCAAGGGACACAAACGACTTCATCATATGTGGCGTCTAAGTCTGAGGGCCCTGCCAAGATGCACTACGCTAACTAGCGTTTCTATTCGTTTCGTTTTTAACCAATTGCGTTACTGGTAGGTCACGTGACTTTTCTTATAACGTCATCTACCAGTGACGCGATGGTTTAAAAACGAAACGATTAAATCGCTAGTTAGCGTAGTGGCTCTAAGCAGGTCCCTCTGGTTAGTTATCGCGTAGGCGAGCTCGTCAACTCTCCTTAGATTGGAACGAATACCACTACCAGCTGCCATAATTACATAGTATAGTACTAGGCTGCCCATGCGCTCACTAGGGGAGCCGCTTTGTTACGATTTGGTTGCGCGGCGTCAGGCCCAGGCTCGGAGTTGCCAGGTCTTTAAACCGAAAAGCCGGACGGACCAGAAAGTCTTGCCGGACTTTTTGGTAAAAAGGCCGAACACCCTCAATCTTGTTAGTCTAGCTACCGCACTCAGAGACGTCAATTTAATTTAATCCTTGATTAAAGTAGCTGCTGTCACTTTCTTTGCTACAGCAATAGAATAAGACAACACGCCACTAAACAAGCCTTAAATTTTATTGACGTCTCTGAGTGCGGCAGTTAGTATCACACGACAGTATACCTGCCAGTTACATACATTTAAACATAACTAAACTTAAGCCTTAAAGTAGAATTACCATTTTTGTGCAAGTGGCCCTAACATACCGTGTTAGATAGTGCGCACGCAGGGTATGATACCATTGAATGTAAAATGTACTTGTTATTTAAAATAGTAATAAATTCATCCGATAATTGTATAAGTCTTCAATTACGATTTTAACGATACTTTGTTAAAAATATAATTGAAACGCGCGCCCACGTAGCGCCTACATTTCTGAGAAGGCTCCGGTTGCACGTCTATGGGCATTGTGGGAAGCAATGGGCGGAAACGTATTGATCAATAGGGCTAGCACGGTCCCCGGCCCACATTAGCCCACTGCTGGGTAGTTCATGCGACGCGGGATGTTACTGGGGCTATGGGTCTATACTCGTAACTCACTCACTTCTGGGCCATGTTTTTCAATTTCGCCAATTCCACGCTTAACTGTTGCATAATTTCCTCCATTTCACGCCTAGTTGTTGCCCTCATGCCACTTTATTCCGTCCACTCACGCCTAGTTGTTACGCTCATGCTACTCCATCCAGTTAATTCCACGCCTAGTGGTTACGCTCATGCTAATCCATTTCGTTAATTCTATGCCTACTCGTAATTATTGCGCTCATGCCACTCCATCCGCATCCCGTTAATTTCACGCCTAGTGGTGACACTCATACAACTCCATTCCGTTGATTTCACACCTAGTTGTTACACTCACGCCCTCCATTCCGTTAATTCTATGCCTAGTGGTTACGCTCATGATGATACTCCATTCCGTTAATTCCACGGCGTTGCGCTCATGCCACTCCATTCTGTTAATTCCATGCCTAGTTGTTACGCTCATGCTCCTCCATTCCGTTGATTTCACGCCTAGTTATTGCTTTCATGCCACTCCAATCTGTCTATTCTACGATTAGGTGTTGTACTCAACTCATGCCACTCCATTCCTTCCATTCCATGACTAGTTGTTGCTCTCGAGCCACTCCATTCTGTCCGTTTCGTGACTAGTTATTGCCCTTGTTGCGTGTTTCTAGCTCCCTCGCTTCTGTAGCGCATCAGGGATGTTCACCAATGAGTTTTTCTAACTTTGCATTACCCGATGCTCTTACGGTGAAGGAAAAACATCGTGAGGAAACCTGCACATTCGAACAGCTGAGTGTGTAAGAGGGTAATTTCACAAAAGATCCTAAAGGGTCGAAGTGTATCCGAAAGGGCCCATCTGTAAGCTGTCTATAATAAAAGTTAAGACCAATAATAGATGGATAGTCTCATTTTTTTTTTCCGAATTTTATAAACACGAATTTCAGAAGTGCGATTTTGGAATCTCCGAATTATCACTATTCCGAATTTTAGTTTCACAATCACGATTTTTTTAAATTCCGATTAAACAAATTTTGTAGTTCCGAATATTCCTATTCCGAATCCTGAATATTCATTATTCCGAAATTTTAGCAGCTCGAATTCTCTAAGATTTTTTATTATGAAATTCTAACATAGGTAGGTATCTAGGTCCTATACTCAGATCCTCAAAAACGGCCATGTGTAAGCGCGGTGACAGCCCCAACACCATCCTGCGCATGATAGCGGGTAGAGTAGGCTGTGCCCCGTCGCATTGAAGGAGGACACTCATTCCCCTACCAGTGTCATATCGTTCTAGTTTAGTTTAGTTCAATGTTCATTTTTTTTCAATGTTACTAATACCTTAGATTAAGAATTTCACTAACAAAATACCACATGAAATAACTCTATTTTATTTTAATTTAATATAATTGATCGATGGATTTCCTCATCCGTTATTGAATGTAGACCAAAGACTATTGAAGGTAGACTAAATTTAATACGGACTAGTAAGCTATTGTAGGTACAACAAGTCCAAACTCAAGGACAGTAAGCTGGTTTTATTAAACTAGCTCTACTTGACTCGTCCGTGTGCTAGGTCCGCACGATGTTATCTACTCTGTTCAATGCAAATTGTAAAATTAATTTTCCTTTAGACCTAATGAAACAAACAAATCTACCATACCAACCAAACTTTTTCTACGGCATCTACATTGATTGTGTTTGTACTTTTGATAGTAGGCGCCGGACGCGCCAAGAGCCGCCGCGGCCGCGTGCTAGCCCGGGAGCATCTGCACCGGCGCCTGAGTCGCGCCTCCGCCGCGCATCACCGACTTTGCTTGGCGCCGCCGAGGTGAGAAAATCTCTCCGCCTTCGCCGGGACAAAGATCATTCAATACAAACGTTTCCACATTAATGCCTACGCCCTGATAACATTCGTGAGGTACCTATTAATATTCTTAGGTACCCAATAAAGTATCTTTTGGTATTTTGGTTTATCACTTTAAATCAGAATACTCAAAGGTACCTCAATGTACTACAGGAGTTGGATACTAAATTTAACTTGTTAAATTGATATTTTATACGTACGAGTAGGTAATATTAAAAATGACATTAATCACAATTTTATGAACGGTATTTTTATTAGTTAGGTAGATGGGTATTATTGCTTTGTTGATGAAGGAGTGTATAGTATTGGAGATATTGAGAGTAGTATCGCGTTACGTCCGTAATCCGAAATGAAAATAGGTTCGCAGACAGGTGTTGGGTCTGTGAGAATTTCGTAGTAACGGTCTATGGCGGAGTGCGTGAGTCATCTCGTCCATTGAGCGGCGGCGATGGCGGTCCATTGAGCGCCTCATTACCGCTCCGCCGGCCGGCTCAGCGCACACGCATCTCGCGCCGCTCGCTCGCCGCCGCCGCACTACGCTCGCCGATCGCACGCGCCGACCCCGCTCCAACGCTCTGCCTACGATGTTCGCTCCTAACGCTCGATGCAACGTGAGTCTCGCCTACGATTTCCTTTCCATCCGAATGAAATCTATTTTAAAACCAACGTAGCCTTACGTCAATGACCTCGGTCGAAACCATAACGTCAATAACCACTTGAATTGATCAAATAATATTTTGTTACAGATGGAGAACTTATCGAAATCCCACATTTGGCTAACTGCCGCGGCGCTGCTGGCGGCCTGCGGGGGATGCTCCGGCGCCGGCGTCAGCGGCCGCCGGCCGTTCACGCCCACCGACTCGATCCTCGACATCATCGACACCGAGCAGGTGGAGCGCATGGTGGCGGCGCGCCGCCGCGCCGAGCAGGCCGCCGCGCCCGCCTACCTGCAGCGGAACGAGCTCGGCGACGGCAGCGCCGACACCATCGTGACAGTGCCCGATCAAGAGGACAGTACAGTTGTACCATCGGGCGTCGACTATCGCAAAATTCTCAGATCCTCAAAAAATGCCCTCATCGTTACAAAAAAGGAATACCTTAAACAAGACTGGTGTAAAACGGAGCCTCTGGTGCAAAAAATCAGGGAACAAGGGTGTTTGCCTACGACCATCGTCAATAATTTCTGCTACGGCCAGTGCAATTCGTTCTACATCCCGAAAGGGCCGCGACGCCGCGACGGGAACGACGAGCGCCCGTCGCCAGCGTTCAAGTCCTGCTCGTTCTGCAAGCCGAAGAAGTTCACTTGGATCACAGTGACTCTGCGGTGTCCGGGCCAAAATCCGCCCGTCAAGCGGAAACGGCTGCAGAAAATTAAACAGTGCAAGTGCTTACCCGTCGGAGTGAACTGACAAAACTTGCGAGGGACCTCCGATGCCGAGGCGGTGCAACCGTCGTCCAAACGGTCCGGCGCCCGCGCGCCACCACCCCTAGGCGGCCCCGAGGGCTGCGACAGCTCGTGCGAGACTTAACCTCACGAATTGTTACCCTTTTCTTTGACAACAATTCTCGTAACTTAACCATTGCGATCCAACTGGTGAGTTATTAGTTTCATATCGCGTGCTCTCATACGTCAATAGAAATGACGTCATGTGACGCCTCTATATTGAAAGAGTAGGTATTTGTGTTGTTATTTAATAGGGGCTGAATGCAATCGTCAGGCAAAAGTTTTTGATTATCCGCAGTAGGATCAATTAGTGGATAGCGTCGTGTTGTGCAGCACAGTGCCAGTGCGGTCTCGCGTTCAAGTGATATTAGAATCGTATTGGCAAGCCATACACAACACTCATAACTCATGGAATGTGTAGCCCGTAATCAAAACGCAGAATAATTAATAATGTCAAGTGTGATATTAGTCATAACATTTAGGTTTTCTGCACTCAACTGTGTTTAATACAAACAGTGAGTCTGCGTAGTAATATTTATTTATTTAACTAATATTAAGTAGAGACTAATCTAGTTGCAAAAACGAAATACGCTTATGATAGACATGTAGGGTACTCAAATGGGTTAATAAATTTGTGAATTTGATCTCCGGTTGCTCTCCGAATAACGGTGCATTTACCTACAAGGAAAAGTGTAGACACCATATTTTCACTATACATAATACCAATGGTTATTAACATTGTACTAAATCAAGAGCCTCTATTCCCGGCGGTAAAAACCATATCGTATTTGACCTGTTACGGTATTGCTTTAACGTCAGCCGCCATTACTGTCAATGAAATAAGAGCTATCAAAACGTTGACAATACGATATCGATATGGTTTTTAGCGCGTAGAATACCGGCCCAGGTTTTTCAAGTATGATTTTAAAAATAACAACACACATCATGCGTGCACCAAAAAATTGCAGAATATTTTCTATAACCAAAAAATGGCATTTAAATATAAAAGGGTCGACATTCGTTTCTTAGTTCTTTTTTTATTAAACTGTCGTATTTTAGGGTGTGTGCTAATTAATAACAAAAAATTAATTAATTCAATTGTGTCGCATATGTATAGCGCAACTAGCCCTATATGTATTACAAATTATATGTGTGTATGGTTATTGATACTTGTGTATGGACGTGATTATAATTATTCTTGCCAATTATGCGTCTGTATGTTTTCGATTGTTAAAGAAAATATATTAGACGCCAGAGGATGACCAAGAAATTGACGTAAGTGTATGTTATAAATATTTATTGAAAAACGACATAAAGTGTATTCTCATGCAGTGATGTCGAGTTAAATGGTGTTATTCAAGTATTTTACGTAAAATATATAAAATATATCGTCATATAGTTTTTACAACTTCTTGTTCGAAATGTAAAATGAAAACAACTTTATTATATCCATATCATAATAAGCGAAAGTACAAAAACATGAAACAAAATGTTGATCAAATAAAGTAGCTAAATCAAATTATTTACATATGCGTTTTTTTTTCTTCTGCCCACTACTTCGTCCGTTTTCACTGTTATACGAAATCAGTGTGTTTTTTCAGAAAAAAGGTAGCGAATGTGTTAAGACAAGGTATAAGGTTCATCGTTCCAAACTTCTTCCAGATTCATATCCTGAAGGAGTAACAAACATAAACTATCGCATTGATAATATTAGTAGGAGATCCGAATAGGAGACGATTTGCACCGGGCTGCTTATTCGATCAAAAGTATTTCAAATTTGATACGCTAAATAATATGTGGCGAATAGGTTGCCTGAAAAAATTCAGTCCAGTATATAATCAATTAAAAAATTAAAAATGGACTTTGGCTTAAAAAAAATCTATTGCTTGTTTAATAGACAAATTACATACCAATCGAAAGTATGAAGCCTATAGAACTTGCAAACGTTAGGTTGACTATTTTTTTCCCGTCAAACTATTGGATAGGCAGGTATAAACAGGTAAGTCGGTACTAATAATTTGCACCAAACTTAACATTTGCATATTCTATAGGCTTCATACTTTCGATAAGTATGTAATTTGTCTACTAAACAAGCATATGCAATTCAAAAAAAAACATTTTCAATATATTTTTTAATGATATAAGTAGGTACTGGAGTGAATTTTTTCAGGCAACCTATTCGCCACATATTATTTAGCGTATCAAATTTCATATAAAATACTTTTGATCGAATAAGCAGCCCGGTGCAAATTGTCTCCTATTCGGATCTTAGACCAATAGAGAAATATATACTTAAATACGTGGACAACATCCATGACTCAGGAACAAATATTCGCGCTCATTACACAAATATCTGCCCTTACCGGGATTTGAACCCAGGACCGCTAGCTTCGTAGGCAGGGTCACTCAAATCAGTCGATAAAGGTACAAAAAAGAATTTTTACACCGATAATATTATGATTTATTTTCACAAAAACATCAATTTAAATATTCACATTACACTGCAACCTCATTTTGCAACAATTTGAACTCCAATCGTTCCTGATCTGTCGTTGATATTTTATTTTCCATACCTTTACAGGTAAGTAGTAGTTATTTTTTCAGAGAATTCTGCTTAACCAATAAAATCATTTTTTCAATATTTTTACTAGCGCGCTTTCGTGTCTATTTGTTTGTTTTTCCGTCTGTTCGGTATAAATTGCAATCGATTTTAAACTAACTTCCTAATGAGCTTGAATGCTTTAACCCTTTTTTAGGCAGAGGCTTTTACTAACCACATAATGTTTAGTTACAATTTCATCATTAGCTCCTTGATTTAGGGTTGAAGTGTGATTTAATTTATGACAAATAAGGTAAGGTGGGGTAAATGCGCATACAGGGCAAGTGCGCCAAACCAACAATATCTCCTAAAAAATATATGGTTTGTTGCACTTACCCCATTGACGCTCTTGCTCAACCTTACCTACTTGCTCTCAAAATTCCCCAAAAGGTATAATTCGTCAACCATCTAGATTTATGCGGCCTGAAAAAGGGTTAATAGGAAATAACTAGATGACAATGGAAAATTAAGAACCAAAAAATACATTGAAGAACGTTGTACACATTTTTTTAGTTACCTATCTAATCATTATTTCTAAACTATTATTGTGCGAAATTGTACAATTCTGACCACGCTTATTTTCATAAAATCTGTTTAATATAATAACGAGTACAGTTCAACGGCAATTTCCAGACCGCGGTTTCACGACAGATTCTGAAGCCTCTGCAGCAGCATTTACGGCCTTTACACGTAGAGTTCGGACCGCGCGGGAAACGCCACGCGCAGTTCCAATAGCGGCCTGCACACGTAAAGTTCGGACCGCGGGAAACGCCACGCGCCGTTCCAATCTTCGTTCCGAACCGTACATTTTTTACTATTGTACTATTACAGTTGCATTTAAGTACACGTACGGTTTGTAACAAAGATTGGAACGGCGCGTGGCGTTTCCCGCGGTCCGAACTTTACGTGTGCGGGCCGCTATTATGTAATGTACGTATCACGTCACGGCGGCGTTCTTTAAGTCCTTTCGTTCCTTCGTGGGTGGCGTTTGCTTGACGGCGTATTCGCTGTTTTAAAAAACACTCGGAGGTCTTACAAAAAGTGTCATAAGTGCTGCAGCAGAAGTTTCACAATAAGTGGCGGTCAATATATTTACACAATTATATTTAAGGAAACAAAATACACATACTTTTCTAATTATATATGCTTATTTTACTTAGGGCCTGTTAAACAATCGACAAGTAAATTTATGTGCCAGTTAAAGTTAGTTCTCTTCTTGTCTATGTTCAAGTGTAAGAAAAGGAAAGGGCTAAATTTATGTGTCAGATATGCTTTACTTGACGATTGTGAAACAGGCCCTTACTTAATTAACTTTAATTAACTGAGTTTCGAAAACAAGGCGTATTACCGACATTAACTAGCTGTAGTCAACGTGTCGGTCAAAAATATGTACGCAATTATATTTAACGAAACAAAATACTCCTAATTTTTTAATTATATTTGCTTATTTTATTTACTTACTTTATATACCTGGGTTTTGTAAACAAGTCGTATTACCGATGTTAACTAGTTGTAGTTAACGTGTCGGTCAAAAATATTTACACAATTATATTTAACGAAACAAAATACTTATACTTTTCTAATTATACACGGTGATTTTTTATCGGTGATCAGGAGTTGAAAAATATTAATTACGAACCAAAATTGAATTCAATGGGTGAGGTCTCACGCAATTACCTCACTGTTTAATTAACTACAATTAATGATATTGTTAAAACCAATAACCACTGAAGACATGGTCATCCTACATTCATTATTGAAGTGAAGTGGATACGACACGTCAATCCATCGCTTTGGCGGGGAATTTGACAGATCTTACGTCAATAAACTTTAACTTTTGAGAGCCAGGTCTACCAATCTGACATGACAACAAAATGACTTCACCCAAAGTCAACCAATTGCAGGTCTTGAAACCGTAACCTAGTGACCATTGTTAGCATACGGAGAAATTATCATTGGTAATTTCGACATCGGAAAAACGAAAAACCCACGATTTTATCCGATCGCTTATAGTTGCTACGGCTACGTTTAAACAACAGCTACGATTGGTCATACAACGCCCAATCAGCTATCCTTACTGAACATAGTCGTTATTGCTCGTTTTATAGGGTTGCTATGACCACGTTTCAACAAAACTACCAAATTTCATTGACGTTTAAGTTATAACAGAAAATTATTATTAATTATTAGCATCTGTCTCGCAGAATATTTTTCCAGTGTCAATTTAATAAAATAATGTTATGAACCTAATTTGTTTAACCTTCATGTTGAGCATACGTAAGAATCTCGAAACAATTAGTAGGGTGACAATTAATTTCGATAAAGTTATTTTGAAAACAAAAATTAGGTTTTACAAAAAAAAAAGTTGGTTTCATGTAACTGCCACAGTGACGTGATCGACATCAATTAGTGAATTAGAAAAATTGGTACCTGATCGATCACTGATTAATAATCACCGTGTATATGCTTATATTACTTGCTTAATTTAACTATGACTGTATTTGAAATACGGCGTATTACCGATGTTAACTAGATTTAGTTGTGTCGGTCAAAAATATTTACACAATTACATTTAACGAAACAAAATACTTATACTTTTCTAATTAAATATGCTTATTTTATTAAGTTAATTTAATTCACTGAGTTTTGGAAACAACAAGTAGTACCGACGTTAACTAGTTGTAGTTAACGTGTCGGTCAAAAATATGTATACAATTATATTTAACAAAACAAAATACTTATACTTTTCTAATTATATATGCTTATTTTTCTTACTTAATTTAAATATAAAGCGTTTTTAAAATGTCGCACTTGAATTACCGAAGTTAACTAGGTAGTAAACGGGTCGGTCGATAATATTTACACAAATATATTTAACGAAACAAAATACTTATACTTACCTTTTTAATATGCTTACTTTATTTACTATAATTTAACTAAAGCACGTATTTAAAACGATGCCTTCGAATTACCCCTAGGTTATTTTGGAATAGTGATCGTGTCGGTCAAAAATATTTACACAATTATATTTTACTAAAAAAAATATACTTAGCCTAGGTATCCTAATTGTGTACTGATTTTACTCATATTTTGTAACTTAAAACCGCAATAAAGCGACTATGTTAGGAGAAACATAAGAGTCCTAGACGAACACCATTCTGCCTAAAAACTACACTTTGGTTCATTTTAGAAATGTAGAATAGCTACTTTTTAATCGCTGATCCGGTTATTTTGTTTTATAATATGATGAGTAAGATATCTTAATCAATTCGAGTGTCTTAATTATATTTATTATAATAATTAACATTAATCTTAGTACGAAAACGAGGGATGAAAGATATCATAATACAAAAAAGTACAGCTCTTATTTTCTAGGGGTCGTTTTGCAACTTATTAAACATAATATATTATATGAGTACAGGTAAGTGAACATCAAACATTAATTTGGTGAGTACACAATAATCATTTCATAAATTAATAAGGATAATTATATATGAGATAATCCTTCAAAGCCCACCTTATATTCCTTTCGTTATCGTGCGAAACCTCTACAACAAAGTTATCATAGGGATTAATTAATTCTTAATAAATAAGGTGTACATAAATAATTATGCGGCGCAACAAAGCTATTTCTCTAAATAAAGCGTGATGCTAACTCGGTCTATATTTATTTTAGGCGTCAACTTTTAACAATCGTGTTGGTGGGTGGGCCATTACAATGACACCATCTAAGTTAAGAGATTTTTCGTCCCGCATCTGAAACGAATGCTATAGCCACAGCAAATTTGTTCACACTACTTTCAGTGTAAACAAATTTGTTTACACTACTTTCAGTGTAAACAAATTTGTTTACACTACTTCCAGTGTAAACAAATTTGCTGTGGCTATAGTATTATTCATACTCGTATATCTAACCGGTTCCGCACTCGATCCGTGCTTTTGGACTTTCAACGTCGTACATGAAGTATTTGATACAAATAACGGAATAGGGGGTTTTGGGGTAAGAATTCGACTTGTCAAGTTATCTTTGGGAGAACTCGGTTTCATATTAAAACTTTTACGGGTCGCACTCTATAAGAATACTGTGAGGGACAGAGCGTTTGACTCGCTAGCGAGTACGGTAATTGTAACTCATGATAAGGGTAAATCGAGTTGAATATGGACGCGAAGAAAACTTTCCAAGTTGGCTGAAGTATGCCTAAGACCTAAGGAAGAAGTACTTCATTAACCCGTAGAGGGTAATTCTTAAGTTTTTTTACTTTCTGCCCCGTTTGTCATAATTATTATAGAGTTAATTTGTAATTGGTGTGATGTCACGTCAAGAGTTTAAAGAGTTAACAAATCAATTCGACGTGTTTTCCGATACTTTTATCTTCGGTGGGAAAGATGTATATTTTTCCTGTTTGGTGCCAAGATAACGAATTGTGGATTGCGATCAGGGTAGATATAGCGATGTTCACCGTTGACCTATGAAATTATGTCTGCGGAAATATGCGTGGCAGATGTGGGAAATTGGGTTTTCTATTAACTGTTGCTCTCTTTTATTCTCCTCTTATCTCTTTCATGGTGCATTTGGTGTTTATTTGTTGGATCATTTCTCAGGTTGGTTAGTAGCATCACGAATGTAATAGCAAAACGACTTTACTATCTATTACGCCGGAATTTGCATTGCGGCGCACGCTACGTACGCTACGCACGCAACGCACGCTCACGCTACACAGTCACGTGGATCAATTTTCTAGGCGTTTTACACACTTGCGTTCGAAGCGTGCGTCGGTGTCGAATTCCAACCTAAATGTGCTTATATCTTTGGTTTATATCGGTTTGTTATCTTATTCCTTGTAGGATCTTATTCCTACATTTTAAGACGCACGGGATATGTGATACGCAGGTGACTCAGGGTAAAGGTAATATTATAAGAGATATACTTTCTTTCGTTCAACCCTCGCAAATAAAATTTGTCTTTGGTATATGCTGCTATGTGTCGTGGCGCCGTCGATGGCTTTCAATGTACAAATTATGACTACTTATTATATAATACTTTTATAATACAATAAAATTAGTTACATTAACCAATGTACTGTTTAGAAAAAGGCAAAATATTCAAATAATACTGTTTCTACCAAAATGGTAAAAAAGGAACCCTTATAAATGGTGAGACTTCGGTGCCTGTTTGTCTCTGTGTCATAGCAGTTTTTCTTAGCAAATACTGAACCTATTAAATTGAAAGTTAGCATAGGTGTTTAAATTAAATTAATATAAACATTTATTCGTAATTGAGAATTAAGGGGGTTTAAAAATGAAAGTAAAACTATTATAGCAAATGGGGTGTCATAATGAAAGGATTCAATTTGCACAATTTAAAACATTAAAAAAATAGTTTCGGATTTATGACCAAAAACGTTCAAAAAATTAACCCCCCACTGTGCAGTTTACGAAATATATAATAGAGTAATAGAAATTCATCAATATTTTACCAGAACAGTATGTCAAAGTTATCCATAGTGCTCGAGATAGTTATTAACAAAATGATTTCTGTTGTAAGTAGCTGAAACTTTAGCTACCTGACGAGAGATGGCGCAAGCTATACTCATTTTCGATATGGAATTAAAGAAGCACTTAAAATCGGGAAATAGTTCTGATGCGTACCATATTAATTACAGGCTTAAATATGGAACCCTCGGTGTGCGAGTTCGATTTGCACTTGACCGGTTTTTTTTATTTTTCATCAAGTTTAAAAGCGTACGTTAGAAGTGTACGATGTATTTGAGGCTTGTGTGTATCACCGCTGATGAAATTATAAATCATCGTGTTATGACCGAATATAGGTAATAAATAGGTACCTAACACATTCAAATAATTAAACAGTACTTTAAAAGATTTTTGACGCAGATATTGAATAGTTTTGCCTTTTCCTATACTTATAAACTTACTTATTAACTAGTAAAAAAATTTTTTTTTCAGATCTATGTCCAGCTTGATAATCATTTTAAAACCTTAAATACTTACAGTGCTTTTGTACGTTTTGTTGAACACTGACACAATGTTTCAAATTGATAAAAAAATAACTACCTACTCTGCAAATAATGACGAACGATTAACGTTTTTTTATCATATAGGTACCATATTTATACAATAATAAGCAGGTGTCTAGGTACACCAAACTACCTACTACTTTAGTACCTACCAATCCTTTAGGGTTATATATATTACACGTAATATCATATGAAACCCCTTAGCAATGCTAATTCACTGAACTATGAGTTGGAGAAATGAGCAGCGTGATCCAGTATAATGTACATGTTTTTTTTAATAATTAGCTTATTTAATACTTAATTAATACAATGAATTATCTAATTCAGCGCTCATTTTTACATGTCTGAAAGTCTATTGACAATTTGGTACTATGTATGCATTGCTTTAATGTACATGTTTAAGTTACTATATTACTGCATTAAAATACAATTATTACTGAGATACAAAATTCAAGTTTTACATTTTTCTTAAAATAAAATGCTATGCATTTAGTAATTTCATTACTACTTAAAATAAACATATAATTTATAAGTACAATAAAAAAAGCGATAAAGCTCGCTATGGCTGGCAAGACAATATTAGCTAAACCACTGTGCAACGATCGGTAGGTAGAGTGAGAAAACGTTACATTTAATGTTGGTTTATATTATAAATAAATAATAAGTATACACAAATGCTAGCTTAAGTATGAACGCTTGTAAAGATGTATCGCGGTTAGCTGTATAACGGCCGAAATAAGGAATGTAAATAACCGGTTTTAACCGGTTCTAACCGGTTATTTTTATAGAAAAATGGTTAATAACCGGTTAAATTGCATTCCCTAGGCCGAACCCTTAGCTATATAACGGCCGAACTAATGAATGCAAATAACCGGTTTTAACCGGTTATTTTCATACAAAAACGGTTAATAAGCAGTTAAATTGCAATCCCTAGACCGAACCCTATATTCAAACCGCGGATAGATAAGGCTTACTTCGGGTTCAAATTGACATTTGCCCATACAAAATGTGTCAAATTTCAATCCGAAGTAAGCATATCTGTCCGAGGTTTGAATATAGGGTTCGGCCATTAGTCGATTTAAGGTAATAAAAGTATATTAGATGAAAATATAACAAAGATATTACCTAATCAGAAATGAAATAACTGATTAATCCGAAAGTATACACTGAAGGCTGTGAGCAGTTTTTTAGGCAACCATTCTCAGCAGGGTTAACCCGCTGCTGACCAGGATACTGTGTTGTTAAGAATTAAAAAGTTGTATTTTTCAATTAATTAAATAAATCTATCTAAATAAATAAAAATGAACCTTCGAAATGTATGTACGCGCATAACTTCCGAACTACTGCACCAAAATGAATAACTCTTTTTTGATTGTGTTCGTTATTGCCAGGACAAGATTATTATGCAAGTAAAAACCGGGAAAGTCAGAAATTAGCAGCGGGGGCAAAGCCGCTAGCGGCAGGCATACATACATACATACAATCACGCCTCTTTCCCGTAGGGGTAGGCCAGAGACGACTTCCTTCCACTTGCTACGATCTATACAAATTTTCCTCGCTTCCTCGGCACTCATAAGTCTCTTCATACACGTGCGTCGGTTTAGAGTCTCCTGACCTGGCCCTTTCTTAATACGTCCCCGATCTGATCGTGGAACGTTCGCCTTGGCCTCTTCCAACATTCCCATTTACTATTACCTCATATATCTGTTTCGTCAATCTCACTTCATCCATTCTCTCCATATATGACCAAATCAATTCAGCATTTTTTTTTTTCGTGGCACGCATCTAGTAATTAATAGAAATACACAGCAAGAGTTATGTTTAAAGGACAAGACAAAGAAAATAAATTGCGTAAGTCTAAACTACCCCATGAATATTTGTGTGCCATATTAATAATTAAATACCTAACAATTAGTGATCGGATCTAGGATGCAATTTGGGGTGAACGACCTCAAACGTTATGCTTAACATGGATGTGACTCGGGATTTCCCGGGATTTCCCGGGATTTCTGGATATGGGTTATTGTTAATAATTAATAATTTTTGTCGAGGGTTAAAATAAACAAAATGAAAATGTTCGCTACCTATAATAGGTCATTTATTTTACATATACTTTAAAAACATATTTTGGATATAAAATAACTCTTAAGCAGAAATGTATCTTGTTGTTACTAGGTACATACATTGTTTATTTTATAGTGTAAAGTACTTACAATTAAAAGTTATTCACCTTTTTATAAAGGTAGGTAACAAAAAGACTCGCGGGATTGTAAGTCATATTCATATCCATGTTAAAATAACGGACTTAAACCCCAGGAAATTGCATCCTAGATCCGATCGCTGCTAATAAAAGATGTAAGTAGAAACCTTTTTTTGAAAACTCTATTCTTTAGTAACAAGCACTAAAAATTTCAAGGAGTTCGTGGCACCTTCGCTATTCTATTATAAAATGCTATAACCACATTCCGACATAATTAAGGAATTTTGAAACCGTGACTTCCTATGACTGCATCTGCAAAGTTCATAGGCACTTTAGGAATGACAAGTAATCACGCACGGAGCTGGGAATTAAAGGCAATAAGATTACACCATACTCCCAATATAATAGTGCACGCTTTGTTACACAGAAACTTTTTTAAATTACTTCGTATTAAAAGTAAAAAAAAATATTGTTTATTTTCTTATCATGAGGTGAAAAAGATGGATAAAAGAAAAGAAAATATAAAAGTGGCAAATTACTCCACCAACAAGAGTTAAACTATTTTTTTTTTAAATGTATTTTTTAACGTTATGATGGCTAAAAACACTTTTGGTAAAGTTATTAAGGTATTTTCAACAATGAGTATCTTGGCTCGGGTGCTCACACCATTTGAAACTTATTATTACAGTTCTATTATTAATACACAATGTGTACTTACACCTGAGCTAATAAATGTCTCTAAAGCACTCTTTTTTGTATTTTTTTTATTGAGATACGGCTAAGATAGGACTAGGTGACTCTGACTAGCTTATTGATTAGTTGTGTATGTATGTATGTATGTATGTATGTATGCATGTATGTATGTCAACACTTTATTGTACTAAAACAGTAATGAGTGTAATGAATTGTATATATATAGTAGGTATATGAAAGTTAAAATGTAATTTATATATTTATAAAGCGAAAAAAATCATTTAAAGATTTCCGATGTTAAACTTAGTAATACGATATTAGTGTGCGTTCATTTTTATTTCGATTTCGCTCAGCTAAATAATTTGTAAATTAAAGTCAACTAACGTAAAACCCACGTTTTTTTTAATGAAATAAGTACACACACGTTGTAATGTTTTAGTTTCCTTTCAAGAAAATAATCAATGTGTAAGTCGTATCCCAATTTATATTTTTTTACAAAAATAATTTGCACTAATTATTTACTCACTACTCTTTGACTAGATCCACTCGTGACTTTTAATGTACAGCTTAAATTTATGATTGTAAATCTACATACTTACTGCTAATAAATTCTGATTTACTGTCATTAAGTACAAATGGAAAAAAGTTCATTTTAATTGTCCAATTTGATTTGGACCAAAAAAATCCATCAAAATGAAATTATTCCGAAAAATATTTCTAACAAAATTTATTTTTTGTTGTAAAGTAATTAAGACCAATTTTTTTTTATTGTCATTTTTCTGATATGACGTATGATTTTGAATTGTCGATTTTCCATTTGTACTTATCGACAGTAAATCGTATTTTTAACTTTTTACCAGAATTATTCGCATTAATTTTAATAAAATATAGCTAATTTCGGTAGGTATATACTTATGCGAGAATAACACTTCTATGATGATCTTGAGGTAAATTGGGCATCTTATAAACGTTATCGTAAACGTTTTAAAAAACCTATTAATCATAAGCGAAATTTGTAAAATAGTATTAAATTATAAAAAAAATACTACAGTTTCAAATTAAAAAAAATTAGAGGCCTCATTGGCTGCCACGCCCACACAAGAATCAAAAGGGATGGATTTATGTGCTTCCGCGCAAAGAACGTGAGATGGAGATCAAATTGATTGCAGTATCAAATTCAAATAATTGCTGTGTACTTTTAAACTAAAAGAAAACTTAAAAAATATTTTACCAGGATTTAGAAGTTATAAGTACTCAACTATTGAATCAAAAATTATCGTTATCGTAGGGTTTCAAATATTCAACCAAAACATTTATGGAAAAAGTTGTCACGTTTGAAAAATAAGACTATCTAGTTTTTTTTATCGTGTTTTCACGTTTAACAGTCTCAAGAAAATATGGCCAAGTTTAATATATCCAAAGATAAGACACATAGGCGTAATGGTTATTGAGATCCAGATCTTTATCGTATGTGGCTTCTTAAAGTGAAATTAATGTCCAAAGAATAAAAAAAAACTTATAATATTTATATCGATAACGTCGTCTATTCTATGGTTGAGGTAACCTTCGTTTTATATTATTTTATATACGTAATATGTAATCTCCCCTTTCCCAAAGTCTAATCTAATTTAAGCCTATTTAGCTCTCTATAACTCTTTATTCTTTATTACTTAAATTCTAGGGAAGACGTAGTTTCGGGTCGACGTCTAAAATTATATGTTCAAACTATAAGTTATAGATATAACTTTAAAACATAATTTATACTCTTTACCTAATCATTAATAGTGGGCTTATCTGTAAATATAGTTACTTAATTAAAAAGGAAATAAAGACTTAACGCATTCTAAAATTATTATCATGGTTGATTTTTGACACGTATTTTGTAATTGTGAATGGACTGGCGTATATCTGAAACAGCCTGTATTTACATACATACAGGCTGTTCCAGATAAACGCCTTTCGTTAAAATTAAATATTCCATTGATTGAAAAATAACTTAACCTTTATAAAATGAGGCCACTACGGACAACGTTTAAGTTAACAATCAAAGTCAAAGTTATAAATGAAAAAGATTTTATTTACAATATTAGTCCATTCCAACTGACTTGTCTTATTTAGTAAACAATTTTATAACCTCAAAATGCTCCCTTTCCGACTAAAAAAACAATTTTGTCATTAAAAAAACCAACCATGATGTAAAATAACGCAAATGGTCTTCAAAATAAGGTCTCTAGTTGCTTTATTCAGCAGAAAACGGCCGTATTAGCCAAAAATGATGCATTTTGAGGTTACAAAATTGTTTACAAGTCAGTTGGAATGGACCATAGTTTTTAGTGGCATAGGAAATAAATACTCAATTTTCAACAGTAACAATTATACAATGTATAAGAGCTTCCTTTACGTAACAATACCATAGCGATATCGCTATCGCGCATTTTGCCTCGGATGTTTGAATATTAAAAACCTGAAATGATATGAAGAAAATAACCAATCCTTATCTATGGCTTTTAGTACCTTCGAATCTTATCCTATGAGGTTGCAGTGTATAGTGATTAAAATTAAGATCCACAGTTGGTATTATTATATTATTATTTTTTACCCATCAACCTTAAAAGCGCAAATAATACGTGACTTAAGCTTTAACCGCATAATGTCTTTGGCATAACGATGTATTGGCAAAAAGTTTATAGGCATTGCTAGAAATACTGTAATGGAATTTCGAGTTCAGTCCGATAGAGCTCGATTGATGGTATATTGGATCTGCAAACTAAGAATTTTTAATTTTTCATATTGCTTGAGCCATTTCGCCGAAATCGTAAATACAGATTGTTCGTACATAAGTACTTTTTAGTTTTACCAATATCAGACTAGATAAGGTATTTTTCCATATAAATAAAGTGTAAAAAATATTTTTCTTTTTAATAAACAGAGATAGATACTGTCACAAATACAAACTTTTAGCCAATATATTTATGAGTATCGAAATTAGGACTTGTGAAATTATGCCAAGTGAGGTATAAGTACGCCCTTATTCTACATACAACTAATTTCGTCTTTTAGACGATAGTGATTACGTAGCTTATAAGGTTAAAGTAGTAGCAATCCGCTTTTTCAACCCGTGTAGCTGTATCATACAATTTCAAATTGTAGGAAAAAATATTTTCTAAACTTGGAAATTTTGAAAAAAATAACCTGAAATATTAGTGAAATTTTGTTTGTTTGAATCTTACGGTGAAATCAACGGATGCTTTTTAAGACCCGAAGTAAGATTATAGACAGTGCTTTATTATTTAATAGTTAAGTTAGTAAGAATTAACGTCGAAACCCTTCTTGGCTGCAATCGGCAAGCGCTCGCCCGTCAGAAATGGATTGTCTACCTGAAAATAATTGGTTAAAGAAATAATGTTTAACAATCATATTTTTTTTATTCAACTATTGCCATCACCCTGTGTTTTTGTGACTGCATTTTGAAAAATGAATAAATATAACTAATCACACGAAGGTAGAAAAAACATTGGGTAAGTTTCAAAAATTTAAGCTGGTTGTTTGTATCCATTTTTCAAAATATCATTTTCAAAAAGATATTTTTGAGCACGAGCCCTCACGCAGTACTCCTTTGGAATATAATTGTCTATCCTTATTTCATCAGGTGCTATGGAAATGTAGTATAAGCTTCTATCCGATCCTTTTTCCATTTCTATGCAAATTATTCTTTTTATAGTAAAAGAAGGACCATTCACTCAGCTGTTTTTGATATAAGTTATCGTCTGCCATAATTATTTTTAGTCATACTGTTTTTTAGGTCATATTCATCGCAAGTTATAACCTTTTATAGGATTTTTATAAATCAAACCTAACCTAACCTAGCCTTGTCTACACATTATTAAGATATTTAAACAAATCTGAAAAATTTACAGTTCCAGCGAAATAAAAATGATGTATCTGTAATTATGTGTTTTTGGGCGGCGGTGATTATTTCCCATCATGTAACCAACATGCTCGTTTGCCTCCCCACTCTTATAAATTTTTGCAGTGCATGGTCATAGATTGCGCGAAGTCATACCACTATGATTGCACCAATAAAACTCTTTCCGAGACTGAGAAGGCTACTTGGGTTTGCCCGGAGTGCGTCTGTGCTGCCAAAAAGGTCGGACCTAACTGTAATACTCCAGTGGGTACTCCGACTAGTATTAAGAATGTGACGCTGAGGAAACCCTCCAGTGTCCCGGACCCCCCGTCATCGCAGCGCTCTTCGAAGGCAGATATACCCGTCCCCATGTCAATGACTACCGATATGGAATTGCAGCTGCTTCGGGATCAAATTACTTCTCAGCCGGCGCCCCAGCCTGCGGATGGTGCGGTATCCATGTTGCGAGAATTGCAGCTCACTCGGGATCAGATCGCCTTGCTGACTGCTCGATTAAGTAGTGCGATTTCTACTATCGGGCAATACCAGGTCGCGCTTGTTGAAAGCTCTAGGAAGTTCGAGGCTGTTAATCAAAGACTCATGAAGCTTGAATCTGCATCGACGTGCTCCTGTAAGTGTTCTGAAGTGTCTGGACCTCCTGCACGAACAAACGCCCCCACCTTGAAACCAAAACCCAAAGGTAAACGTGAGAAATGCGATGTAGCACCTTTGTCAGTTATTGTGGAACCTAACGTAAATTTGATATCATTGGAGGAGGAGGCGCCAGTGGTTTCTTTGCCTAATTTGCTACCTGTTGCATCGCCCAGCGCGAACATTAATTGTAATTTGGTGCGTGACGACATCTTCAAGGAAAATGAGGTAACTACTGATGAGTTCCAAGAGGTTCGTTACCGGAAAGGACGTCTCACGTCTATGCGTTGTACTGCTGGTCCTGATGTGACCTCGCTTAGAGCTGTTGAACATCGTCGATATATCCATTTATGGAATATGGTTTCTGGAGTTGACGAAATAAAGGCATATCTGCAATCACTAGATCCGGAGGGAACGTACACAGTTGAGGAACTGAAGCCTAAAGGAGATTATAAGTCCTTCAAGATTGGAGTTCCTCCATCAAGGTTCGAAGATTGCCTCTCCGCCGCTATCTGGCCTGATAACGCAAGAGTCAAGATGTGGTTATTTCGAAGATCGCAAAGCAACGCTAATCCAGCAAGGCGGGCGTAAGGGCAACACGAAGTTGAGACATAAGCCAACTTTGCACGTCTTGTATCAGAATGTCCGAGGACTCAACTCGAAAATTAACCATTTTAGAGTACACTTGTCATCCTTAGATTGTGATATAGTTGCTGTAACTGAGACGTTTCTCACGGATGCTATTGAAGACTCGGAACTCGTTTGTTGTGGCTGGAGTGTGACGCGTCGTGATCGTGATACTGGCGCGCGCGGGGGCGGAGTGATGCTTGCTGCCCGCCCTGGTCTGGAGATGCAACGACGGCGAGAGCTAGAGACACGTACTGGGGAAGACCTGTGGGTGTCGTTTTCGCTGAAGCATGTCGTCTATAACCTGTGCGTGGTGTATATTCCTCCTAAAGCTTCGGACGATGTGTATATGCGCTGGTTCCAAGGTGTTGAACAAGTGGTGGATTCCTTACATGGAATAGTACTAATTGTGGGTGATCTTAATTTGAATCCGTTGTATACGTCTCATACCATATTATGTTACTATAGTTATTTTTTAAATGTCTGTGGCCTGTATGACACGAATGAGGTGACGAATGCGTTTGGTGGTAAGCTTGATGTAGTGCTGATGTCAGAGCGTGTTCGTGATGTCGCGGTTTTGGAAGTTGAAGGAGGCGGTTTAGTACCCCGACGTGATGCATATCACCCACCTTTGGACATCTCTTTTTCTATCGGCGAAGCGATCACGCGATCCACCTCTAATAAAATAGCCCCTAGTAATGTAGACTTGCGACATGACTGGAACTTCGCGAAGGGTGACTACGAGCTTCTCTATAAACTTATGTCGGAAGTTAGTTGGGAGGAAGTTCTGCAGTCCGAAGACATTGACGGTGCAGTGGGTTGTTTTTATCGGACAATTGGTGATATTTTTGATGCGAGTATTCCTAAAAAGATCCGGCCGGCACGGGTTCAGAGATGCTTTCCAGTATGGTTTACTGCTGACCTCATCTCAGATATGGCTTTAAAAGCAAATTACCATCGGAGGTGGAAAGCAATGAAAGACCCTGGTATGTACACGGAATTTGCCGAACTTAGAACCGATATAAAAAGACGGTTGTCTTTGGCCTATAAAAATTACATCGTGCGTATCCAGGATACACTTAAACGTAATCCTCGCTGTTTTTGGGAACATATTAATAGTATTAGGTCGAAGGGTGGTTTTGTCTCTGATGTTATGTATGAAGGTAAAAAGAAGGCAGGTCCGGAGGTCGCAGATGCTTTTGCAAATTTCTTCTCTAGTGTGTTTTTACCCAATATCCCTAGTCTTGATGTTAGCTCTCTGAACAGCAGTAGACGGAGCTGCTCTGCCCTACATGTCCATGTGGATTGCATCTCCATGCGGGAAGTTGAAGCGGGTATAAGGCGACTTAAACCTCGTACCTCTGTTGGTCCTGACAATCTTCCCGCTTACATCGTCAATGGGTGTATGGAGCACTTAAAAGTCCCATAAAAGTGGCATTATCAACTGGGGTCTATCCCCATCAATGGAAGCTCACGAGAGTGAGACCCATTCCAAAATCCGGTGATAGTGTTAATGTTGAAAATCATAGGCCTATAGCTATTCTCTCAACATTGGCTAAGTTTTTTGAGTCGGTTTTGCACCGTGAAATATCCACACAGGTGAAACCCTCGTTATGCGATGCACAGCATGGCTTCAGGGCAAATCGTTCTGTCGATACAAATCTCCTGGTCTTGGTTGACATCATCTCTGGGTATCTCGATAGGGGTATCCAGGTTGATGTTATTTACTTTGATTTCAGGAAAGCGTTCGATCGGGTAGATAACGACATCCTGTTGGATAAGCTCAATGACGTAGGTTTCTCTCCTAGCCTTCTTAAGTTGTTTGCAAGTTATCTGCGTGATCGTCAGCAGTATGTACGGCATGGACACTTCGTTTCGAATCCATATCATACTCGGTCGGGGGTCAGCCAGGGATCCATACTGGGCCCCCTATTGTTTGGACTACTGGTTAATGACCTAGAAACAGCTGTCAACCATGCAAGGTGTCTGTTGTACGCCGACGATCTCAAGCTGGTTTATGGTGTGGAGCATCAGGCGGACTGCGACACATTGCAGGAGGATATTGCTTCGGTTTTTGACTGGAGCATTCAAAACAAACTGTTTTTTAATAGAGATAAGTGCTGTGTTTGTACATTCAGTCGTGCTCTTGCGCCCATTAAGGCGCAATATTCTCTCGGTGGGAAAGTCATTAGGCGCGTTTCTGCGGTGAAGGATCTCGGAGTCGTGTTCGACACACGCCTCACCTACCATGATCACATCAGAACTCTTGTTAGCAGTTGTTTTAAACGGTTAGGTTTCGTACTTCGCAATGTTAGAGACTTTCATGACCTTGGAGCTATTAAAGTTTTATTTAACGCTCTTGTGCGTAGTAAACTGGAAGCGTCGTCCATCATATGGAGTCCACACGAGTCTACTTACGCCTTACTTCTCGAGAAGATACAGAAAGCCTTCCTTAGGTTTATGTATAAAAAAGCCTATGGGTATTACCCATACTTATATCCTACGAAATTTTTACTCGGGACTCTTGGGTTTAATTCTCTTGAGGTAAGGCGTAACAACAAGTTGCTGACAACTATTTGTGGCATTTTGCGCGGTGAGTCCGATTGTCCCGAGCTAGTGGGGCGGGTTGTGAGGCTATATGTGCCGCAAGTTCCCACTATATGTCTTCGTCCCAAGCCGCGGCCGCTGCTGGCGGTCCCGGCGGCGCGCACTGTGGCGCGCAAGAGTGCGCCGCTGCTCCGCGCGCTGGTGCTCCTTAACGCCCTCCTGGCATCAGCACCCGAATGCGACTTGTTTGATTGGAGATGGAATGCTGTGTGCCTAGAATGTTTGCGATTTTGTGAGAAGATGGATGTTAGGCAATCGAGTGTACTAATATAAGTTTATTTTTCATTTTACTCTTATTATTACTATTTTTGTTTGTTATTGTGTTCTGCATTTGCAACTATTAAATAAGTAAATTGTATAGCATCGATCTGGTTTTCTCGGCGCAATGGAATACTGTAATGCCGTGTAAATTGTGTAAATAAATAAATAAATAAATAAATAAAAAATGACATTATGACCGAAAGAAAATATTGGAAACAACGGGCACCCTAAGAACTTACTTCGATATTGTAGTTCTTGGCCACGCGGTCCTTGCCGCGGAAGGCGAGCTCCATGTCCGTCTCGGCTTGGCAGTCGAACATGTGCTCTCCGTCGCACATGCAGCGCTGCTCCAGCTGGTACTCGCGGCTGAATGCCGCTGTGTTCTCGAACTCGATCAGGCAGCCTTGCTCTTCTGCGAAACAACCTAAGTCAATCTCCACGCTGGCAACCCAATAAATATTGATTGATCGATTGTCGATTGGAGAATGAAGAGTAAAAAGTCGGGTGTGGCTGTGTCGTAGAAGACTGTGTGTTTTCCGTGAACAAGTGTATGGTAGGCCTTATAAGTAACGAGTATTGAAGTCGTGTTTACGTCAAAACTTAACACGTTGAATGTTACCAACATGGAAAAGTAACTTTTTAAAGGTTTTGTTTGCGTTATGGTAAAAGTAATGTATTCTCATCTATTGATGTTGGTTCATAATCTTAGAAAAACAGACTCAACGCAAAAATAGAAACGCGATAAGCTAGTTATGGTAAGTATAGCGAGCTGACAGCTGCACGCCCGGAAAATTAAAACTGAGTAATTGTTTCTGCAAAAGGTTTTATTCCTATACTAGAGGACGCCCGCGACTTCGTACGCGTAGAATTAGTTTCCCACTACCCCCCATTCCCTCCCGTTGGGGGTGGATTTTCAGAAAATCCTTTCTTAGCGCTACCATACATCATGAAAGGAACCCTTGTACCAAATTTCAAGTTTCTAGGTAAAGTAGTTTCGGCTGTGCGTTGATATATAAATCAGTAAGTGAGGTTTGCCTTTTTATATATATCAACGCACAGCCGAAACTACTGTACTTACCTAGAAACTTGAAATTTGGTACAGAGGTTCCTTATATAGATAGATAGATAGATATAGGTAGCTTACCAGTGTACCCCACGGGGCAAGGGTTAGGTGGGTTGCAGTACGCCGGGAGGACGGCATCGGTCTTCACCATCTGCCTGTTCGGAACCAGGCCCAGAGGCTGCAGCCGTTGATTGCCTTCTCCAGCGCCTCCGGTGATATCTTGACGACCCCAGAGGGAGCTGAAGAGATACGAGCTTGTTGTTTTTGTTTTCAACGAAATAATATTCTAAAACCCGGTTCGGAATTACATGGTTTCTAAAATCTAAACGTAATCACTAGCCTTGAAGGTTGTTACTTAACATAAAATAAAGTTATTAGCTATCTCAACCAGCGTAAGCGCAGGATATTTTAAATTGATAACATTGTTCTGATCTCACGAGACAGGCGTTGCATAGTGTGGTGGTCATAACTCATAAGTAATCGATATTAATTTACGATAATTTAAAGTTGGTAACTAAACTTCTTTTTTTTTTTTGAGTGCAGTATCAAAGTGCCCAGGTTTTCCAGCGAAAGTGATCTTTGATTTATGATGCAGTAGGTAGCTATAATGTTCATTACCTGTGTTGCAAAAACTCTTGGTCGCGCAGACTAGGGTTGGGGTTGCCGTCCATGAGCGAGTCGTAGTCAAGTTGTTCATTCTCCAGGTCCTTAGTCGCTCGTGCCATCAGGCTGAGGTGGTGGGAAGGGAAGTCCAGGTAGCCTGATGGTTCATCGTTGAACTCCTTGCCCATGCGCTCAACCACTTCACGAAGTAAAGCCTCGGTTAACATAGGCCCCTGTGCAAAATGTACATTTTACTTGAGTAAGTATGTCTTAGGTGAGAACCTATATGGGTTTAGATGCCAGTTAAAATGTTTATGTCGAAATTGGGATCCCTTTGACTGCCACCATGATGACCATTTATTGTTTCGATTATTGAAAGTCAGATTTTTGTGCCCATATTATTTATGTTCATAACTATCGGAAGTCATAACAATTTTAGGTCATAATCATAATGCTTTACAATTCGGACGTTAATTTTCCATAATTAATATTATAATAAACAAAATTCGTAACCTAAAACCCTATAACATTCAAAGACATATTTACAATCAGAAATATTTTAGGACATATTTTTTATAGTACTTATCAATCATTTTAATTCATACCTTCATTTTGGTTTTAATATCCATATCTCAATAATTGAAATCATTAAAAGGTACGTAACACTTAGTGGAAGCGGAGGGGCCCCCGCCTAATCAAAAAGCCCCTGCTATAGACGATAAATTTAGATCAATAGGTTAGGTTAGGTTAGTATTGCGTCAAGGCCAAAGGCCTTAACTACCCAGAAACAGGAGCTCCGCAAAGCGCAGCTCCGTTGACCCTGTTATATCATACATGTCTATTGCAAGTTGTATGTGTTGTATTTTTATGACTAACAAGTTTTGACCTAAAAAATTTTATTACAAGTAGGTACTATTATTACCTTTGATATTATGAAGTTTAATTATTATGACTATAAATTTCATGACTTCCAATAAATATGACCCGTAATAATTGACATTCTGATTTATACTCTTCAATATTATGCCTTTTAACATTATGACTAATAATAAGTATAATGCAAAACGTTTTGGACAACAATAATCGAAACTAACTTAATGGCAGTCAATAGAGACCCGTCGAAATTATGTAAAATTTCGTGACACTTGTATATAAACTCTGTGAATAAGAAATTAATAAATTACTTTTAAAATACAGTTTTGTTTTCACCAGTCTACTTCTAACTAGTTTTCACCGGTCGCCGTGGCCGACAATGGAGGATTGCTGGAGGAGATGATGATGATGCTGTTGAATCTTTATCTTAAACGTAAATAGAGGGAAGTTTGTTGACAGATACAAACCTTTTCCCCAGTAGAACCATGGCGGATAAACCCCATTGCCCCGACGATGCTTGTTACCAAAAGCAGAAGCAGAGTTTCTTGAGGTCCCATGTCGAATCTGTTAACAAAGGTTTAAATAAATTAAAAACAATTATTAATCCATAATCATCATCATTTACTTAAGAGCTAAGCTCTTGTCGGTGGAGTAATTTCCATTCTTCCCTGTTCAAAGCCTTCTCTTTAACACACTGATACGGCACGACTCCTACTTTTTCTTTTAATTGGTTTTTATTGGTTTTAATCCATAAGAACAATTTAAAAATGTATCCGTATTGTTTTATACATGAAAAAAATAATAACCACATAAACCGGTTTAATCCGATTAACAAAAAACTTCATTTTAAAGAAATATTAACCCTTAATAAGGCCCCCGTTAAAGTAAAAATACTAGACCAAAATGAAATGCAGTCATGGAATCGCAAGTTTCTAAAGAGTAATAATAGATGATGTTATATTTCAGGAAAATACAATTAATTAGTATCATAAAATGTAGGTTGTAAAGTTCAATTTCAGCTTATTGTAATGTGGTCAATATAGAGCCTCTGCCTTATTTATTAAGGTTTGAATTGTTTTTCGCAACATTGCTCGGAAATATTGCTAAATATGGTCTGTTTTCGGGTCACAAAACATCACCTTTATTGACTGACCAAGAATGTTTTCGTGGGCCTGTTGGCTGATTGGTCGACAACTTTGTTTCCAACCTTGAGAGCCAATGAAAATAAATCAATCAATTTTTATATGATAGTGCCATATTAGTGAAATATGAAATCAACCAATCAGAACACACTAGTTATTTTGTTTCGTAAAATATTAGTTGTATTTTAGGTAAAGATACACAGACTGAAAATAATGTCACTACTTTTTTTCAATGTTATATTCAGACTTGGTTCTCGAATCACTACAGAATATAGAGGTACAATTTTATATGCAGTTTCGTCCATAAATTGCGTACTTTCTACTCTTTGCAACAATGTTATATTATAAACAGCCCTCATTGCCTTCATTTGATATGCTTTAATTCGTTATTGCTACGTGTAGAAACTTTCCCTCTGGAAAAACATTTTTTGTAGGACAAAGTTATCATCCTTTATATCAGTCCGTTTTAGTATACGTAAATTATATTTAACTTGTAAGTTTACATTGCTCAGCGCACTATTATAAAACAATGTTAAATTCATGATTACAGGGTGTGTCATTCCGATAAATAAAGACTGGTTAACGTTTAATTGTTATTATGTCACCGGCTAAGCCATCGGCGCTCGCGCCGCGCCTTCGCGACGCCGCCCGCGGCGCATCAATCACAATTAATTGCTTGAAGTTCATCAAAAACATAAATTAGTCATCGGTTACTAGGCAACAAGATTATAATACAAATCAGTCTTAACTTTTTTCTGCACTGATTTAGAATTAAATTTTATTAGTCATCGAACACGGAGTAAAATTTGGAGTGGAGGAGCTACAAGAGGATCATGGCTGTTTTGCATTGCTCCAGCAAAAATATACCAGTCGTTTGCGTCGTTAGAATAGTTCTGTAAATCAGCCAATAAGGCGAGGCTACGATCGAGTAGGTATCTGTCAAAAAAAACCATACAAATTTAGCTACGGGCGATAACGATTCTCACCCTCTAAATCAAATTTGATTTCCACGATTTTTGAGTATGTTGTAGTTATTATGAAAACCTAGGTTTGTTGGTACGTTTCCTTTTTTTTACTTTGTTTCTCTTCAAGAAATATTGAAAGAAAACGTAAAGACCTGGTTTTTCATAATATCTACAAAATATTCAAAAATCGTAATAACCGGAGGTTTACGGAGAGAGAAACGCTATCGCATTTTGTATGGAATTTTTCAGCGTTAAAGTCCTCTTCATAAGACCTGCAGGGATATTATGACATGGTTTTGCAGTACATTTTACGGCGAGCGTAAAGGACAAGCTATAGCAGTTATATAGCTCTATCATTTTCTCTCAGCGTAAACTGAACTGCATAGCAATGTCATAATAACCCTCTGGGGCACGTTTTATAAAGCTACAAGTTACAATTTTACAGGTCTAAACTGGCAACACTGCTCAAATGGCTGGTCGTCATTGGTCGAGGTTGTGTCAAATGTAAACTTGTAACCTGTAAATTGTGTAAGACCCCTGATGACCCTTTGGGTAGGAAAGTATCCTATTTTATTTTAAATTAAATTAGTAACATGTGTATTTGTAAAGCGCATCTCTGTTTCTTTTATTGTTGCATGTTTGAAATACATACGAGTGGGACACGACGTAAAACACATCGACACGAGTTAACATGACATAACATCATTGTTTGAGGTTTTTACATGTTCAAAACCAGCCAAGTCCCTATTGTACTGCCGCAAGTGGGTGGTGGCGATTAAGATCTTATCAACAGTTTTGTTTATCGGCATCCTTTGAGGTATGTTTTTATTGCCACTTAATTGAATCCCTTCACTTTTCATTATTAAATATTTGCATATAATGCATAATTTAATTAAGTAAGTATAAATAAAATAAAATTTTGATCCTGATAGTGGCATAGTTAGGTTATTTTAAGTCATATAAGTAGTTAAAGCTTATAAATGTTTTACAAGAAGAGTCATCAAGTTAGCTAAGATGACAAGCGAAGCGAGTAGGAGTGTTAGATCCAAAATAAAAATTAAAAAAAATTTAAAGGTCCTCCTTCCTTCATTCACGTATTCATCCTTCACTTACGGTGACTTACGTGTGGATTATAGCGAATTTTTAGTAGCGAAAAATTATGTGTATTAATTTTGAAGTCACTTCGAAATACGACAATTTAATGACGTTATATTATAGACCCATAATACAACACCGTTTTCAGTGTGTGAAAAAAAGTATCTAGTTTTTATACTTACGATAACTTAGCGTCATCTCGGCTATCAAAACAAGGAAACGCATCTCTAGTGCAAAGTGAGTAAATACCGGTTTGTGAGTCGGTCCGAATGTTCTATAGATAAGTGCCAGACGTTTTGTTCGTAGGTACCAATCAGGTTGTAAGGCTAACCTCAAATTAATTACGTGTGTAGGCATTAGTTACATTAATTTTAAAGAGTTAGGTTTTTTATGCTGTTAAACTCATATGTAACTTTTACCCCGACTTCGGTCATTAGTTGATCGGCGGGCCTAGAAAAGTTGCATATTTTAAGATAACTAACGACTTTCGAAAACTGTCAACATGAGTTGAATCAACACATGCGTTTGATACGGCTGACCGGTAGCTCACGTCAGTCAACTCTACATTAATTTCAGTGATTGTTTACGTTCGTCGACGGCAGTCTAGATCCGCGTTTAGTTTCGGTTCCAAATGGACTTGGGTCTAAACTGAACTGACCTGGAAATCTGAAAATCTGTTAACATAGTTGACTAAACAATGTTACGTTTGACTGTATCAAAAATGTCCACTTTAAATGTTAATATTTTGTAAAAGGATCCCTGAATCGAAAATAATTCTTAATATTAACCCCAATCTTTTAGAAAAACTAATGTAAGTAACTAACGATAGACCCCGGAAACTTTTATTGAATATTTAATACCTATGTACGCAGTTATGCAATAAATCAATTCTATTCTATTCTATTCTATCCCAACTAAAGCCTTTTCAAATCGAAAACGTATTGACAGCCTTAGGTTCAACATTAACATACGATAAGTATGGGCGCTAGTGAATGAACTGTATCATGTATAATAATATCACAGTTCATTCACTAGCGCCCATTAAAGCTTTCTACAGGGCCTACGCTACGCTATCTAGGTAGTTTTTATTGCCAATATCACTATACATTTGTAGGATATGATTTTGCCGCTTCATTTTATTATTACTTATAATGTGAATTTAAAAAACTCATTCTATAAGTAACTATTTGCAAGAAAAGAATGTCAACATCGCCGAGCTCTTTAACAATTAGCAAACAAACGATTTAAGCACGATTAAATCATCATTAATAAACATAAGCTTTACTCTGTATTAAACAATAAACGTAGAAAAAAGGTAATGAGCTAAATAGATGTTAAATGATTTAAAAAAGCTTGGCTCGTTCCTGTTTATTAGATATGCAAGCGGCGTCGGGCACCTGCGCGCGCGCCGGGCCGTGGGCGGCCGCTGTCTGCGCATCGGCCACGCGGCTGCCGATATCGATGCCAAAATTATCGATAGCATCCTATAACTTATATTTTATACCTCCGATATAAAAGAGGGGTTTTAATTAGTTTTAAATTGGTCATGCTGTTTAAGTCCCTCGGAATCCCTAACAACGTTTGTCCTAACACATCGTTTATACGAATTTTCATTTGCCGTAGATTCGGTTTCAGACGAGTTAGGCAACTTTTTAAGTTTTTCAATCATATATGCGGTTCGGTTAGGTTAGGGTTGTATTATAACAACACTAAAAAGTTTTAAAATTTTAAAAGAAATGGCTTTAGGATAAACGAAAATTCGCACAAACGATGCATTAGGACAAATGACGATTAGGGATTCCATAGGGGAACCTGTTTTAGAGATAACAGCTCTAAAAGTAAAAGTTGCCATTATATCGGGGAATTTTATCTTAATAGTTATGCCATGTTTTGTCGATAATGGGCATTAAAATCTTCCATTAGTTACTTTGATTATGAACTCGAGCAATTGAAGGCGATTGTTTCTCTTATCATCACTTTACATTTAATTAAGTAGGACCCGAATAGAACCGAGTTTAATGTTGTTAGATTTACTTGAAAATTTGTATTACGGAGGTGCTTCTTAGCTAAGATTTATGAAAATTGTGTAAGCCATTTAAAAGTAATTAGCTCTAAAACGAGCTCGTGTGAGGTTCTAAATTTGACGTTGGGGGTTTTTTTATTCGAGCATATTTCGTTATTATCCGTGAAGACGCGCACCCCAGGGGCATTGCGATTCAGACTTTCAGTTAACCCAGTCAGAAATATATACAAATACATACTCAAAGAGAAAATTTAAGTATAGGTACTTCTTCTTTAAGTGCCTCCCCATCACTAACATTATGAGTTTAGCTAGTTATGGTAATTTGATTGTTACCACGGAGCACTACATTGTAAATTTTTGGTTCCCATGCCTTTCACAGGTCAGCAAACTTTGAGTATTTAAGCCTCAGTATTAATATAGGTAAGCTGTGTTTAATGTGTTCCATAATTTTGCATTCTTCAGGACAAACGACAAACAAAAAAAAAGTATAATGTTATTTTGAAATAAAATCATTCAAGACTTTTAAAATAAATCGATAAATTTTGCCGATAACATCACTAATAAGTCCAAAGCAACCAGTTTAAGTGCGGGGGCGCCTAGATAGTGAAACGTAACTTATTTCTATATATTTATCGATGAAACCAAACCCACTGACGGGGATGACCCCGCGCAGATGCAGATATCTTTCGGTATTAAGTACCTACGTCGATACTTTATTGCATTTTAGTTTATTGAATCCACCGACAAAGGATTGGAAGAATGTATTTGACAAAGACAAGACTAATCAATGCTGTAGGTATACTTATCTATCACCGTCTAGGCCCCGAAGATGAACGAATTTTTATGCGGGTATTTATTTTCCGAAGGTTGTATTTAGAAAGTGGATCTTAACGTTTTATTTTCGAAAATTGGATAAGCCCCTTATGAGTTATCAGCTCTTAGCTGCTTTTCCACGGGCACGGTGAAACGAGACGAGGATTCGCGAAAATTTTAATTTGAATTCAAAAGGCATTAAGTAGGTATCTTTAATATTGTAGATATATTGCCGTGCCGTGCCGTGTTTTTGTGCCGTGTGGTTGCCGGTTTAGAATAGTACCT
The DNA here is from genome assembly GCA_948252455.1 of Acleris cristana. NCBI lineage: Eukaryota > Metazoa > Arthropoda > Insecta > Lepidoptera > Tortricidae > Acleris > Acleris cristana. The sequence goes on along the minus strand of OX411781.1, from coordinate 3,942,884 downwards.
AGCTCCATGTCTTCCCGTGGAAGTCGTAAGAGGCAACTAAGGGAATAAAGGCTTGTAGTATTGTTAGGCGATGGGCTTGCAACCTGTCACTAATACACTGGTAAACATCTTAGCCTGTTTGTGCAAATGTGGTTACAGAATTTACAACAAGTTTTTAGTGTTATTGGTAATTCTGTAGCTTTGCCTACTCCACTCTGGGAATGAAGGCGTAAAGGTATGTATGTATGTATTAAAAAACGGCAAAATAGCTGTTTGTGCGCTGCATGCTTAGCATTGGAGCATATAGATTAGGTTTTATTGGCCGTCGTTGGTCGTAATCAATTCCTTTATAATTAAACTATTAATTTAATAACCTGTAATTACAATTACTTGTAATTCCTTGCAATTGTAATAACATGTAGTTGTAATTACAAATTGGCAAATTGCCATTACATTAAATATCTATAAATTAATAATCATGATCAATGCCTAAATAAATATCTCGATGTCGGGCTGATACCCTGAAGTTATGAATAGGCCAGACCTTGTAAGTAGAAAAACTTTTTATTGACCAAAACAATTATTAATGTACTATCTGCCCCTGCCCCATCATAGAACTGTGTCACAGTGACGTTATGATTCAATACGTAAAAAGTGTCAAATTAATAGTTTTAAAATGTCACTGTGACACCGTTCTATGTTGGGTCAGGGTCCCATTGGGCTGAGTACCAAAATCACACAAATTATCTGACGAAATTTTCGAGATGAGAATTTATTTGAAAACTGATTTGAAGTAAGGATAGCTAAGTTTATAACTGATTTTTAAAATGTAATTATTTAAATCTTTAAATTTTGGGTTCACTAAATAAAACCCAACACAAATCACAATTAAAAGAAGTACTTAATTACTATTTTATTTAAGAAATTTGGTACATTTTGTTTTAAAATTTTATAATTGTGAATTGAAATTACGGTTATGGTCATTCCAGATATCAGACATCCTAATTTGTATAATAAACCATTAAAAATATTTTAATACCAGTTAAAATTACGTACTTATACTAAAAACAAAAATTTAAATTACATTTTCATTACATTAATAAAAATTTATGATTCATATCCATCGATATTTGTTTACTATGGTTACGTTTAATATGGATATCAACAAAATTCCAACTTTAATGATAAATTGTCAGAACTGTTTAAGTAACTATTAAAATTTGCATGAAATTTGTAAACGTGTCAGTGTCACGAATATGAATGGTTTTTTAAGCAAAGCCAAACTAATAAAGTTCCTATTCTCATGTCGTTCGAAATTAAATGTCATACGATATTGTACTAAGAAATATACCGAGTTGACGTTTCAATTGATACTAGAATTGGGCCTATTTAAATTGTGTTGGCTTTGGAAGAAGTTCCAAATTTGAAACTCATTACTTTATAATATTTTGATAACGTAATTTTAAAATTATGTTACAGCTGTAACCTACTAGCACAGATACCTAATGCTCGTCATTGCCAAATCAAATCAAATCAAATTCATTTATTTTGCTAAAACATCACGTACATTATTGAAGATGGAAGACAGACACCTACAATGTTTCAGTAATGTTTTACCTTATTATAGAGCTAGTATGTATGCAAAAAAACAAAACAAAATTATTATAATAAATACACATTCAACAATTAATTATCATTTCAATGTAACAGAATCATAATTTTAAGATATAATAAATTAAAGGATGATAATTTACTTTTAGCATTAAAATTACAATAATGAAACATTAAAATATTCTTGCAGCGAGTAGAAATTGTAATGAGATAGCCACTTTAAAGCTGGGCATTCGCGGACGCGCCGTTTGTCTCGGCGACAGATGGAGTATATGTATACAAATGGATGGGCGTAATATTTTGACCACATTTACGGGCGCGCCACGCCACGGCTCAACGGTGCGACATCACGGAAAAGACTGATGAAAACATGGCAGCCAAAGAACACACTAACTACGACGCCATTTGGCTTCTCGCGGATGCGTGGCGTGTTCCAACGTTGAATTACGACATTCACGATAGTTCCATTCGGATTGCGCGTTGGCACATCGTGCTGGCTTTCCAACTATTTGGGAATCTAACGGACCGCGCCAAGTACTTTTAAACGCTACAGTTTTGACATTCACGGATCGATATTGGCGCGGCGCTGCTCTATTCGGCTTGTTGGAGGGTGATTCTTCAAGCGTTTCAACCGCCTCATTTCTCGGGACACATTTTTGTAGAAGTGGCTTCAGATTCCGATTTCGTTTCTGGTTAGGTATCTAAGTTTACCGGACATCTAGCAAATATCCGAAAACGGCATCAAAATATACGCCCAATTCTTTAAAAATATGTCCACGTAAATGAAGCGGTTGAAACGCTCAAATAATCACCCTGGAGCGGTCGTGAATGCCCGCCAGCTGAGGGCATTTTGAATTTGGGTAGAGGTAGCTCAGCCAACGGGTTTTAAACGCATAAAAGAGGATTTTTGATACGTATGTAGATAAAATGGTTCTAAGCGTGTGCCACTGACGTCATTACATAGCGATTTAGCGATTCATGTCCACGCTTGCGTGCGTGGCTTGCGCTTGTGCAATTCCGGGTAAGTAGCATCTAACATTTTAATACCAATTGTACCTTTAATACATATTAAAACAAATGACCCGCAAATGATGTCACCGATTGCGGCGTCGATAGTAAAGTTCGTTGTGTTTACTTATATAGTTCATACGCGGTTTTGCGATTGTTCATTTCGGTCACGTACCACGGTGGTAAGGTCCGGGAGTGATCGATTCGTAATCGTTTCTGCTTATATGTATATGTTGTTTGTAAAGTCTGTTCCTATTCGGACTGCCAATGAAAATAACAAGTACCTATACCTGACTGTAATTGTCTTTAGATAGAGGATGAAATAGCGATGAGAATAATGTTAACTCTAATTAGTTTACTAAAAAGGTTGAATATATATTCATCATCTTCATCATCATCGTATTATTATGCTAAGTGCGACAGGGACTAAAACCTAGCTTATCAATCAACAAAACTTCTTCATTTACAACTTCTTCTACATTTTTGTGTCAAATATTTTTCGAAAAAATGAAATGTATGTGTCAAGCACCAGTCAGTGTCATCTTCTTTTACCAAAAGCACTATTCATCAGAAAATACAAGGTTACATAGAGATTACTACCTCAAAATAAACATGAAGACAATGAGTAAGTTTATAAATAAATAACATGACTATGATCATCCTTCAAAAGTACGCGAATATGGAGTTATAATGGTAAATTGATTTGTATACAAGAGTGACGGAACGAATAGGAACAAACTTTATGTATACTAGTTAACCGTTGCGAATAGATTTTTCAATGCTCTTCCATTATTTTTTGAGGATGAAATTTCATCTTTTATGTGAGTTTAATGTGACGATGTGGCAAAGTTTTTGTTTAAGGTTCCGCTTCAATTAATAAAACCAGAACCCTATCTGTCTATACTTTTTTATCTCGGAAACTGTATAAATTATATTAATTATTAAACACAAGTTCGAAAAAAAGTTTATAATTAGGTAGAAATTTGAATATTTTTTTTGTCGATAATGAGCGCACTAATACTTACGTACCTAACTATTCTTTTGGTGAGACTTCGTCGTCTGTCTGTCTGTACGTATGTCACAGCAGTTTTTCTCTGAAATCATAGAAGCTATCAACTTGAAATTTGGTATATACAACTATATAACTTGCATGACCGCATCAGATTTTAGTTAAAAAAATATTTGAAAAGGGGTCTAGAATGGAGGATTGAAAAATGAAAGTGATTTGTTTATAACAAAATTTGTGATGTCATATGAACCGTCCCCCCCCCCTTCTCTTCGAAGTTTATAAACCAAAAAATCTGAAAAATCCTGACTTAGGCCCCAACTACACGGGCGGTTCTCCCGCCACGGGAATCCGCTTCTGGACCGCACTAGACACAATTTAATATGGAAGTTGTATGCTGTATACTACACTGCGCGGTTTTGTTTATGTATTGTCGAGCGGATTCTCGCGGCGGGAGAACCGCCCGTGTAGTTGAGGCCTTAAAGATTAATTTATATTTTACGCGAAAAATTAAATTAAGTTTTAAAATTATATAATTTTGGAAAAAGTGCAAAAAATAAGAATCCGTATTAAAATTTAATTCAAAATGGACCTTGCATAAAAAATAAAGTTCTTAACTAAATGAATATTTTCTTTTACGTTTTCAAACCATATTATCTTTTATACCGAGCCCTCGGTGCGCGAGTACGACTCACATCGCAAGCCTTATAGAAATGTCATGAATGTTGAAATCTGGGCCCTGCACCTGGTCTATTAATAGACGCATGTCGATACATCCAGAGGTGCAGTGCGCAGGCCCGAATGCACCGCCCCGCGCCCGGAGATGACCGTAACACCCATTATCGATTCCAAATCACATTTAAGACGCAATAAATATCCTTAAATATGGGTACTTGATAATAAATAAATAAATAAATATCAGAGGACAATAATATAAACATATTATTTTATAAGCCACATCACATGTCCCGTCAAAATAAAACGACATCAAGAAGCAACAGGCCAGGGCAGAAGGGAAGGTTCGAATATGACGTAGGTACGGAACCCTCGGTGCTCAAGTCCGACTGACCTTGACCCGTTTTTTATAGTGAAGTCAAGAAAAAAGAAGATGAAAAAACAAAAGCAAAGACACACCAATGCAACAAGTTAAAAAGGTTACATGCTTTTCCTTTGAAGTGAGCAATATCAGAAAAAAAGAAGAAAGAAAACGATCTGCCGCGATCGACATGTCGAGATCGCGCATCTGTTGCATGTATTGTACTCACATACTAAAGTGGGTAAAATTCAGTCAATAATGATGAAGGAAACTGAGAAAATGAAAAAAAAGCAGGTCATGCTTATGATGCGTCTTAAGATAGAGAAATACTCACGTTTAGTCTAATGAGGCTGGCCACAATAATGATCAAAGCTACCGCAAGATACATAGAAGCACTTCGACTAACACTTTGAAAATTGTGACAATGACTTGTTGTTTTTCATTTATATTCCTAATTTAAAAGGGAGGGGCGATTTGAGTCGTTTGATGAAGGGAAGTGTTGTCTACTTTGATATCACAGCGATACTGCGCGGGTGCAGCGGCGGGATGCAACGCGCAGGTCAGGGTGCATCCGGGCTGCCCTAGCACCTGTATTGATTTTATAGATAAAAGTGGAGTTACGATATATGTCTGCTATTTATTACGGGTACACTACATGATCTCGTTTTTTTTCCGAAATTGATAAATACGAATTTCAGAATTCCGATTTTGAAATTTCCGAATCATCACTATTCCGAATTTTAGTTTTACGAAGCATCACAATCACGATTTTTTTGAATTCCGAATGTTCACATTTCCGAATTATTAAAATCTATATTGCTATTAAATTCCGAATCCCGAATATTCATTATTCTGAAATTTTAGCAGCCCGAATTCTCTAAGATTTTTTATTTTAAATAAGCGCTTGATAAAATATTGTATAATACCGTGTATAATGTTTACCATACTTAATGCTCAAAAACTGTTTGAAATGTCCGACAAAGTCGACGGAGCTCCTGTTTCGCGTAGCTAAGGCTCTCGCGCCTTGATGCAATTCTAACCTAACCTAACCTATCAAGGTGAGATTGACCTAATTTAGTAATGTGCTCGTCATCTCACCTAACTTTTGTTTCAAGTAGAATACTTCAATTCAATTCAAGTGGTTAGTTTCATAATTCCAACTTTTACTTATGTTTTTTTTTATTATTACTTCCTTGGCGTCAATTCTACATTGTAGTAGTGCCCGTTCTTTCTTTACTTGAGTATGGAAAAATGCAATGTTAGATAGCAAGCATTATTGGCACGGAATAGAAAAAAAGCAGTGGAAGTGGCACGAGCTTCGCTTAGTATCAGACTTCTTGTCGCCAATACTCAAACTATCATAAAAATAACACGCCACCATGGAAAATGTTTTTGGTGCGGCTATCGTTTTTACACTCCAAAATAGCACAATAAGGCATGCTTCTGGATTTATTTCCTATTTTAGAAATATTGAAATATCGAAATATCGAAATTAGCGATCGCGGCGAAAGTATGGTTATGCGGAACTCCGCATAACTATGCCACACGTTACACGCCCACTTGAAACTTCTACTGTTTTTTCTGTTCTGTGATTATTGATGTAAGGTTTTATCAGCTTAAAAGAATGGCCACTCTACTAGCCTGATCTTAATCTAATGGATTACAGTTTGTGGACTATTTTAGATTAATAGGCCTGTGCTAAGCGTCATAAAAGTGTTGATGAGCTAGTTTTCACTTACGCAGAAGTGGGGCAAAATAATTTAAAGAGAAAGTGCAGAAAATTGTAGAACATTTTACGAAGCGTTTGTCTCTCTGTATCCCTGCTAAAGGAGGCTATTTTGAAGATAAATAGAATATATTGTGTTAAAAAATAAGAACCATTTGTTTTATTTAACAAATTATTATGGTTTAATCATCTTTGTATGTATGTTTGTATGATTGAAGGTAAAAATATATTTGATGTTCCACTTATATAACTCCTGAACTATTACAGTTTATAAATAATTGACGTCAAGTGATTAACATGCGAGTATCTTAGCTGTATAAGAATTGAGTGCGTCATCACATCTCTTAATTGAACGGTAAGAAGCGTAATCCGAAGACGTGGGTGTAATTTGACCTTGACATTAAAAGCATCCTTCTAGAAGCCGCCCCCCGTTCGAATCTCGAGGGGGGTGCCACCTTTTCGGGACCTGTTGCGCACTTAACTAAGTCTTTATGACGTGGATAGTCAACTCGTACATTGAATGATCTTATTGGTCAAATACGAGCATTTTTAGCACTTCGAGAGATTATTGAGTTTATTCGTTTAATTTGATGAATTTATTTTATCTTTAAACAACTTAAAACACTGTTAAACACTTGTTAATTGTAGTTATTGTAAAAAATACGAACGACAAAGAAAATAAACCGCTAAAGGCTACTTAGATACCGTATGCACGTCATATTTTCCTAAAAATGTTACGTGTGAAAATAATATAAACCAACTTACGTGCAGTTTGACCAGACTCGCAATAACAATGATCAACGCCACTGCAAGGTACATGCACTTAGTCTTGATTTGCTGAACAGTTTGAATATCGAATGAAATGCTGAATGTTTCACACCTGACGTGCGATATTTTAGGAATGTACTCACCAATTAGTTATCACCGGGCAAATGGGTGTTCGGTTGGAGGGCCGGGATCGATAGCGCGGGGCGTGCGCATAGAGCTTTCTACGCAGTCGAGGGTGCGAGGAGCCTGTGCACGACGACACGACGCCGATACGATCACATCGCACACTGTAACGCGATTAATGTTACGTCAAAGATAGAAATATCGAGCTACGTATGGCTTGTTAAAAAAGAATCAATTCAATTGTTCAATTTGTATATTTACTGGCGTAAGATGTGGTTTCCTATAATTAGATAAGCATCGATTTAGATGTTAAACTAGATATAAGCATAAGATGATGTATTATCTGTTGGAAATTCTCAATAAATAAATAAATAAAAAGTTTGATTGATAGTTTAATGCAAAAAAAAACGCTTTTATGTTAAGTAAGTATAGTATTTACTTAACTTGACGCCATTCAACACTTAAAGTTAGTACCTACCTACATGACTTGCCGTCAAAATTTCGACCGCTTTAGTCGTTTGACAATAAGAATTTTGTATAATGAATACCTAATTATTAATGTTAATACCGCCGATATAGTGGCGACCCCCTATTTCAGAGCTGATATCTTTTCAATGGCCGAACCGAAATTCATAAAACACAGACGCACGTTAAACTTATTACACCCCTCCTTTTTTTATGGGGTTGAAAAGAAGTGTTAATTAATCGGGTTTTCCGGTGATCACCGGTAGTTCATATATTATTATTCTAGGCGGTAAAAACCATATGGTCTTTGAAGGGCTTATTGTCTAACGCACTCGCAATCACGATCGTTTTCATTTTAAAAATCGAAGGCTTGTCTGCATACAAAATGAAAACAATTGCTTCACTTTGAAGCCGGTTGCGATTGCGAGTGCTTTAGACAATAATCTGTTTCGGTATTGTTTTTAACTCGGCCGCCATTACTGCCAAGTTAATAAGAGCTACCTATCAAAATGTTGACTACGAAAACGAATGATTTCTACCGCCTGCCTAAAATTTCGGATGGGCAGGTTAATTTTGTACAACAAGACTGAGTAACGCGGTACAGCGGGGCAACGCTGCAGTCTGCTAGCATCCTCGGCATGATGATGCCGCGAAGGTAATCAAAAGTTCATTTTATTCCTTAAAATTTGGAATTGTGTGCACCCACACTCAATTTCAAGCATATAAGGGCGGCCACTCATTATTGCCACTAGTCGCCGCCACTATACGCGACCACTTGTGGTTCAGCTAAGCTACTAGACGTGGCCACTAACTGCAGCCACTTGACTGGTGGCTGAGTGTGCGGCTGCGCGCGCGCACGAGGCGAGCGCAGCGACAAAACGCTGCCACTAGTAGCGAGCGCGGACGACTCCCACAGCTTGTGGCTCGGACGCGGCCACTCAAACGCTCGGTATGTGTCGATGCTAAATCAAATGTATGAAAAATCTCGTCCCTAGCTAGTGGTGGCCACAGGTGCCTTCTCTGTGGTCGCCACTAGTAGATAATTTGCGGCAGCACTAAGTAATTCATTAAAATAGATTTTGAATCAAAATAAGGCCAAAAATAGGGATGAAAAGTAGGTAACTATTTCTCCAAAGTGGGCGGCGTTTAATAATTATTAAATTATTATTAAATTAACGTTAATAATTATAATAACGGTATGGTGTAACACAAATAGAATAGAGGATTAGCTTTGTAAAGCAAATTTAATAAATATTTAACAATAGCGACACCTATCTGAATAAGCGTGAACTTATTTGCTCGTACTCAGTCACCATCTTGTTGATTCGGGAAACCGCCACGAGAGGGCCCACTGTTCACTTGCAAGAATTGTCGCTTGTTGGACGGCACGGTTAGTTCGTCATTTTCATGACGCTACATAGATGGCTTTAGTTATTCTACCTCTACACCCATTTGTTGCTCGTGTTTTCATCTGTCAGTTTGTCTGTCAGCCACTGAGGCTCTACTTTGAAATTCGTAATTTGAACTTCGTCTATTGCTATCCCTTTTGCTCTCGACGCGTCACTAATTTGCAAGAAAGTGACGGGGCGATCCGAAGTTCGAATTACTGATTTCAAAGTAGAGCCCCTGGGCCTAGCACCCAAACCGTAGTTTCGGAAAACTAACCCGGTCCAATCTACCCTAAATAGATGGTAGTACTATGCCAAAGTTGATACCATAATCATCTGAAGTTGCTAAGAAACTATTGTGACATACAAACAGAAATACACCAAAATCTCACTTTAAGCCTTAAAAAAAAAGCTGTGTCTAAGATTTTTGATAAAAAAAAACAAATGTCACCATAAAAGATAGGTAAGGTGAAAGCATATTTAAGAACACTTTATCTAATGTAGAGGATAAAAATGCCTTGTGAACATGATTGTGAAGAACCTCATAAAATATAAAACATTAACAAATAACCTTTTCCTTTCACTAAACGTGACACGGCGTCCGACTTTTGACCTTTTATAGATGAACAGTGTGGGTTTCAATGTTACAATGTTACATTTAAACAAAGGCTCCTGTAATTGCCCACGCTTCGCCTCCTTTACTCTTTATATACCTAAGTAAATAGATAAATTGAAAATGAAAATGATTTAATATTTTGATTTATGTATGTAAAAGATAAAAAGATAAAAGATAAAAGATGTTTATTCAGTAAATAGGCCGCACGGGCACTTTTACACGTCAATAATCTACCAGCGCTTCGCAAGAGACCACTGCTGAGAAGAAACGCCGCAAGAAACTCAACAGTCAGTCGTTTTTTAAACATTTCTTATGATATGATATTATACAACGAAAAATAAAACTTAACCTAGTATTATATAAAACAATGAATGTAACAAAAATATGTCTATATATATCATGCGTAGTTGAGCAGGAAAATGTGTCAAAACTCAAAATTTCTACAAGAACTCATAAATAGTAAATATAAGAAACAAATAAAAATTAAAAATTATACTTACCTATGACGGTGCAAAACAACACATAATTAGTTTCGATACATTCCCCTACAGAAACCGTGTCCCCTAGACAATACACAATGTTTATATATTGGTATGATTAGGTTATTACTAAGATATTTAGGTGTTTAATTTAGGCCAAGCATTTTTATCTGTTAGATAGTCTTCGACCCTATAGTAAGCTTTAGACATCAACGACTTTTTCAAGTAATTTTTAAGTACTGGAAATGGTAACTTTAAAACTTCGTCAGGTAATTTATTATAGAAATGAATGCATTGACCTACAAATGATTTATATACCTTACGGACACGAAATTTTTTAATAGCAATTTTATTCTTATTTCTTGTATTCAAATTATGTATGTCACAATTCTTAATAAAAGAGTCTTGATTTTTAATGACATAAATAATATTCTCATAAATAAATTGTGATGCTACTGTCAAAATATTAATTTCTTTAAATAATAATCTTAAGGAATCACGGGAGTTTAGGTTATATATAGAACGAATGGCTCTTTTTTGTAACACGAAAATAGTTTGTATGTCAGCAGCTTTTCCCCAAACAAGAATACCGTACGACATAACACTATGAAAATAACTATAATAAACTAAGCGAGCTGTCTCAACATTGGTAAGTTGTCTAATTTTCCTAACAGCATAAGCTGCCGAACTTAATTTACCTGCTAGTACTGCTAAATGGGGACTCCATTGCAAGTTTTTGTCTATAGTTATTCCTAAGAAAAGTGCCTTATCCACCATTTCCAAACACTCATCATTTAGAAAAATACTAGATTCTACCGGTCTAACATTAGGCAAAGCGAACCTAACACATTTAGTTTTCTTAGCATTAAGTAGCAAATTGTTACTAGTAAACCAATTAAGTACTTTACCTAGCGTCGCGTTTAACCTACTATAATCAACGGATTTTCGGTCTACCTTGAAGATCAATGATGTATCATCAGCAAATAGCACAATATCGCAAAGGTTAACTACCGCGGGTGGTAAGTCATTTATATAAACGAGAAATAAGAAAGGACCTAATATAGAGCCCTGTGGCACACCCAGTTTAACAGCCGCTCCAATGGACTTTGTTTGGTTTACAACAACCGTTTGTGTTCTATCACTAAGATATGAAGACATAAGATTTAGAGAATTATTTGACAGACCATAATGTTCTAATTTTAATATAAGAGTCGCGTGATCTACACAATCAAAAGCTTTGGAAAGGTCACAAAAAATTCCTATTGCATCACAAGATGTCTCCCAAATATTGTATATATATTTAATGAGTATAGATGCTGCATCAGTTGTGGATCGTCCTCTGGTGAAGCCGAACTGATTACTGTTAAGCAGTTTATTTCTATTGAAGTGACCTAACATATCTTTTAACATTAACTTCTCAAAAACTTTACTTAAAACAGGTAGAATAGAAATGGGTCGGAAATTCGTTAAATCACTCCTCTCGCCCGATTTAAAAAGTGGTAGGACTTTACTATATTTCATAAGATTTGGAAAGACCCCCTCTAAAATGCAATTATTGTAGATTAAAGCTAAGTGAGGTGCAATTATATCTATGACATGGTGGATGACTTTAACTGACGTTCCCCATAAATCCTCCGTTTTTTTCAAACTGAGCGATTTAAATGCCTTAATAATAGAAACTGAATCTACGTGGGTAAAATCAAAGCTTATATTACATTTAGTCACATTAGCACAAAGTAATTTTTGAGCTCCAATCGCAGATGATTGAAGACATTTCGTGGTATTAATGGCTATGGTGGAGAAAAAATCTTCGAACGCTAAGGCCACGTCTTTATTTGATGTGATTTGTTTGTCACCCTTGTTTAGGGTGATTTGATTATCGCGAGTTTTTGTATTACCCGTTTCTCTATTTATAATTTTCCACACAGTTTTTACCTTATTGTCAGAAGCTTTGAGTTTAAGACTTAAGAAATTTGACTTAGCAGTTAAGCAAACTTGCTTAAAGGTCCTCGAATAATTCTTAACGTAAACTACGAAGTCATCGTTCTTGTTCTCCTCTCTCTCTCTATATAGTTCATAAAGCCTATTTCTACTTCTATGAATGCCTACAGTAGCCCATTCACTAAACTTGGTTTTTGACCCAGAAACAGTTTTCATCTTGAAATTGTTATTAAACTGGTGAAGAATAACACCGAACAAATCATTATAAATACTATTAGAATCCTTATGTGAAAAGGATAACCCACAGATATTACTCTGAACTTTATTTTTAAATAAATCCAAACGATTACTGGTTATGGGTCTGTATGTTATTGTCTGTGGTTCTTGATGAACATCATTTAAAAAAGAAGCCTTGTATGTATGTAAACTCTTTATTGCACATAAAACCAATAACAAGTAAGTACTTACTTAAATTCAAGATAACGTGTACAATGGCGAACTTATCCCTTTAAGGGATCTCTTCCAGTTAACCTGACTGTGATTGAGGAAACTGTACGAGGATAGGCAAAATAACAAGAAGTGCACAAAAAGTAAATAAATCAAAAAATCCAAACTTAAATAACCATAAATAATACTTATAATAAGTAAACATCATATATGTAGCTACACAAATAAAATAAATATGCTTAAATAAAAATATAATTACGTATACATATAAAATACAGTATATATTAAATAAATACATCAATATCTAATTATGAAAACGACCAGATATGTAAAACATCACTTATTACATTAGTATGACGCGAGGTAATAAGCCAGCAAGTGGCCAGCAAAGACTAGCTCACTCATTCATACTCATGCGTACTTGTTTTAAAATTTCGGATTTTATTTAAACTTTCATGGTCCTTCGCTTAGTTCGTCGATGGTTTAGTACCTAAAGTGTTATTGTGAAATATATAACCCACGAAGAGAAGTTAATACAAAACGCCGTAACTATCCACGTTGCTGTGTTTTGTATTATTAACCACTACAGGAACACACCAACTCGTTTCAGTGGCCCTATATGTACATAAAATGCTTAACACTAGCGTAAACGGCAATCGAAAACTGTCAAAATAATTTACATAGGTATCCGCTCGACGCGACCGTCGGGCAGGTAACTTCAATCCTATGCATTTTGGATATCGATAACGTTCTCGCAATGCATCTTGTCTAAATACGGCCACAGAGGTGAGGCTAGACAAGTCACTTAACGCTTACGTAAACGATATTCGAAAACGGACAAAATGTATGAAATTGACGTAGGCGCTCGACGCTACCACCTAGCGCCTGACTGCTTACGTCAATCCTTTACATTTTGTATAACGATAACGAAGGCAGAATGCAACTTGTCCCTGGCCTCTGATCTGATCACTATTGACCTAACCGATTTCTGTGAAACTAAGCTAAAAGCTAGTTTATTATTGATTACCTACATGATAGTAAATCCTTTAGTATTAATTAAAAAGGGTTGCTTAATTAAATTCCTCTCTACTCACGCAAATATTAATCGTAATAGAAGATAGTTTTATCAATTGGTTACAAAATATGAACGTTATTAAACAGGAGGATGATGTAATATATCATATATTATGGAACAAAGGGTCAAAACATTTCTAGTGTCCATAGAGAGAGCCGCATTATCATTTATGTAAAGCATCTAAAACTGCAGTAGGAAAATACTTTCCGAAAAAGGATTTGAATAAAATTTGAATTTGTTTGGACTGTCGCTTGGGCTTACCGGGTTGCATATTGCATACGCAGCGGCGTGCGAGTGAATAGCCAGGACTGATTAATTTAATGCGATTCGAAAACCGCCAGGAAGGGAATATGGAAGTTTGAAACATGACCGGCTATTACATTTGATATATTTTATTTACCTACCGACATCAATAAAAAAAGAAAATTTATTTTAATATCAACAGGCACTGTAAACTTTTTATTGCACAAGTGAAATCTTATAGCAAATTAAGGGCCTGTTCCACAATCTCCAGATAAATTTTAGCTATCTTTCTTTGTCGTATGACAAAAAAATTAATGTGCTGAATATAACAGACAGATAGTATTTTATTTGGAAATTGTGAAACAACAACAACAAGACAAGTGTCTGTGCCTCCTGTGACAAGAGTCATTTCAAAAAAATTGTACATAGTTAATGGCTTTAATTAAAACAAAACTTAATTGATTCCTTTGTGTAACGCAAGTTACCCATATAGTTTGTATGACTAACTTTCGTTACACAAGGATGCGATCGTGATTTTGTTTTCATTATGCCTTTAGTTATGTACAATATTTTTGAAAACGACTCACAAGTGACACTAGTCAAGTAGTACCACTCTTTGTGTTATTTTAATCAACACGCTTAAAAAATTAAATACGTATCTTGTGCTCCCATGTTCCTTCTAGTTCCCGTTATTGATCTGTGTAAAATGACACCATTTTTTTTTTGTAATAACTTAGTCATTTCTATTAATGATTAAGACAATTACAATTAAATATAATACAATTAAAAGTTAAAACTAAACTTATTTAAATTAAAACAAAAACTAAGCTACTCAAATATTAAAGACGTGAATAATAATCACCCCCTCTAGCAGGTCCGCTCGCGGCATGGTCCCTATGACACTGGCTGCGTTACCTCTCTGGATAGCTAGCAACTCCGGAGGTGTCTATGAGCCGGGATGACAGGGCCTTAATAAAGCTTTTCATATCAGCTGACCAAGGTCCCATGGTCTCCACTGCAAGCGCCACAAATTCATAATTATTTAATAATGATGAATATTTGCGGCGCTTGATGGTTTGGGCCTGATCAGCTGCTGCACCGAAATTATTATTGTTTTTTTCTAATTTTTTGGCGTTTAGTGATACCTATGTCTTTAGTTAAAACGATACAAAAATCGAATCTTATTTTTTCGTGCTGAGTGGCATATTTATTAAGGTATTAAATTTTCGCCAAGAGATACAGCACTTGAGAAAATAATCGGGCAATTATTAATTATTATTAAAAACAAAGGGCTTGTCCAATTAAAGGCAAACACAGCATGTGTGTGTAAAATCGTTGAGTGGGACTGAATTACTAGATTATTGAAAAATATTATTTGAAGTCTTAGGTTTTATGTCTTTAAAGTGTTGGTGTCGCTTGATATAGCTTGAGTCGTGACTATAGCTAGTAAAACTAATTGAATGGTAAGCCATGACTTTTAATCTTAATTTAACTGGAGTTCCATAGTTTGCATACCGAATTTTTGATTGAAGATTAATTCGATTTTAAACATTCATTAGTCTAATGTATAAGTAAGAGGATTGTGAACCTGAAACGATAGCGTTTCTTTCGTCTGAAATCTGATTTGTTGTATATATGTATAATACATAAGAAAACATTTCTTGAAAAGTAACTTAAACAAAAACCAAAAAGGAAACGCACAAACCTTGTTTTTCAAAGATCGTGGAAATCGGACTCGATTTAGGGGGTGAAAAACGTTATCGCTCTCAGCTAAAGTTTTTTTGACAGCTGCCGGATTTAACTGTCACTTCACAATCCTCTTAACTAACAAAACTTAAAGTCCGCCGTCGATATTGTTTTTTCAGTTGATTGTGTTATTAGAACAGACTAGCAGTTTATCGTAAGGTTCTGTTTCTTTACAGATTTTGGACTGTTTCAAACTACTTAATGGCCTAAAATTCACTTGGTTTAATACAAATTTGTAATATGTTGAGTCATAAAATATGTCCTTTTACCTGTTTTCATTAACTCAAATCTGGAAATGACTGTTTATAAGACACAAGTCAAGATATGCTTGGCAGATTGATAATAATTTGTTTAATGCTATTTCAAAGTAGGTAAATGTTTATAGTCAACAAGTCAACAGTTGTTCAAGGTTTACCCCTAACATAAATTGAATCTCTCTGGCTGCTGTTCGTGAATCTCAATAAGAAGTTAATCTCGTCTGGTATTCGAATGTACTCCGCTGGGATGCTTTCTCAGGTTCCAACTAAGTAAGTTTGAGCTGTGCTCAGCTTAATTAATTTAATAGTGTTTGTAAAATACAAAACATGTCTGTACACTGTATGAGGTATTATTTTTGTTATTTACTGCATCTTACACAAACACATTTTGCTTTAATTTCTCAGTTGTAGCACGTGAACTCTCAGAGGGGTGAAAATTTATTAAGACGCAAACAATATACAGAAAAATAATTAAAACATAACTAAACCTAAATATTATACGAAATTAGCCTGTTTTAAGTAACTATTATGTACAAATGTCCCCTAGGCCACTGCCACCGGGAATGGTGCCCATAATGCTGACTGCATTTCCTCGTTGGATAGCTATTGCTAGCCGTTGGACGAAAGAGCCAGCCCTATGGTCACCTGAGGCACGAATAATTTTTTTATTTATTATATTAAAGGTTAGCTGGAAGAGATCCCTTAAAGGGATAAGTTCGCCTTTGTACATTCCAACGCTGTAATTATTGTATTTGATTTTGTTTTTTGTACAATAAAGGGTTTAAATACATACATACATATTCATTTATGGTGGAATTTAACTCGGTTATAAGACCAATTTTTTTTGGCCTTTGGTATTTATTCCGCTAGGGTATTTTACCCGAGTGATTCTGACTTTGCCGGAGCTTTGAAACAAACAAAACTCGCGGCATTTGCAATCATTTTCTGGGAAATAGACTCAGTACATCACGGAAATTGCGTATTCATTCGTGAAAAGGGAGTCCTTTTTACGACTTTTTAAGAACTTCAAAATAGGTTTTTTAAGTGCTTTTCGGTTCAGGCAATACACATAGAAACCCTCGTTTCGATAATAACACTCTCGTACATACATAAAGTACATACTGGCGACATAATTAGCTGAACACATGCTTTTTACCCAATTAATAAGCCTTCAAATAGGATTTATCGATTTCGATAACCAATAAAAAAGTTCTTGTCCAATTTTATAGTTAGTTACGCTTATACCAAGGTTTAAAAATACGGATACTTGATCTCTGTTCAAACAGAACAGATATTTTTTTTGTTGATTTTATAATGATTTGAAAAAAGACCTTCAGTGTTCATACAACACTGAATATTTACAATTAAATCCCTGTAAATAAAAAAGGTCTTAGCTAATGATCTAAAGTGTGTATTTATATTATATAATTAATTTATAAGTAGCAATAAAATAAGCCAAACACTTGATTGGCGATGATTGGTTGTCAAATTCAATAAGTCATAGATACCTACTAGGGAATGCAAATAACCGGTTATAACCGCTTTTAACCGGTTATTTTCATACATAAACGGTTAATAACCGGTTAAATTGCATTCCCTAATACCTACCACGGCATTTTTGCTGCTTCTATTAAACTTTTTGCAACTCTACGGTTTTCATAAAGTTCCGAAATAATTATGAGTTTCCGGATTGAAATACATCAGGAAATAAATTCACTTATATTTCGTCAACACGCTTATAAAATACGATCTTTTTACGTTTTTCCGACAGAATTATAGAGAGCACCGATTTGAAATGAAAGCGATTCGATAATTTATTCAGAAGAGAATCGCTAATTGATGTCTGATTCTGAAGTCTGAGGCTCGCCGGGTGTAAACAATCATCCTCTCTCTGATTAAAATAGACCGCCTTCATTTTAAAGAGCATTCCAATTCACAAGCAGTTCGTTTTGATTAAATACTCAATTAAAAAATTGTATAATAAATGACTTGTCATTATTTTTGAAAATGCTTCTTGCTAACTATTGTTATTTAACTTTTTTCTGCATAATGATACGTTTAATAATAAGTTTTTTAAGTATAAACGTATAACGTCGGAAGGGGCCGCCTTAGGCGTACTTTTTCGAGAAGCGAAAGAGATTTGTCAAGATCGTAGCAGGTGGAAAGAAGTGGTCTCTGCCTACCCCTCTGGGAAACAGGCGTGATTTAATGTATGTATGTATGTAAATGTATAAATGGACAATAGAATGTCTGTGTCTGTGTCTCTTGGATGGATTGGATGGCGAAAGGTTTAACGCCGTGTAGCCTTTAAAAGTGCGCGCTAAGCTCTTTCAATCTCGATCACATATTTACGAGCAGTATCTACCACCTCAAGAGCCGGCGATGCAAAAGTTCATGAAGCTCTTACAAAGGACCTTAGGTATATGTTTGCATTAGCAGGGAGATATTTTTAACCTTTCGCTTAATTTTACAACACATATAAAGTAGTTAAAACCACGTCGGTTAATATTACCACGTACCACGGGTAGGTACTATCAGCCCACTGGTACCCTGACCGGAACGGTCACAACGGTCACAACGGTCAGAACGGTGTCACAGAGGCATTGTAAAACAACTTGTTTGACACTTCTGACGACGTGAATCATAACGTCACTGTGACACAGTTCTATGATGGGTCAGGGTTCCATGTAATACATACGCTTGGACCTCTATTTCTACTGCATTAAACTATATTGCCTTTGACATATTATCTTATTGTTTTCAACCACAGACCATATAGACGCCGCAAACGCGCTCAATAGTATGGAAACCGAGCGTATCAATTTTTATGTGCCAACTATGAAGTCACGTAAGCATTTTAGTGATGTCCAATACCGTTTACTCGACTTGCCACTCTTGTTGAATTTAAACAGTTAATTACGGCGCAATGAGGCATTTTCTAGTGCAGCAACAAACGTCTGACAGTTAGAACGACAGGAGCGCGACTGACCGGCAAATGGTGCACCGCTCTACTTAGTTACACGCAAAGTACATGCATTAGCGGTATCTAGGATATCTTATTACTGTCAAGTAAATAAGAGCTATTATAACGTTGACGATATAATAACATGCCAAAGGCAATATGGCTCTTAGACTAACCAATTAAAAAAACTTTATTACAATCCGTCCATTTATTCCTAACAGACACAGACTGACAAACGAAAGGATAGAATGTATAACCGTCGTTTCTGTCCGATGATATTCAAAAGCGATGGGGATTGACAACAAACAAAACGTTAATTCCACTCGTCATTTTTACTACCGAAGTTAACCAGTTAAGCTGATCTTACCAACACCAGTTTGCTACAAGATCTTGTTTCCATAAGAATAGGGTTGAAAGTGGGTTGGAAACGCCACTAAGTAACGTCGGCTCGCCATGCAGTCGAGACGGAATTGCCGAAGTTCAGGAGTTGTCTTCTCGCCCCCTGAGGCCGTTAGTGGGAGGCTTATTTTTTATTTACTAAGTTTGGCATCATTATTTTTAGGTCTTAAATTTTATTTGTTGAATATTAATAATGTAACTCGACTTTATAGGATGGATGAACAAAGATTGACGAAAGACACAAAACAAAAGTGAGTGGAAGGGTCGGAAGGGGCCGCCCTAGGCGTACTTTTTCGAATCAAATCGGAGACATACGGGAAAAGGGCCGAATCAACCTACCCGAAACCGACGTGCATGCATGACTCGATGTATGAATGTTGAAGAAGCGAAAGACTTGCCCATTAGCGCCCTATAAAGATTTGTCAGGATCGTAGCAGGTGGAATAGAAGTGGTCTCTGCCTACCCCTCTGGGAAACAGGCGTGATTTAATGTATGTATGTATAGTGTTAAAAGTGTTTGCATACATCGCGGATCGGTCTACATGACGTTGGATGTTGCGACGTCAAATGTATGTAAGTAAATGCCAAAAGCTATTAACTGGTAACATATTATTATTATAAATTTAGATTTTCTTGCCACATCCATTACAAAAAAATCATCCGCCTCGAAATAAATTAGTTAGCTTATAGATTATTATGAGTAGGTTTGACCTAAACTCAAATTAAGTTTAAATTGTCACATTCTTAAAATAACCGAAGTTTCATAATGTGGTGGGGAGCGTTTTTGTGGTTTAAAAAGGCTATAATCGGTAGTGACCTTGCTTACAAAACTAGCGATACCGAATCCTATTCGATTTGTAGTCTTCTTCCAATATTTTTTTTTCAACAGTTTGACTACCATCGGAGTTTATAACAGAGTATATTATTATATCCGTACCCATGTTCCAGTCCTTAAAGTAAAAAAATAATAATATTGTTCGTAGTTGCTTCTATAAACCAAAAAGATGTTCTGGGCTGTTAGGAAAAAATGCCGTCAATTACGAGTACATTACCGGTCAATTTACGTTAATCCTTTTTAGTGCACCCCCAGGGTACGGCCAAACTGAGAAATAACGGTACATTTAAGAACCTAGCAGCCACTGACATTCTAAATTCAAACCATTCTCACTTAAATTCGTTACTGCTATAAGGTAAAATATACAGCTATTTCTGAGTTCGAATGAACATGCTACTCAAGAAATATTCGTTTAGCGGTGAAGGCCTTGGGTTGTCTGCCAGCCAGTCTGTCAAAAAGATTTTATATTGTATATTTACTTATATATCTTCTACTGTTTATAGTTTTACATTATACATTAGTATGTTCAATCGTCAGATAACGGGAAAGATCGTTTTGCTTTCGCATAGGCTTCCCACAAGTTGTTCTATAATTTCGGTCGAAGCCCTTCCTTCTACATTGTGGACCTTTCAAGTCATTATATCAACTGCCAAAGGTCGACCCCTCTACTTTCAAGACCCTATTTTGAGACTATGTCAATTTGTGCTAGATTGTTTCCTATTATTCATCTACTAATACAATGCTAAATGCCGAGTGGGTGCCGGGTTAGAATAGAGCCACTCGATGTCTTCCCGTGGATGTCGTAAGAGGTGACTGTTAGGCGATGGGCTTGCAACCTGTCACTAATGCGCTGGTAAACATCTTAGCCTGATTATACAAAATATGGTTGCGGAATTGTCAACAAGTTTTTAGAGTTGTAGGTAATTCTGTAACTCTGCTTATCCCACTCTGGGAATGAAGGCGTGAGTTTCTGTATATATGTAATAAAATGCTAAAATAAAAACATTAAACTAAAATGGGTAGTTAATTAAGGAATACCTAGTAATAAACAATTTGCGACGGAGGCAAGCAAGTGGGATTTAAATCGACTCCGGAGCTCGCCGGATGTTGCCTCAGAGCCCGCAAGTGTGTGATTCTGTACAGAAATACGTACTTATTGTAAGAGTTCGTATTGTCTGCGGCACAAAGAAAATGTGTGCACGCTCTAAGGCTGCGTTACAACGAAACGGTAACAGTAACTCTTATTTTACTCACAAGATGTAACCTAAAAAAGAAGTAAACGAGGTGTGTTCAGATACTTAGAGAGCGCTTTGTTTGAAATGTTGATTTCTTAAAAGTGACATTCAACGATGCATTCCTATAAATGAAAAAAAAAGTCTTGTCATCATCATATCAAAATGTATGATGAGATTGATGAGAAAACACTTATTTAAAGCGTGTTTCAAACAAGTAAGTATTTAAGGTGCGTTTACGCTTTCAACAGTAGACAGTGACAGCGTAGTATATTGTTGTCTGAGCTCATTTGCGTTTCTCAAGGGCGTTTTTAAACGTACGAACAAAGTCACATAAAGACTCGTCCACCTTTCTCTTATTATTGTCCTCTCTCTGAAATTGATCTTTTCGCTTCAGTAGGAGCCCGCTACAACCACGTACCTATTCATGATAAATAATAAATAAATATCAGGGGATGTCACACCAATTGACCTAGTCCCAAACTAAGCTCTGGGCTTGTATTATGGGTACTAGACAACGATATAAATACTTATATAGAGAAATATATATGTATACTTAAATACATAGAAATATCCATGAATCAGAAACAAATATTCACGCTCATGCACCTGCCCTTCTCGGGATTTGAACCCAGGACCGCTAGCTTTGTAGGTAGGATCACTACCAATTTATATCGCAACGCATCGTCGTTTAAGGAGACTTATGTACAGTTGGACTTATTAATAGCTGCACACTTTTGTACCTTATCGCTAAAACTGCTTTGACAGAGCTCTAAAAAAATATATCTGTTCTGGTCTACCAGGGAATGCTCACTTTAAAACCTGGTTTGAAAAATTATTAGGGTGGTTGGTCCCCGGTAGCCATAAATATTGAAAAACTCAAAAAATAAACTTAAATTTGCGTGTGGCTGAACTGAAATGCTGTGTGAAGTATCCCTTGTCTTTATTGAAAGAGTGCCTTTCGCTTCGCAAGCGAGTTTTTCATTTACGTAAGCGCCTCGATATACGGGAGGAGGAAGTAGCGCAATCTTCAAAACATGACTGACGATGCGCCGTACTTCATTTTGTGCGCGTTTAAAAATCGTCGTTGTATTAAGAAACTGTTTTGCATTTTGACATCCATTTTTGTTCAATGTTGGAAGAGTGGATTAGCTTAGTGACTTAAAAAACGCGCCAAGTGCGAGTCGGATTTACGCACGAAGGGTTCCGTACAATTATCTATAAAAAAATCATGTTTTTTGTATGGGAGCGCTTTAAATATATATTTTATTTTAATTTAATTATTTTTAAAGTGAACATAGAACTAAATATTCTTTGAATATTTCAAGCTGTTGCCGTTATTAATATCAAGTAAAAAACCCCGTATGGGAACCCCCTTTAAATATTTATTTTCTTCTGTTATTAGTGTTTGTTGTTATAGCGGCAACAGAAATACATCATCTGTGAAAATTTCAACTGTCCAGCTATCACGGTTCATGAGTTACAGCTTGGTGACAGACAGACAGACGACAGACGGACGGACAGTGGAGTCTTAGTAATAGGGTCTCGTTTTTACCCTTTGGGTACGGAACCCTAAAAAGCAAACAATATTAAATAGATATCAAACCATTTTTATTATTTTCCCAAAACTGAATTCTTGTATTCGAGTGTACATGTTTTGCCATCAAGTGGAAAACAAGGGCTTAATACCGGTATTAATTAAAATTGAAATATCTTCCTTATTTTGCATTATTTCCTTGATGTTTTCGACTATAATTTAGGTAATAACACTATTCTATTATATCAATTCATTGAAGAGCAAAAATATTCAATAATAAGCGAGATACCGAAATTGAATACCGGTATTTTTGTATGAAAATAATACCGGTATTCAAGCCCTGAAAACAACCGACTACAGCATTAAATAATGATACTAATTAAAATGTACGTTGTTAACAAATCATGATAGCAGTATACTTCAATTAGATTATAAACTTGGAACCTCTTTTACGAAAGAAGCACTTTCTAAAGATTCTTGCTTCCAATTCGGGGTTATTAAATATTTGCCATCTCGTTACCTCTCCCCCGAATTCCTGTCACCGCCTTTGTGCACAATTGACTATTTTTTTATTCCTATCGCAAATGCAAATTGAGTTTAAAACTTCGTTTGTGGACTTTCGTCAGGGCTCAGGGAGGGCGATGTTATTTGCCATTTTATAGCAACTTGTTTTGTTGTTGTATCCAAAAAGAAATTTCTTTTACAAACCGAAACCTGAAAGCTACAACGCAATCAAGATAATTAAACATTGAATCGTTCATTTAAAGGGTTCCGTAACCAAACGGAACTATATTATTTCGTAATTTCCGTCCACACGCCCGTCAGTATGTCACTGCCATTTTGCCGTCCCAATAATAATTGGGATGGTTGGAAATTGAAATACCTTATAAAAGTTTTTGTAAAGTGATTTTGAAATATTAAAAAAACCGGACAAGGCGAGTCGGACTCGCCCACCGAGGGCACATGACACGATCAACTCCATTCAAAATTTGAACCGCCACCGTTCCTTGCATAAAGACGCTGTTTTTTGTGATTTCACTAAAAATGTACAGATTTCAGATTTTTTTCCTATACTTGTAGTATAAGACGGTGTTACTTGCCAAATTTCATTGTTCTAGCTCAATGGGAAAATACCCTATACATTTTGATTCCCTCGAGACTGTCGAAATACACGTTTTTTGCGACATAAACGGCTGGTTCTTTTTTTTACGTAAATGTAGATTTTTTCACAGCTTCCAGTGACTGAAGACCGGAGTATATGGTTTTAATTTCAACTCGATACCTTCACGCGTTCCCAAGATAAAGGGTCTTGGGGGACAACAAAGTGATCCTATAAGGGTTCCGTTTTTTCCCTTTTGAGGTACGGAACCCTAAAACGAGGCAAGAGCATATAGGATCAGGCTCAGTGTAGGTTTCCAAAAATAAAATAATTATCTCAAAAAACAACACGCATGAACTAATTTTCTAATTTAAAATTACCTATATTTGCAACGGTCTTAGATGATTTTTAGTAGTCATAAACACTTTTAGCCGCCTGTGTCACAGGAACCGATCAAGTCTACTTAGTCGTTATAGTTTTTAGGGTTCCGTACCCGAAGGGTAAAAACGGGACCCTATTACTAAGGCTCCGCTGTCCGTCTGTCCGTCTGTCTGTCTGTCTGTGTGTCTGTCTGTCTGTCTGTCTGACACCAGGCTGTATCTGACGAACCGTGATAGCTATACAGTTGAAATTTTCACAGAAGATGTATTTCTGTTGCCGCTATAACAACAAATACTAAAAATAGAATAAAATAAATATTTAAGGGGGCTCCCATACAACAAACGTTTTGCTAATGTAGTATAGATAATGGTACGGAAACCTTCGTGCGCGAGTCCGACTCGCACTTGGCCGGTTTTTTCTTTAATTAAGTTATTATAGGGCTCCATTTAAGATAATCTTCTGCTTTTTATTAAGTACTTAAAGTTTTGGCTATAAGTGGGAGGGGACACTTAACTCCCCAGCGAAAATTACACTTTGGCAAGTTTAATATTTCCTAACCTGTCCCCCAAATCTAAAAATGCATAATAACAAACACATATTTTTTTTTAACATCTATCCAATGATACCTCACTTGATGTTATAACCTTTAAAACTTTGCTTTAAACGTATGCGTGACACCCGAACAAAAAAAAACAAGATTTTTTTCAACTACTTTGTCGGCGTAATTGAAATTATATAACAATGCCAAATTACAGCTTTGTCGTACTAAGAGGCTCTGAGCTAGACTGCAGACAAACGGACAGACGGACATGGCGAAACTATAAGGGTGCGGCTCCACTGAGGCGGAGATGAGCGGAGTAGAGCGGAGCCAATATTAACCAATAGAAACTAAACTAACGTGCAAAAGGCGCGCTCGATGTGACCGCATGCGCCTTCTATTGGTTTATATGTATTGGCACAGCTCCGCTCCGTTCCGCCTCAATGGAGCCGCACCCTAAGGATTCCTGACTTCGGAACCCTAAAAACTGGGTAACAAATTACAAAAGTACGACATTTTGAAACGACTTCATCTTAATTTGTAAAGGACATGATTTTGTCTTACAACTACGGAAGTCCAACTTGAACTCATTAAAACATGAATGAAATGAGTTTACTATTATGACAAGCTGTTGGTAGACAGGGCCCCGTCACGAGCCAGTGATTTTCTTCGCTCAGCACGGATGCGATTCGGTCCCTTATGCTAATTCGTGTTGTTTTGACCGCGGCTGGCCCCCCTCCCCCCCGAATTAGCATCTTGTAGCTCTAACACGACACGAGTTCAGTGTTCAGTGTTTCTCAAACTTTAGACTTTCGATTCCTATTAATTGATTTTAAATCGTTATTTACAATAAAACTGAATACTTATTGAGGTGACAGGTGACCCACTATGTATAAGTAGGGTTTTAAAGTTAAATTTACGTCGATGTTCTTTGAGAGAGTGCCACTTACTGGTCTGCCGGCTCATTCTCGCCATGTCCTGAAACTTTCTACATGTAACTTACTACAAAAGCTACACTATCCCAGTTATTATTCCGAATTGCTGCAGCCACTACTGTTAGTTAGCCACTATAATTATACCTAGGAAAAATCTAGGACCCCAGAAATGTGGCCAAGGAGTGTCACATTTTTTTTTCTATTCTTGTCGCTGTCTAACTTTGTTACCAATTATAGTGTAAATGACGAAACTTCGTCAAACCGAAATCAAATTTTCAAATTTAAAACGTCACTTAAAATAACTATTTATCATTGTACGGTGAGCTAGGTATATTTGTTATATATAAAATTTCCTAAAATTTGATTATATTAGCAGTTCACTGAATAACATCGGCCGTTAGTTATACCTACTGATAGTAATAACATAAACAACTTTTCCAAAACGGAAACCGAGGCGGAGATAAATCACAAACAGCCAGCTAGAAATAGCAACTATGTTGCTCATGTTGCCGGATATGTCTGTAGAGGCACAGAATAAGTAATAGTACAAGTACAGAAGCGACTCTCTGTGACAGCAAACATGCGAATTTAAACCTACTCACAACGCGTTAACTATAATAATATAAGTGCACGGCATGGAAGTGACCTTGGTTACATTTCTACGATCGATAGTGGGGACGCTCCTAACGAGGCAAAATGCACCTTAAATCTGCGCCGCGAGAGTCTGTATTATTTCACCCGTCATGAGCTTTACTGACTCCGCCCACTTCGCAGGGCCGGCAGTTACTTTTATTCTGTGGCAGTTGTGAGAAAAAATAATGAATGTAGTTTTCTTATGTAATTCGCTTAAGTTAAATGACGAGAAAAAATAGTAAATGCCAAATATTGTCCGCGACTTGTTTGTTGTTTGTTCGGATCTCCCTTTTTATCCAGTAGACGTAGACTAGTTTTATCGTAGTACTTATTTTTAAACTTAAAAATATTTGTTAATTCTATTTTTATATTTTCTTTGTCATTTTACTGTATATGCCTAGTTTTTAGTTTTATTAATCCCAGTCTGTGCACACCTGTAATTGGTACACAAACAGGACTTTTTTCTTTATAGGTACCTATCTTTCGTATTTGTATTTGTTTGTGCAACTGTTGGTCTGTCTAATTCAATCAGTTAGATTTCTCTTTCTTAGGTAGGTACAGTCAAGTTCATAAATTATGTATACACTTTAGTACCTTGTCTGTTTAATGTCATGTTTAAACTGCCATATATAAATTGTCACAACGATAAAGTGACAAGGTACTAAAGTGTATACATATTTATGAACTCGACAGACGTACTGAAATAATAAACTACCTATTTTAGGTAATAATTAACATTTTGCAAGATGTAACGTCGAGAAAAATGTTGAACATAACGTGAACGTCTTGGAAACTTAGCTAACTTATCTGCTAGGTATTTTCTGTTTAACATTTTTTGGCGTTTACAATACAAACATGCAACACGCGACGGAGACCTAATAAACGAGAGGCAAAGAGAAATGCTGCCATTTCGAGTAGCCATATCAAACAAAAACCGGAATTAGGTACTTTGGTAGCGTACGGCGGCGCGCGTCAAGACGAGCGCGCGCATGACACTCAACTGATTAGCAGCCTGGAGGAGGCCGCAAATTTTGTAGGCACTAAGCGCGGAGTGTCACCCGCCTGGTAGAGGTGCAGGTGGCCACCGCCCTCTCCGATGACATTAAAAAAACTCTTATTTTATATCCCAAAAATGGAACCTTCGGTATGCGCACTACTTGACCAGCTTTTATCAGTATTTTTAATGTTAAAGTACACAGTTTGGAAACCACAACTTTTGGAGTACGTTCGATGATTTGGAAATTTCTAGTTGAATTATTTAATTAAAAGTAAACGTTAGATATTTAAATGGAGGACGAGAAACGCGTAAACTTTATTGACTTTTCATTAAAACTACCTACCTACAAAGTTATAAACGTTGAGTTATACGGAGACCTAGATTAGATTAAGATACGAGTATCCACGGTTTATTTGTTAGCAAACCATGATGTCCAAATCGCGTTCTGAGTAACATGTAACATAACTCAGAGCTAGGGAATGCAAATAACCGGTTACAACCGGTTTTAACCGGTTATTTTAATACAAAACCGGTTAATAACCGGTTAAATTGCATTCCCTACTCAGAGCTAAGACTATACTCTGATACATTTGCTGCCTATTCCGGACGTGAATTGATCCCGGAGACTATCTTCAGGGGGGTTATTATGACATAGCTATGCAGCTCAGTTTACGCTGAGAGAAAAGTACAGAGCTATGTTACTGCTATAGGTCTGTCCTTTACGCTCGCCGTAAAATGAATTGAAACCCAGGGGGGTTATTGTGATACAGTTTTGAACTGGCTATTAGACATTTTATTAAAAGTAGTAATACTCGGCGTAGTGCTCTGCAATTGTTTGTATTTGTGTTTGTGTTATTACGACTTGGCAATGCAGTTCATTTTACGGCGAGCGAAAAGGACAGAACTATAGCAGTTATATAGCTCTGTCCTTTTCTCTCAGCGTAAACTGAACTGCAAAGCTATGTCATAATAACCCCCCTGATCAGACTTAATCTACCTTTTCGTTATAAAACTTGGCTTCAGTTTCAAATAGCGTTCCACAAGCTATCATCAACGTAAATCCTTATTCGTCTGTGAATTAATTGGAACAATGTTATCAAAGTATTGAATTTAGTAATCTATCCGATCGACTTTGCCGTTCCTCGAAAATGTACTTGTCGCCAATATATGTATAGAATCTTGACCAGGGACCTCGGGAATTAAATTAATAATCACGACAGGTCCCTTATTATGGCTGTCTTCATCGCGGTGGATAAAGCGTCCGTCGCTCATCAGTCAGGTAAACTAATAACGTGATGAATTAGCAGCGAGCGAAGCCGTTGGTGGGCCGCTACATGTATATCATTATTAAACGAAAATGTTCATACATAGTTTTGTTCAGAAACTGTAAAATTAATGATACTTTTCGACTGCCATTTAGATCAATCTCGATCTATGAAGAGACCGTCTGAATAACTTATGAAGTTTTTCGCTGCACATGTTGTATACCTAAGTTGTAACAGGTGTTATTAGAACCCTTTAATTAGTGTTTACTTACTGTAGGTTTTGTTATTTATTACAAACATTTTCATTGCCTCTAACTTGAAAACGCAGTAAACAGAGCGCATTCTATTTATTTTGTGTTGACGCGTTACTATTCCGGTGGCTGCATCCTTTCCTGGAACTTCATATGGTGTACATGCGTACCTGTACCTACCTATATCTAACCGTATTGTCAGTTATGTCCGTCATATACAATTTACCCTTGTTTTGATGACAGTCATTTCATGGAATGAATCACTTTGTAGAATTTTCATTTCATCTACAAGTCTTTTCAAAAACCTGGTGAAATTCGGTGAAAAAACACATTCTATGAAATGAGCGTCGGTGAAACAAGTCAAGTAATAAATTTTCCAATTAACATTAAAAAATAAAATTGGTAAGAGACATTGGTAATTTCGTAAGTTTTATGACCGCATTGTTCACGTGTAGTTTAACTTCGTGCTCCTTTTTATGACTTAATTTCATTGCGCTCTATAAAGCTTGGTTCTGGTTAAAATTACGGAATTCTCGAATCACTATTAGTTACGGGTACCCATAAGGAAGAAAAATGTAGATAATTACCGCAACAACCCACTGAAACTAGGTGAGAAAACAATGTCTGCACGAATGTAGCGGTGTGAATCGAAAGAAGGGAAAAATCCTTTTACAAACGTACGAGTACGGTCGATTGGCGGCGTGAGGCGGGGACGGAGTGAATGAACAGCTTGGACGATCAATTTACTAGAAATTTACGAAACACAAGGGTGGTCGCTCAAAGCGGCAGAAGCGCGGCGAGGCCCAGAGGCGCATTGGCTGAGAAGTAAGGGGTTGTTGGTAATAGGAAACTGATTCCACGGTTATATAACCTCATCCTCGTCTCATCCTCAAAAGCCCTGAATTAAGAGGATTGTAAAGTACCGCTAAAATCGTGTACTAATTTAGCTCCGGGCGAAAACGATTCTCACCTCCTAAATCAAGTCCGATTTCCACGATTTTTGAATATGTTGTAGTTATTATAAAGAACTAGGTCTGTAAGTTATTTTTTAATTAATTTCTTGGAATATTTTCTTGGAAAGGAAAACTTACAGACAGTTTTTCATGATATGTACAACATAAGTATTCAAAAATCGTAAATATCGGACTAGGTTTAAGGGGAGAGAAACGTTATCGCATTTAGTATTTTAGCTTCACCATCGTCTTAAAGAGAGAAAAGTGAACGACTTTCAATATTCACGTAACTGCAATGAACATAGGTAATTTTACAAAAAAGTTGGTGGTGGGTGATGGTCAGTGATCGGAAATAGGTGAGCTAATTTACCTAAACTTGACGCATATTCATTCATGCGTGAGTGAGATGGGAATACATTATTGAATGAACATGCATCAAGTTTAGGTAAATTAGCTCACCTATTTCCGATCACTGGTGATGGTGGTTGGTTGTTGGTTGGAGGGGTCGGTGGATGGTGGCCTGTCACAACGTTAAAGTCGTGTTTCCGTATTGTCGACGTTATGATGGCTCTTATTTACTTTTAATAATACCTCTCTCTTACTCACTTGCAATATGGTTTAACCGAAGGACCCTGATTTTCTAAAATTGATAATGGGTTTGCTCTTGACTAACTCTTGCCCTTGGAGGACAAAGATTTTGTCGACGAGCTCAACCAAAAGATTCCTATTCATCCTAGCTTTAAATAGGTTCAGATTGTATGCACTCGGAAATACAAACGCCGGAAGAGCATTTCACTCTTCTGGAGTACGCATTATGAAGGATGATGCAAAGCAATTCTTTCGAAAAGGCGGAATTTCAAGCAGCACGGCTAGCACATGTTGTCCGCGACTTGTTTACCGCTCGGATCTACCTACGGGATCTCGGTAACGATAGAGACGCACTGAGCGACACGCGAGAAAACACAACTTGTACTACTCGTGCAGGTACGAATGGTATCCCGCGGTGCGTCTGGAAGTCCGTAGGTAGAAAGGAGACGGCGGTATTGGCTCGTGTAGCTCAGGAGGTCGGGAGCTCACACTTTCCGAATTACAGTCTGTATATCTTTTTCGTTAACTGATAAAATGGTCGTATAGCGGTCTAAAGTTCTGAACCGAAGTTTGTATAATCTATTTACGCAAATTTTCGGATTGTACAAAAAGAAAAATTTCATTTAATTATTATAATGTTAGGAGTCAAATTTCTAAGAAAAACAGATATCATAATTACTTCGGAGCCCGCTAATTTGCTAATTAAAGGCTTCCGAGGAGTAAAACTTTTTTCATTTTTCATCGGGCAAATGTGAGGGGTTCATTAATAGCAGGAGGCCGACGAACCTTAATATTTTAATTACCCTAATTAGTCTTTGGGTATCAAAATTCAATAAATTTACAGTACTTTTTTATGCTAGAGGGGGCCAACGAGCTATCGGGATTGGGTCACCTTATGTGAACTGGTCACCGCTGCCCATGGACACCTGCAACATCAGTAGAGGTATTGCAGGGTAGTGATTCTCTCAAAAGCAAAGGTCAGCGAATGCAGGAGTGTGAATGTCCAAGCGGCCAGTTTAAGTAGTCCCGTCAGAGCGAGCAAAACACATTTTATCGCGTGCATTCTCAATTAGGCAGCCTTATACGTTCGAGAAGCCATGCTGCAAAATTGAATACACGCGCTGAAATGAGTTTTGTTCGCTTTGACGGGGCTACTTAAACTCGCCGCTTGGACATTCACTCCTGCGTTCGCTCACCTTTGCTTTTGAAAGAATCACTACCCAGCTGCGTTGCCGGCCTTTGACAATTGTGTATGCTCGTCTCTTGTGAAGCTCCCCAACTTATATACTACCTTTTAATTTAAAAGGATCTTTAATCATTACCTATGTTGGCTACATACTTTTTTGCTTTTTATTTACTATATATTTATTAAAATGTATCGACAGATATCTCTGGCAGAATGCTTTACCATAAGATATTATAAAAATACGATTGCTAGATAAAAAAGCCATTTTTTTTATATCTGTAATGCGTCCTTGTACAGTTCTAAGCGTTTAATTGCGTTTAAAAATTGCCATCGATTAATTCAGGAATATCTTGTAGAATCATACTGGCGAATACCAATCTTGCCTTGCGCAAAAACCATCAAATGCATGTAAATAAAAATACTCATTGGAAGTCCTTGTAAATAATAAATATATTCCAAAACATCATTTACGTTGTTTAAAAATCTAAATGAACCAAGCACCCAGCATAATGCGAAAACCCCAGATTCCCTTCGTGAACAATATTCGCGTAAAATTATTATCATTACACTGTGGTCCCTCTGAAAGCCAAGTTGATTCATCCAATTTTCTTCGTTTTCTTTCTACGGATATGCCCTCGGCAGGTTTTTGCCGGGCGTGTTTTTGCCTGGCACGTTTTTAAGGTGTTTTTTTATTTCTGCAGATTCGAGCAACGCGAGAGTGACTTTAAAAGTATCCATAATATGAGGAGTGAAGATTTTGACGAATTCTGAACTGATTTACTATAACACTAACGTCAGGGAAAACTCGATTTAAAACTTGTTTTGCTACTTAAAATCAGTAACTTGTGTGTAGTTCGTGATATAGATGACATAGAGTAGATTGAGGCATCTGCTTGTAAAGTAGGTACGACTTTTCATGGCTCTAAGTATGATTAAGTAACACGATTTACCGCATGGGTGACGAAAAGTATTTAAATTTTCCATGACTGATGTTTTAACTCTCTCACCTAATAAAATTAAAAAAAAAACAACATTACATCTTTATGTTATGTTACGAGTATAAGGTATGTAGTCACAAATACTTCCTAAGACAAACTTAGTGTTGCTGTTGTAATCGAAAAATAATGTCATAATATTCTCAAAGTATTTCAATCACAAAAGATGCGAATAGGTAATTTTTTTAGTCCTTCCTTTTGTGAAGCTACTATTTCATATTTACTGTAAAGTAAATATTTCAAAAGAAACTTTTTTATTTTAGTATTCATTTAGATTAAAAACACAGCTTCTCAGAATATTGCCATATGCCATTTGACAAATCACTTGTTAAATTAAAACAAAAACCGTCTCAGTGACTTATTGCTGACTCAAAAAATAATTTCAGAGTTCGTTGATTTATGGCAGAAGTTGGCGGATTTATTTGAGACAGATGTAATTGCTCGAGGTACTAAAGTTTTTAACACTTTGAATGAATGTAATCCCTTCAATTAAGTCAGTCTTGTATTGTAATAGGCAAGTCAGTTACTCGTTAATTAAGCCGCGCTGAAAGCCTTTGTGCGTAAAGGGATTAGGTACCGCGGATCGTATTACGAGGGAAGTAATTTAAATTTTCTAAATGTCAAAGCTTTATTACTTTTCTATCAAGTTTGAAAACATAATCAAAACACCTCTATAAATAGGCCTTTTCATCTATTCCGGATGATTTAGGTGGCACTATGAATTAAGACATTTGCGCTCGTGACTTAACAGGCCGAATATTGTTGATTATGACGTAAGAATTTTGGTATATTTCAGTAATTGGTGGAGCAAATAGATTGGAGCATATTCGCTAGAATGCTCGCCGAAATGAGCGTTCTAATTTCGAACAACCAATCTGAATGTTCAGTTAGGCAAGCATTCTCTAGCGAATGCACGAGTAAATGCTTAAATCTATCATCACGTTTACAGCGCCGAAGGGCCAGTGGCTAACGGCCTCGCTCGGACTGCTTGGAGTCAGTTACTGATAATTGGGATTGTTCATATTTTTACAATTACTCTAATTCGGAAACCATTTCCAGGAATGGGATTTTAAAGCCGTTCTGCATTATTAATTTTTTGAAATATTTATCTATTTCTGATATTTCGACAAAAGTATATTTAACCTTTGTTTGACTTTCGTTTTCGGCTTGAAGCCCTCCTAGGTGTATCTTACGGGTTAAGTGAAAACCGCTTGAAATAGTATGTTTTAATACACTATTACAATCACTTTTTATCATTAGATATCGTTTAATTGTTGTAATTTATTAGAAAATGCCATCCCAAATTTAAAATAATCATGTCATCCATAAAATGTCTGCTATATAAATAAAGATATTAAAACAAAACTATTGGGTCAAATACAAAATTAATGAAATCGGTCTCTTAAAATTACCTATTATTTCGAATTATAATGTAAAAACCATGAGTTTTTTTTTTGGTCTATCCCAATTAAGTCGGTCATAAATACATATATAGGTAATGATTGTACTGACAGAACATCAAATTCAGTGAATAAAAATGCCAATTTGAAATACATCAACATGGAAAATTGTCCATCCCAAATAGGGAGCCCGTTGTTTCCCATATATTTTTTGGTCGTAATGTAACTTTTGTCATAATTATTGATAATCATACATTTTTATATCGCTGGAACCGTTAACTTTTAAACATTTCCTAAATATGTAATGCGTAGACAAGGCTAGGTTAGGTTAGGTTTGATTTATAAAAATCCTGAAAAACAAACAGTTTCTTAAAAAATACATTAGGACTTGCGATAATTATGACCTAAAACACATTATGACTAAAAATTATTATGGCAGACGATATAGACCCATTAGAAGTACCTATAGTCAGCGAACTGATTTCTTAAGACAGGGGCTAAAATTTGCTTTGACTATCAAATGCGCATGCCTCGTTTTTTTTAGAAAAACTTATTCTACTCTCCTTAGAAAAAAGGGCACCTGTCTCAAAGAACCATGTATGTATAACTGACCTTATTTCTTAAAATAGGAGGTTACACTTGCTTTGACTATAAAATTGTGAATGCATTTAGAAGGGCAGTATTGTTTTTACAGGGTTTAATGGATTGGGTTGAAATTTAATCCACATAATGTAAACCCGATAACAATGCAATAGGTACCTATTATTTCTACGAGCTGACCTTATGATGGAGTCGGAAGGTAGCCACCAGATCTCCGCTATAATTAACGTAAACCCACCGCGTTGGGACTCATTCGATTGGTGTTGATAAGCAGATAATAACTTAAAACAGCAAAATCTTCTTCCAAAAATGTTTTTGTGACTCAAACTTAGTTAATGTAATTCTCACGAAACGCGTTTGTGGAACTTTAAACCCTAATTCGTCATCGAAAGCAGTCGTTTCATTCCCCTTGATCAAATACTTCTTATCGTACTCGTAGCTTTACTAGTTGTTTCCCAAACCAAACAGCGGTATTTGTCTTACGTCCTCTATCTAAAGATAAAAGGCTCAAGAGGGAATATTGCGAATAACCGTGAATTTGTGGGCTTCGACTTTGTGTGAAATATTTATGTGACAGCAAGAGCTGGTTGTTTCGCAAATACTGCTCAAATAATAAATTGTGTGAGAGTATAAAACACTGTATTATTAAGTAATAGAAGCTTTTCATACAAACATCCACCTCTCAATTAAGGGTACGTACATAAAGTTCAAAATACATAATGGTCATAATATATAATGACCATTAAGTATGTATTATGATTATGACCCATTATGTTTAGTTTCGTTTAGTTTATTTATTAATCAATCCTTTAAGTTTTAAAACATATTAACCCACTAAACGTTTTAACCCACTTAGGAGTAGCATATCGAAAAATACTGAAGCTGTTTTTTTTCTGGTAATTAGTAGTCTGAATACCCACTCATATAATGTAGATATATTTTTTAGTCATTAGTCTAACTCCCAAGTTTCATCCTTTAAGTTTTAAAACATATTTAACTCCCATACAAACTTAAATCCATTTTACCTTTAAGGGGCAAATAATTAAAAAAAACTGCTTCCACTTTTTTAAAGTACTTACAATAAAATAAAGTCAAGATGCTCACATTCATATGTCCAAAAAAACAAACTCACATTCAAAATTTCACCCCACTTTTTACCCTATTAGGGGATAATTTTAAAACTTATTTTTATTAATAATATTTTGTTACCTAGTTTCATGTATCCAACTTTAAATAATGAGCGAACTTCCATACAAACTTTCACCCCTATTTCACCCCCCTTTCTGCAAAAGTCTTACATTATTGTGAAATCAAGTTCAAAAATCTCAAAATACAACTACTAAGTTACTTGCGGAGACTATTTATGAAGATCTTATAAAATATTAAAAAGATCCACTAACAAAACCACCGGACTAAACTGTAGATCGATCGATGGTACTTCAACTGAGCCTATTCAATAAGCCCGATAAAAGCTGGCAGGCACCATCGAGAAAAACCAGATGCTCCATAAAGTTTTATTATAAACCAGATATTTTATTCCTCAGGTAAAAACGAGGTGCTCTCCAAAAATGACCCTTTTGTAGTATAGGAAAAAGGACACCCTTAAAATTATCATTTTAATACAAGAAGAGAAAAGTTTAGGAAATCAAATATAAAATAAAGTTCATTTTAAATAAAACTTAGCTTTTCTTTGCAATTTCAACTCGGTTCTTTTGCCGCTTTATTGAAGAGATTGACAAATTTTGTATAATCGACGGAGCTCCAAAATATATTTCTTTATATATAATGAACTTTGCCACGACTGACTGACTTAGGTAGCCTAAACCACTGGACCTAGAGACTTGAAATTTGAAAGGATTTATTCTTTAGGTACCCTACGGGTGCAACCAAGAACAGTTTTCCCAATTTCAGCCCCCGACCGAAAGCAAAGAGGAAATAACGGAAATCGAATTCTACACGTCCAAAGTCGCTGTGCTTTTCTTATCAAATTGTGAATTTTACATTAACTGTAACTACATCGACTTCCTACTGTGTCTTTGAACTTAAGGATTTTGAAGTTTAGGACTTTGATGATTAGGTGGTCTACCCACGGCTACCCCTGTGGGTTGGCAAATTGCTCGCAACGGTCTTAGTGAGCACCAGTGTTATTCTCTAACTCTGAAGCGACGATATATTTACCGTCGAAGCATGATTTTTACCGTTCTGTAGCAAAAAAGGATAAAAGAAAAGAAACTGCTTTAACTTATAAACGATTTTCAAATTGTTGCAGTTTATGAGTTCGTCAATGTATAAGTCCGTCCATGTGTAGTTTAAAAGATAATTAACATTTTTTGAATGCAAATCGGAATTCAAATGACTCAAATAAAAGGACTGTTATATATTTCTACACAGAATTTTAATTGCTTTAGCGCCGTTTACCCTACACCCCACCCTAATAGCAGCTAACCCTACACTGAGTAAATAGCCTGACGTCCTATAAAAGCTTTTTTAAGGTGTCAACTGTTCAAAATTTCAATTTTAGGCATTATCAACATCACCATCATATTAGTTTTTGGAATTATTTTTAACATGATCAGCTTAAATTGATCTGACATCTATATCATCAATAGATAAATGCAATTTAAGAATACTACCTCTGGGCCACTTTAGTTGCTAGAGCAAAAGCACCCTGCTGAATTTTTCATCTAAAATCCTGGCTGATGTACGATCGGGTTTCAGAATACCGAAGCAACCGCTATTTGTCAGAATCGCGGTCAAATGTTTCCACTTTCAAGCGTTAGTTGTTTCCTCGTTGATATCGGTTTCACAAACGCTGCTAGCACAAGAGTTATTTCATAAAATTGTGTGACAGCTTGATAAAATAGGAATTATTGATGAAAAAAAATGGTTGGTTTAGCTACATGGCTTAAATAACTTTTGCCCTATGTAACATATTTACAGTATAATACTCCCCGATTCTTTAGCGTTCGACTGACTATCGCTATCCCGCTTTCACTCGCTACTGACGGTATATTTCACAGTCATGTTAAAAAAAAAATGAAGATTGCCGATCGCTATTTAGAAACTGGTAGTACTGTATACTACTTTTCGCTATCCGTATATTTTTATATTATTCCAATTCGGCACTTTGGTAGGCATCATAGTGGCCACGATCACTTGTGCCATCATCAGACCAGAGGGCTTATTGTCTAACGCTCTCGCAATCACAATCGTTTTCAGTTCGAAAATCGAAGGCTCGTCTGCATACAAAATGAAAACAATTGCTCCTCTTTGGTGCCGGTTGCGATTGCGAGTGCGTTAGACAATAAGTCCTCTGCTGACCCCATATTTTGTCATCTACTTTGTACCTAATACATTTTCATCCCTAGTAGTCCTGTTACTTATTTTCACATTCTTCTACAACAGTTCAACACAAACCTCTCACATCGCTCGCAGAACAGATGGCCGATGGGGTTAAAGACTTTTCGAGTGGCGTCCGCGTACCAGCAGACGCAGCGTGGGTAGGCCTCCAACAAGGTGGACCGACGATGTGGCTAAGGTTGCTGGAAACCAATGGATTCCAGCGCCGCATAGGACCGGTCGTCCTGGCAAACCTTGGAGGCAAGTCCAGCAGTGAACGTCTTTCGGCTGAAATGATGAAACAAATAACCTTGGACGTGGAAGAATAAGTACTTCTATAGAGTTTAAATCGAGAGATTATCGCCATATGGCGTCCGATTACATTACTAAATTCAAGTGTATTCTTTAGGACCCCTGCGTATATTTACGCTTCATGTACGCCTTGCCAATGACGGATTTTCCCATAGTACCGTGAATGTTAAAGATATATTCTTACAAATAACATTAATACTTAACATACTTTTCATTATTTTTTAACTCAATTTCGTTATTACGTTTATAATTGACGAATACATGACCTAAATAAGTACCTAAGGTAAATCAAATACTTAATTTTACAAGCGCAGAATTTATTT
Organism: Acleris cristana; assembly: GCA_948252455.1. NCBI lineage: Eukaryota > Metazoa > Arthropoda > Insecta > Lepidoptera > Tortricidae > Acleris > Acleris cristana. The sequence continues at coordinate 3,904,211 of OX411781.1, read as the reverse complement.
TAGTGTATTTGATTTTCCTTTTCCTTGTGCTCTGAGAAATGCCCTGAAGCCATACTTAGTAATACACCCACGGAATACGTGGGAGTCTCACTCGGCAAAATCAATATAACCAGTACCTACGGCAGTTATGCTACCCGTGTAAGATATTCTCTAGAAAATATCGTCGCTCATTACACCGTTGATTACACAGGACAATTATAACTGAACCCTTCAGGCTTCTTTAGGTTATTACGATCTTGTTTGAGCTGTGGAAAATGCGACTAAGGTTAAGACACGCGCGTATATTCACTTTGTACGGTCCGGGTAGTGATTCTCTCAAATCAAAGGTGAGCGAATGCGGGAGAGAATGTCCAAGCGGCGAGTTTAAGTAGTCCCGTCAGAGCGAGCATAACACATTTTAGCGCGTGCATTCTCAATTAGGCAGCCTTATACGTTCGAGAAGCCATGCTGCCAAATTGAATACACGCGCTGAAATGTGTTTTGTTCGCTTTGACGGGACTACTTAAACTCGCCACTTGGACATTCACTCCTGCGTTCGCTCACCTTTGCTTTTGAAAGAATCACTACCCAGATGGCTTCAGGGACTGTTGGCCAGTGCCTATTCAGCGACAAAGACGATGAAAACGCCTAGGCCAAGTGAAAATTGAAAATGTAATAGAATGCAGAACTTATTAGTTTTGATACGACAATTGTTACCAATTAGTTCATTCCTTAGCTATTACGGGCGTAAACTATTTGTAGTATTCCATAAAATGTTTATATTGCCGTGACGGTAGCCATTTTGACCCAGTCTTTACTTCCGTGATAGCGATTGCGTGTTTTTTGAAGATTTATTACCTGATAAGCCGTAGATAAAAGAGATTAGGACTAGAAACACTTAAACTTGACCAGTTTAAGCTGATTTGAATAAGAAAAAGCCTTAGTCTTGGTACCATGGTCAGTTCAATCTAACTTCTCTACTTTGAAGAACTAATCGGAACAGGTAATAAACTAAACTATCCAAGTTTAGAAAAACCGATCAGAGGGCCCTGCCAAGATGCACTACGCTAACTAGCGTTTATATTCGTTTCGTTTTTAACCAATCGCGTCACTGGTAAATCACGTGACTTTTCGTATCACGTCATGTATCACTATCAGTGACGCGATTGGTTAAAAAACGAAACGAATAGAAACGCTAGTTAGCGTAGTGCATCTTGGCAGGGCCCTATGGTTCGAGTCGCAGTCGCGCACCGAGGGTTCTGTACCGCCACTCAGTACGTATATATATTACGTATATACGTATATTATATTCCGATTTGAACTCGATTTCGAATCGTATCAGCGCGAGCCCAACTTACACTTGACCATTTTTAGTATTTGTTTTTTTTTCTTCAGGGTTTGTATAAATCATATCAAATTGTCGATTTTACGTTTTACCGGTTTTACAAAACAACTAAAATGAAAATACGGTGAATAAAAACGTTTCTTATAGGGACCCCTTTATTATTTCATTTTCTTTAATCTTTTATATTTGTTAGTGAATCCACCGTAATAACACACATAAAAAAACAATAAGTTATCTATTATGGTTCAAAAGATACAATTGTTTCGATGGACGGACGGAGGGACGGACGGACAGCCCAGGCATATCAAAAGGCTCCTTTCGGGCACGGAACCCTAAAAATGAAATACATAGTGTAATGTTATTATAGCGTGACCACACATACTCATTAGGGAATGCAATTGAACCGGTTAATAACCGTTTTTGTATTAAAATAACCGGTTAAAAGCGGTTATAACCGGTTATTTGCATTACACATAGTAACGAGTAGGTAACTGATTACAAGATTGGATAATTAAGATGTTCTGAGTGTACCTTTATTAATCCCCCCCTTTCAGAATGTAAATTGTAAATACAATAGAATTACTAGCGCTCACTAATTGCACTGCATAGCGAATGTGGCTTTGATGTCACTCAGTAAATACCCACGTCGGCAGGGTGTCTTACTCAGGATTGTATTCTACTGAAGTATAAATACACATTCAGCTTAAATTATGTGTCTAAAGTACAAAGGATAGGTTTAACGCTCTTAATAATGTTGATAATTTAATTCGAAACAAGTATTTTAATACAAAATTCGCATACCCATTTCACTAATTAAATTATTCATGTACAGTACCCCAACGAAAATGTTAAGCACTTTAGTGCGTTGTTATAGTAAACTTCAAACAGAACATCAAATGACACATATGACAAGGAGAATGACATTCACTATGACAAGGTTCTAAGTATGCTCAACATTTTTATTGGGTGACTGTACCTACGAGATTTGTTTAAAGAAATCTTTAACTTTAAATAAATTTCGATTCCGACTTACTCAACTATAAAAACTTAATTATTTCATATCCGGGTAATCTACGAGAAGGTGAACAAAAACTGGCCAAGTAAGAGCCGGACTCGCATACGAAGGGTTCTGTACCACCGTATAATATTAATATCGAGCGAAAATAATGTATTAAAACATACTATTTCAAGCGGTTTTCGCCTAACCCGTAAGATACACCTAGGAGGGCTTCAAGCCAAAAACGAAAGTCAAACAAAGGTTAAATATACTTTTGTCGAAATATCCGAAATAGATAAATATTTCAAAAACTTAAAAACGTAGAACGGCTTTAAAACCCCATTCCTCGAAATGGTTTTCGAATTAGAATAATTGCAAAAATATGAACAATCCCAATTGTGGAATGGTATAAACAGTATTGACTATAGAGTTCTAAATCATCCGACCACGTTGGGTGAACTATCAAATACAAAGCTCACCTGTTGGTTCCCGACAATCCCATCTCGAATGTAAACAAGTTCATAACTTCTGAGTAACAAGGTTTCCCATAATAAACGGGATAAAACAGGGCGTGAGAGCCTTGAGGCGCCCGCTTTTTACTGCATCGTAATTTTCGCCGCCGGCGCGGTCGGGCCTCTTCACCGGGTGAAAAGCCCGCGAGCGGTCGAGATTATCACAACCAACTGTATCTTTTATTAAAAACCGTTGTTTTTCCGAACTTTTATTGATAGGTATAATTAAAGTGTACATATTTAGCAATTTATAAACGGGATTAAACAAAAAGAAAGCTTTCAAAACCCCGACTGTTGGTAACCAAATTTAAATCGTTATAAATCCTAAATGATCATTTGAAAGGAAAAATGATGAAAGAAAGCTAAAGATGATTTTGCAATACCTATTTAATGATACCCCACTTGTCACAGTACGTTGAATATTTTTTTTCTTTTTTACATGACGTCTGGTTGCCGCCATAGGTATTGAGTTTTGATTACTTTCATATCTTTAGTGACACTTACAAGATTAAGACAAATCGATTGACATAAGAATCATCCAAATCGGTCCACGCGTTTAGTGTCTAGAACGCTACAAAGGAACTAACATACATAAAAAAAAACATAGGCTGATAAATAAAATAACAGGGCGTGAGAGCCTTGAAGCTTCCGCATCTTCTTAGGCCTGGTTCCCACTATGCCGGACCGGCAATTTTGCCGGATGCCGGTAAGGGTAGTGGCTGTACAATTTATATGAAGCTGTTCACATTATGCTCGTTTATGAACAGCGTCATAAGCCACTAGCCTTACCAGCATCCGGCAAAATTGCCGGTCCGGCATAGTGGGAACCGGGCCTTACAGCATTGTAATTTTCGCCGCGGGCGCGGTCGGGAAAATCGAAATCATCACAACCAACTTGATCTTTTATTAAAAACCGTAATTTTTTTCCAAACTTTTATTGATAAGTAAATTTATAGTTACTGTACATATTTAGCAATGTATTAATAGTAGGTCACTTCTATAAATCACTAGAGTTTTCCTGAACCTCTTCCTATTTTCCCTTGGAAACTTTGTAATTTTTCAAAATGTTGCAATTTTTTTATGAAATGAAATGAAATGAAATGAAATGAAATGAAATGAAATGAAATGAAATAATTTATTTGCATTGAACGGGTTACATCATGGTCTTATTATTTAGGTATGTCATACAGTACCGCCGCTCAGCCTTTAGTGGCATACAAATTTTTAGTCCTTATAACTAAATTAAAAAGAGCGAACATAATGTCAAATGTATATAATAACAAAGTCAATTATTTATTTTTACCGAAAAATTCATTCATTGAGTAGTAACATTCCTCTTGTAACCATTGTCTAAGTTTGCCATAAAACATGTTTCCAGTTAAATTTGTTATAGTCTTAGGTACAGCATTATAGATTTTACTTAACATGTAATACGAATTCATTTTAACCATGCTCAGTTTGGCCACAGGTAACTTTAATGGCTTTTGCGTAATAGTTCTCTTATTGTTATTGTCTTTAATTATGAATAGTTCCATGTGCTTTCTAACAAAAGTACACGCCTCCAAAATGTATAGGCATGTAAGAGTAAGAATCTTATTTTTCCGAAAAATTGGTTTGCATGAGTCTGTAGGTCTTAGACCCCATATAGCCCTTATACAACGTTTTTGTGATACGAATACTCTATGGATATCTTTTGCGTTGCCCCACATAATAATACAATATCTAAGGGTGGAACACACGTACCCATAATAAACAAGCAAAGCAGTTTTGTGTGATATTACAAGTCTTATTTTCTTTAGAGCAAATACAAATTTATTAATTTTGCTACATACTGCTTTAATCTGCTCATTCCAGTCACAATGTCTGTCAATACTAAGTCCTAAAAACTTTTGACAATTTTCTCGTTCTATGGGTTTACCGTCGCATGTTATATTTATTTCTAAATCTTTGCTTTGCTTAGTATGAAAGTGGATATATTTAGTTTTTTCAGTGTTTAAGTTTAAATTATTACTTCTAAGCCAGTTAACCGTTTCTGATACGGCCTTGTTTATCCTGTCCTCATAATTTGATAAATTATCTCTTTCAACTACAATGGTTGTGTCATCGGCAAACAAAACTGTTGGATAATTAACAGCACGGGGGAGGTCATTAATATAAACTAAAAACAATAACGGCCCTAAAATACTACCTTGTGGTACTCCATATTTATTTTCTTTAATAGATGAGACAAAATTCTCAACAGTTCTGTTTGCTTTATTCATTTTGGTTATCTCAAAATATGTGATTTATGTTCTAAGTTGTTCAGTAGTGCTAGCCAAAATGCATTGGAAGTCACTAACACCCGTATTCAAAATCAATACTTAAGGGATCCTTCACTGAGTAAACGCACTGAGTTCAATACAGTTTTCTGATTGGTCCTTTTTAACCGACCTTTTGTTTATGAGACGATTTGAACCACCCTGTGCGTTCGTGAGCACTGTGAGACCTCATAGTGACGTTTGTGAATACGGATGTAAAGGCTTCGGCACACCAAACGCGTGGCAGCAGCAGCGCGTGTGCGGCGCGTCTGCAACGCGCGAGACGCGCGTCTCGGTGTGCCGGGGTTCCATTTGTTTTGTTGTTTTACTACTCCCTGACGCCACGCGACGCTACGCGCTGCTGCTGCCACGCGTTTGGTTTGCCGGAGCCTTAAGATGAACACACGATAGCTAACGTCAGTCCTATTCATACCTATTGTGTGATTTGTGTTTGCAGTCGTACACGTTAGCAGAAATCAACTTGTCTAGTGGTATCAGGTTTGGTTCGTTGTGCTGGGTATTTTATGTGATCATGTAAGGGTGAATATTAAGTAAGTTTGTACCTTTTAAAAGACGGTAGGTACATTTTTTCTTCAGTTAACCCTTATTCTAAATTTGAAATTCTGTCAGGTGGAAGTGTTGTAAATATTTCGATGTTATCGATAATGATAGTGTCGTGCCATATCTCTAAATGGATATCGACAAATAAAAATATAAAAATAAATGACCCAGTGTAATGACTAGCATAGAGGCATTCCATCTTAGTCCTCAGGGTTGGCAACGCATTCGCAGTCTTAGGATTGCAGTCTTGTGAATGCGAATGTCTATGCGTCACAGTTTACACTTACCATCAGGTGGCCTGTGTGCTCGTTTGCCTTCTCTATGTCAGAAAATAATCCAGAATCGATAATTAATAAAAATTTAAAGTATATTTTGGAGTTTCAAGTCTGAAGGGCTCCTTACACCGAGATTGCTCGATCTGCTTTAGAGTATGCAGAACACCGTAGTTCTCTGTTGGTAATCTGACTAAATTAACAATAGTGTAGCTCAATCGACTAGTTTCAGGCCGTCCAACAAGGCCTTCTTCTCAATTGAATACAGCTTGCAGTTCCACAGTGTCGCTACGTTTCTAAGGCCTCCGCTCACAGACACCCACAATCCGAATTCTCGCAGATTAAGCCTTTGAAATCGTTCCTTGTCGCATCTGTAACCAAATGGTCTAAGATCCGAATAGGAGACGATTTGCAACGGGCTGTTTATTCGATGAAAAGTATTTTATATCGAATTTAATAGGTATGCTAAATAAAATGTGGCGAATAGCCATAAATTATATCACTGAAAAAATTAATAAAAATGAACTTTTTTTAAATTGCAAATGCTTGTTTAATAGAAAAAATTCTAACCGAAAGTATGAAAGCCTATAGAATATGCAAACTTTAGTTTAGTTTATTTAGTATGAGATTAGTAGAAAGGACGTCACTTCGAACATCTGCTTTAAATACAAAATTTTGTACTTACTAAGAAATCAATATTATTGAATTAAAAGATAGTTTTACCTATTTCTTTTTTTAGGTTAATAAACAGTTTCCTCATATTAAATGTATGGGAGTGTTTAATGTCAAAAGTTTGGATACTTCTCGTTTGATTTTTAAAAAGTTATTGATGTCATTTTACTGATTAGGTAACGTACTTTCGATATCAGTTTATTTTTCTTTTGATATCTGTAGTAGTTACGGAATAATGCACCTGGACACACTTAACGATTACACCCTGTAGAGAGATTGGTTTGGTTTACGTTGGCAGATGTCCCCGAATTCAGTTAATTAGAACTGACGGTCAGCTCGCTATTTTGGCTGCCCTTTGTTTCCCAAAAATACACGCTGAAAATATGTGATCTTATTGTATCTGTATTGTTATATCCGACGGCTGCGGGCCTAGTATGGCTGTGTCTGTATCGCGTGTCAAATGTGTATAAAGAATCCGTCACTCTCGTACAGTCTGTGAGCTTTTAGAAGATGCTTCGGGTTTGTACTTCTCTATCACTCTCTCTTAATAGGAGCGTACCAGAGCGAGTGAGTGACTTATTTACGTGTCAGAAGGTGACGGATGCCCTATCCACATAAACGCAGCCAGGTCCCCTGGAATCCGAAATACGTTTTACAATATAATTATTTCAGCATAATGGTAAATAGCGTAAGTTACAATAGGTAGACTCTCCACCCGATCAAAAACAACGATAAATCCTGTAGATGAATTACTGTGAATTACCTACTGTTAAACAATGGACTAACCATAAATATTATACTAGTAAAAAAAGCAGGAGGCAGTGACGAAATATTTACCGTAATTCTCTTTGTAACAAAACATAACCCGTAACCTGTTGCCCATTCCCGAATAAGAATTCAAAAACTACCGCGTCTACATCTTTGATTCATCTGGAGGCAGCCTGCAATATCCATATCCGAAGACCATAGCGGCGCGTTCGCAGTGAATACAAACAAGTTCATAACGCCGGCAGTAACAAGATTTTCCCCAAGACGCGCGCTGGGATAAAAACAAAGGGGGCAATTTAGGCTCCCGAGTGCGCTTGACTGATCCACAGGGTTATCCTACAGAGCAAATCCCGAACGAAATACGAGCGTTTATATCACTCGGAATCTTCCGAGACGATCTCCGAGGGTCGAGGGTCCAACTTGTAACGATACGGGAAACAACTTTAGTTTGGCACTTTATTGAGTTTAACTTAAGTCACGTCATCGGAGTTAATGCTTCAAAGCGTCGTTACGTAAACTTGACGTGTTTCTGTAGAAAAGCTGGGCCTCTATTCTACTGGGTAAAATCATATTGCCTTTGATGTGCTATCGTATTGTTTTTAACTCGAGGTATCGTAACGTTGACAATACGATAACACGACAATATTGCTTTTGACCCGTTATCGTGTTGTCGACGAATTGATAGCTCTTATTTACTTGACTTGACTATATTCTCGCTGAAGAAACGAACAATAATACATTATTGCTTAGGCAGGGAAGTAGGCAATTGCGGGCCGAGTATTGGTTTTAACGGACGAGCTTGCGAGTTACTACTTTTTTTTTGTCCAAATAGGCACTAGAATCATTGGTTTCAATACTTTCAATCTGTCGGTATACTCCTACCCACCCTGTATATTAATAGTTGATCGCTTTCGTCGGCAGTGGGACAAGTGCATATAATATCGCTGGATGTGTTGCCATTACATCGAGGGATTTTACCCATTTAATAGCTATGTTTATTTGATAGATTTGTCAATCCGCTTTCAGTTTTAAGCAGTTTCGTTAATACCCGCGATTTTTAGTTTGGAAGGTCACGCACTCAGATCATCCTTAAAGCTTGGCATTCACGACCGCTCCAACAAGCCGAATAGAACAGTGCCGCGCCAAAATCGATCCATGAATGTCAAAACTGTAGTGTTTAAAAGTACTTGGCGCGGTCCGTTGGATTTCCAAATGGACGGAAAGCCATGCGCGACGCGGACCGCGCAATCTGAATCTGAATGTGGTCAAAATATTACGCCCATCCAGTATACCTAGGGTTGTGCGCGCTCGTTCACTGAGCGGATCGTTCCAAACTAGTACAATCGCACAAATGTACTAATTCGGTCTTTTAGTTCTTTTAGTACACTAGTACACTGAAACAAACTGGTCTGTTCATGGTCCTTATTTGAGCTCCTTTGACCGAAAGAGTGGCCGAGCGGTCATTCATTTGGATCGCTTTGCTGTCAGTGTCACTCACTGCTCTCCCTGCTCTGTTCGGTTCCTGCTCCGCGTGAACTAAATGAACTAAGAGCAGAAACTACGGAATAGTTCGTTCTAGTACAGTGACGGGAATTCATTCTTTTTGGCTCTTACATGTACCTACTACACAACCTTAGTCGTATACACTCCGTCTGTCGCCGAGACAAACGACGCGTCCGTGAATGCTCAGCTTTAGTCGCGGAGATAAAACTGGAATTAATAATCGATGTCTATAAAGTTTCAGCGTATTGAGCGGGAAGCGGATTCTCGAAGTTTGCTTCGGAGGCAATTTTGGAATTGGGTCGGATTCCGGTAATTAGTTATTACCGCATCGTTTTAATAGTTAAAAGCATTCACTCGTTCCCCAAGCCAAGTGATTATTAGAAATAATGGGCAGTTAGCTTTGAGTTCGAGTTTAAATAACTTTTTAAATGTTACGATTAAAAAGTTGCAGAAATTTCTACCCTACTGAGCCAAATGGTTAACGTTTTTTTGGGTGAGTATGGGTAAAATATGTAGATATACAATAAAAGGACGGGGTAAAGGATGGTAGAAAGGCGCCGTGTGGGGGAAATGGGTTTCACTTGATTTTGCAATTGATACGGGATATCGATCGATTGGTATATATCGTAGGAAAAGTGTCAACGGTTAGGTATATTTTTCACTCTTCACATGAATACATGAAATAAAAATGGTGGTTTTTTGGTGGTGGGGTAGTCTTGTTAAGTATTTCCTTCCTTTAAGGAGGTAGCATTATAATGTATTGTAAAGGTGTAAAGGATTAATTTTAATAAAACAATGATTTTCATGTGTAAATCGAACGCGTTACACATTTATATTTATAAAGAGATAAAATTCCACATTTTGTAAATACTTAGACATTTTTTTATACAAATTGTATACTTACATAATAATAAAACACATAAATAAACATTTAGTCTCTATTCGCTAAACGGAGTCTTCGATGCAACACATGTGCAGGCCAAAGGTTAACAAATGCATTGGAATACATAAACTACTCGTTACCTATTAATTAAGAGTACGCGCACAATGTAGAATGAGATACACATGTTTAATTAATTAAAAAGTCTGTTTCTTTCGTTTGAAGCTTAAAGAACAAAATCGATGGCTAATGAGAGTACGTATGTGTAACGTATTTTAATACGTATCGTATTTTAATATACAATAAATAAAAATAAATATAAATAATGAAAAACTATACATTTGATACAGTTGGAATTTATCTTCTTTTAAGCGTGACCTTACTTTCAGGCTTTAAGCTACATTCAGGTTCCTTATTATTTATTTGATTATTGCACAAAAAAAAATACAAATGGCGGACTAAGTTAAGAAGTCATCAAGACATCATTAAACATATGTTAAAACAGTTTATTGAAGTTTAAAATAATTCATCTACGGATATAATGAGAACCAAAGGCTTTTAATTCTAGAACGCAAATTTTAGAAAAAATACATTATTCCAAATTAATTATTACAACAAAAGACAGTAAAATGTACACCTTATAAATAAAACAAAAGTAACCGCGAAGCTAAGTCCACGTGGTGTTGGGTAGATAAATACCCGTACATATACCCATCTCCCGGCATTGTCCTTAATTAACTACATCGGTTTTATTAGCTAATTAGCTAAAAATGAGTATTTACCACGCGATAGTCTCTTCATCTGTTCACCTTTTACTACCAGTTTAAGACGTCTTTTAAAAAACCCATTTATAAACACACATTTTTACCTATTCAGTAACATTATGTATGACATTAAAGTATTTTTTTTTATGTGAAAAAGGAGGCACACGAGCAAGCGAGTCACCTGGGGCATATTTTATAAAGCTACAAGTTACAATTTTACAGGTCTAAACTGGCAACACTACTCAAATGGCTGGTCGTCATTGGTCGAGGTTGTGTCTAATGGAAACTTGTAACCTGTAAATTGTAATTTGTAGCTTTATAAAACAGGCCACTGATAGTAAGTGATCATCGCGACCCGTAAACACCCGCGACACCAGAGGAATCGCAGGTGCGCTGCCGGCCTTTGAGAAAATAGTAGTTTCGGGTTAGTACCTATGATACTTTTTTCGATTTGACTATTTACTTCGTTTTGACACACTTTAGTTCAATTAATGGATCAGGGATCCAATTGGTTGATTACTCTATCCTGATAAAGATTCAGACACTCCGCGTCCTTTTCAAAATTGTTTTCAAAACGGTCACCGGAATCCAGCCAATGAGACACGATTGAATTTTGTTTCATTATTCACGTCATTAGAAATACCTACTGACTACCAATATTCTGTCGTGTTTCTCGTGTTGATCTTCCGTTAAGTATTCTTCTAAGCCTTAGTAGGTTAGATCAGCAATTTCCACACTGTGATATACCTTAAAATCCACGATTCCCCTCACTCATCCATCACATAAGTTATTTGATAAAAAGTGCGTAACCGTATTCAGCGATTCAGAGATTAACATAATATTCTGAACTTTAGAGCCATAGAGGAATGCCCATTGCACACGCAAAGTTAACGGGAAAACAATTAGATGACTTTAAATGTGATAGACTGAGGGCGGTTTTAGACTAGCGTTTTTTCAGCTCGAATAGGCTCGTTTTTGTACGCTCGTAAACGCGCAAATTTAATCGTACGAGCGTAGGCGCGCTTGTATGGCGGTTGACGCGCGAGCCAAGAAAATCTGACACACTAATTCAAGCGAACGTACTGGAATGAGCGCCTATACGCGAGTTCAGCTTATTAAAGCGCGAAACGAGCGTAAAACGCGCAGAAAAAACGCTATTCTGAAACCGCCCAAAGGCCTGGCCAAATCCTCCCTGGCTTGATTTTACCAAAGTGGAGCAAGGACTCATAACTCCAAAATTAATGCTCTCAGAGCTACACGACTTCTCTCTACTCGATTCTGTTGAGTGTCTTCATTTCGTTGCTGCCCCTTAGTGCAATCTGTATTCCATATTTCAGTTGCAAATTGACTTGCAGGATTTAAACTGGAGAGGCAGACACGAACCAAGCGGAATAAACTGAAATGAATTGGCCCGTAGTTTGTGCTGTGTTTTATCACAAGATAAAAGCTTGTTATGATAAAAACAGCATGGATTACGGACGAATTCATTTCAGTTCATTCCGCACGATAATTTCAAGTTGGCTACGTCGGAAATATTCGTCAAATTAGATTTGGTTAAAAGCCTATTGAAATATTTATGAATTATTTAAGATATGTTTTTAATTGGAATACTAAAATAATACTAAAACGTTTAGGTATTGTATTATCTTGCTTTTTTTCCTCTTTATTTAATTAGAAGCTTTGTTCAAGCTTGAACATGTCAGCTCCAGCTGGCCTAAGATGTTGCTTTTAAAACGCAAAAAGTAATATATCCTCTCCTTAAAGAAATAAGTTTGCCTTTGTACGAGTATATCTCTATTTTAGACATGTTGTATTCAGTTTTTGTGTTTTGTACAATTAAGTGTTTATATAGACACAGTATAGGTTTACATACACCCTGCTAAAAAAATGTTGAGACGCTTGAATTTATAGATTAAACCAATTTAAATTGGTAAGTAGTAATTTGTATACTCGTGGGCATTCTGTTTTGACTAACTCGCCAGATATAAAATTTTAAAAATGTACCGATCCCTGCTTTTTGTCCACGCGGGCCACTATACGATGCTCAATACATTAGATCATCATTAGACGAAACGTGTTTTATTTTTAAGTTGAACCTGAAGCAGAGTGCTTATTGTCTAACGCACTCGCAATCAAGATCGTTTTCATTTTGAAAATCGAAGGCTTGTCTGCATACAAAATGAAAACAATTGCTCCACTTTGAAGCCGGTTGCGATTGCGAGTGCGTTAGACAATAAGCCCTCTGATTCCCAATAGACATTTGCATTTCCAGGACTACAATCACAAGACTGCAATCTTCAATGTACAGTCTAGGTGTATTATGTTTTTGAAACTTTGTACTTAATTAGTGCCCTTGACTGTACCTAGACGTTTTATTGACTTCTCTTTATTTTCGATGAAAGGGAACTTCTTTTTACCTAGTGACACCACTTTGCTCACTTTTCAACCTGCCAATTGTAAATAAAAGAGGTTTTTTTTGGGGTTTCCGGCATATCTTACCACCATGTATATTTTTTATTTTGATAACATTAATAGTTTTTTTTTTAAACTGAGTCAAAACCTTGTTAAAGGGAAACCATGTTATGGGGAACTGTATCAAATAATAATATGCTAGAAATTAAAATAATCGAATGGCGCAACTAAGTCTTTTAACCCTTTTTATCCATCAATCTATTTGTATTCAAAATTATAACATTAATACAATTATGTTAATGTGCATCAAAAAGTTAATAAAAACATTAAGGCTTAAATACCTTACGTGTAATTGACAGGTATATTCTTAATATAGCAGTCACACAAAAAAGCTTCTTTTTGATTATATTATAAATGCATACATTTTACATCTGTAATAGTTTCACAATGATGTTATTATACAACTAATCTAACTTACAATTTACTTAAAATTTATAAAAAGAGTGTATAGCAATAAGGAAGACATCGATAGCCTGCATGAATTTCTTCATCAATATAGAAATACAGTATAGTATTAAATTATGACATAACTTTATGTGCGGGTTGCCCATGGGCATGTGTCGGTCCAATGTTCAATGAGATTAAATATAACATTTTAATCAGAGTTGCAGTGCTTCATTTACCAAGCAACGATATTTTATATTAAGATACGTTACGCTCACTAAACGCATTCAAAACGCGAGATCACTGACAGTTACTAAGTTGCCATATTTCTACAGACAAAGACTGTAATCCATAGCGAACGCTGTTGTCAGAAAGAGATAAATAGTTGTTTCAAATTTCATTGCAGTTGACGCGCGTGTGACGCAACTGATTGGTAGTAAGATAAGTTTGACACTTTAGCTTCCAATTTTAGGAACGCTTTTGCGCGCATGTAACGTATCTTAATATAAAATATCATTGTTACCGGGTAAAAAGAAGTTGTTTACTATGCAAGGCTGCAAAGCTGTTATTTGCCGCGAGTGCTGATTTTGAATCCAAAGCGAGACGTAAGTAATTTTGCAGCCGCCCGAAACACACAACTTTTCACCTTACAAGTACATTAGCGAGGAAAATACTAGACGGAAGAAAAAATCTGATGAAGGGGGACGACATCAGAATCAGTAATTACGCTTTGAGCATGGTGCCCTAATTGTTTTTAAAACGCTACTATTTCACAACAAAATAAGCTTAAATAAAGTGGATATTATGAAAATTCATTTTTACAACAAAAGAACGTCAAACTCTGTGCGAAATTGCATTATGTTTCACGCTAGCGCATAAAATGAAGTGAACGAACCGGTGATGTTAAATAGTATTTTGTACCTAAATTTACTCTGTAACGTCATAAATTGCGATATATTAGAAAAAACAATCTATGCATAATATTGTCAACATAAAAATATAGGAAGTAACGTTTTGTTTCTACGATGTAATAATACATAAAACATATACTTTCATCTTCTTAATAACAATAAGAAAAAGGTCTCAATGAACATTGGTTTTTCATGAAAAAATAACAAATTTAAATATGAAAATTTCTAGGTAAATTATGGACTAATGGACTTAATAATAGTTAATAATAAATATATAAGGTCCAGAACTCGAAAAATAAAAAAAAAACGATTCGTCCGACCGTCATAAATTTAATTTAACTACAAAAAATATTTAATACAATATATTTTATTTCAATTTTAGTACAACATACCTCAGAAGAGGTGTTAAAATATTTGAATATCAATTGAGTACTTCCTACACATATATGCCTACACTACAATGGAACCATCTCATGTTAATGACTTGATAGGACCTTGTCTACTTCCAACATTCTTATTCGACCTCCTTTACACGACACTTTACGTTCATTTCGGTGTGTGACACCACGGAATAGAAAAAACAGTGGAAGTGGCATGAGCTTCGCTTAGTATCAGACCTGTTGTCACCAATACTCAAACTATCATAAAAACAACACGCCACCATGGGAAATGTTTTTGATGCGGTTATCGTTTTTACACTCCAAAATAGCACAATAAGACATGCTTCTGGATTTATTTCCTATTTTAGAAAAATCGAAATATCGAAATAAGCGATCGCGGCAAAAGTATGGTAGGTTATGCGGAACTCCGCATAACTATGCCACACGTTACACGCCCACTTGACACTTCTACTGTTTTTTCTGTTCTGTGTGTGACACTGACACAGACAAAGTACACTTACCGCACTCAGAAACATTTTAAATATAATTAACTTGTTCCATTTTCAAACTTATTCGAATTCGTCATCAATCATTCAGGAACGACTTGATCGTCATTTAACTGACTTGAGTGCAGCCGTTAGATATTTTAATGCCGTTTGCAGAAACCAGGTTACTTCAGCCACAATCATGGTCTAGGTTAGTTTGGTGATACACAAAACTGAACTATCGGAAGGTATCTCACTACAAAAGTAAGATGGTAATTGGAGTAAAGCACATTTTTTGACACTAGAAAAATGCTATATGCATCTATTCTCTATTGTATGCATCTGGCCTCTTAATTAACTTGTACAGAAGTCCACAAAGAAAACATTAATTCTCTTGAAAAGGTAAAACATATAAAATGCACAGTCTGTTAACCCAATTTTGTCACAGACCGTTTTCAGCCTCAGGGTAACATGATTAACATAAATGAAGCATTAAGCAAAGAACAATGTATAAAATCAGGCAATCAAAATATACTTACCTACAAATACCTATACATTGTCAATAAAATTTAATGCCACAGATAAGTATCCGCGGATTTTGTAGAACTACCTACTTTAAAATGAAACTATTCCAAATGTTATTTGTATATAAACTAAAAAAAAATTGTGTTGAATAATTTAAATGCTTACTATAGGTGAATTGGTGTTTATCTATATATATAAAAGGCAATGTCCCGGGTGACATATCAACGCCCAGCCCAAACCGATAAAGATAAAAAGATGAAATTTTGAGGGAAAGTTGGTTTTGTAATGGAGGCGTCGTTTAAGAAGGGATTTTTCGAAATTCCACCCCTAAAGGTATGAAAGGGGGTTGCAAAGTTTGTATGGGAAAAAACATTTTTATGGTCAAATTTACTTGAAACTTGGTAGAAATGCTCTTTAATGAAAATAATGAGACACGTATTTCAACGATTACCGAAATTCAGTCCCTAAAGGGATGAAAGGGGGTTGCAAAGTTTGTATGGGAAAAAATACTTTTATGGTCAAATTTACTTGAAACTTAGTAGAAATGCTCTTCAATGCAAATAATGAGACACGTATTTCAGCGATTACTAGAATTCAACCCCTAGAGGGATGAAAGGGGGTTGCAAAGTGTGTATAGATAAAATATTTTTGTGTACAAATTTACTTGAAACTGGGTAGGAATACTCTTAAATGCAAATAATGAGACACGTATTTCAGCGATTACTAAAATTCAACCCCTAGAGGGATGAAAGGGGGTTGCAAAGTGTGTATAGATAAAATATTTTTATGATCAAATTTACTTGAAACTTAGTAGATACTTCTTCAATGCAAATAACGAAACACGTGTTTCATCGATTACTAAAATTCAACCCCTAGAGGGATAAAAGGGGGTTGCAAAGTTTGTTGAGGAAAAAATATTTGGTATGATCAAATTTACTTGAAACTTGGTAGAAATACTCTTCATTGCAAATAATGAGACACGTATTTCAACGATTACTAAAAGTCACCCCCCAGAGGGATGAAAGGGGGTTGCAAAGTTTGAATGGAAAAATACTTTTATAGTCAAATTTACTTGAAACTTGGTAGAAACGCTCTTCAATACAAATAATGAGACACGTATTCCAACGATCACTAAAATTCAACCCCTAGATGGATGAAAGGGGGTTGAATAAGGGTATAGATAAAATATTTTTATGATAAAATTAACTTGAAACTTGGTAGAAATGCTTTTCAATGCAAATAATGAGATATATATTTGAGCGATTACTAAAATTCAACCCCTAGAGGGATGAAAGGGGGTTGCAAAGTGTGTATAGAAAAAAATATTTTTATGATCAAATTTACTTGAAACTTAGTAGATACTTCTTCAATGCAAATAACGAAACACGTATTTCATCGATTACTAAAATTCTACCCCTAGAGGGATCAAAGGGGGTTGCAAATTTTGTAGAGGAAAAAATATTTGGTATGCTCAAATTTACTTGAAACTTGGTAGAAATACTCTTCATTGCAAATAATGAGGCACGTATTTCAGCGATTACTAAAATTCAACCCCTAGAGGGATAAAACGGGGTTGCAAAATTTGTTTAGGAAAAAAAATTGGTAAGTACCTATGCTTAAATTTATTTTAAACTTGGTAGAAATGCTTGCTCTGCAATGAAAATAATGAGTCACGTGATACCTAAAATAAAACCTCTCGGGGGATGAAAGGGGGTTGCAAAGTTTCTATAGGAACGAATATTTTTATGTTCTGATTTACTTGAAACTTGGTAGAAATGCTCGATTCAGCAAAAACTACCTCTTAGGAGGTAAAACGGGGGGCAGAAAATTGTATGGTATGTTTTTGAAGTGAGAAACGTGGAAAATGTTGTAACGGCTACTGTAGTTATAAATTAAAAATATTGCTTTCGGCGATTTTGGAAATACTTAGGGGTAAATTGGTAGTAGAAGTTTGTAAGGGATTATGATAATTTTTGAAGGAAAAAATGTGGAAATGTATGTTTACGCTACTGTTTTTATAAACAAAAAAAAGTTACTTTCGGCGATTTAGAAAAAACTATCCCAAAGGTGGTTAAATGGGGGGTAGAAGTTTGGTAAAAATTCGGTCATTTTTGAACTGAGAAATGCGGAAATTGGTATTAAGATAACCTAATGTTTACCTTCCTATAAAAAACCTACCTACCTACAAATTAAAATAGTTAGATACATGAAACTCGGTATCGACACCAATATAAATTAAATAATAACCATTTTTTAAAACAATCCCTGAACAGTGTGAAAAGCGGGTGAAAGTTTGAATAGGAGTTTTTTTTTTAGCCAGGTACATGAATTATAGCATCTAAAACATTGCAATCTTCAGTGTTTTTAAACATTTGCACCTTAAAGGAATAGTTAGTTAAGAGCAAATCCATTATCAATAAAAATAACTAAAGGGAAAAACCTGGGATCTAAGACTACTTACTGTAAAGTTTGTATCGAAATTATGTAATATTCAAAATTTACTATTACAGAAAATATTCAGCTTCGGTGTTTTTCGAAAATCTTCTGCTAAGTGGGTTAATTGTTTGTATAGAAATATGGCAAATTTATCTAGAATCGTATAAAAAAACGTAATGGTGAAAGGGAGGCAGTGAATTTATTTTGTATGTCAATTTTGTTGTTTTAAAGGTTAGAGCCATGAAATTAAAGTTGTTTATGTGGACCGCTTACTTAAAATTCACGTTCTAGACTTTTTTTTTAAAAGCCTTTGAGGGTGATGTAAACTATAACTGTACTTTTAACAGAAGTTCTGACTCTCCGCAGACGAAGTCGCGGGCGGAAAGCTAGTTGTAAACAAAATTATTCATAAATAAATAATGTAAGAAAGCTTAAAGGGCAGAATGTTTTTTTTTTTTCATTTGAAAGCCGTTTTACGCATAAAGGGACGAACAACTCAATGATCTTATAAGTCCTGTTTTTTTTGAACGGAGCTATAAAGCTATTATTTTCTTTGAATGATGTAACTAAATGTAGACGAAAGAAAAAGAATTTCATTTTTTATTCAAAGCTGCTTCATAAAATAAATTACTTATTAGTTTTACCGTAATACATTTTTAGGAACAGTTGTTTATGATAGAGAAGACAATTGCCCACAAATATCTCAATACCTAAAGTATACACACACGTGATCGTCTAAATCCGTTCGGTATTATTTTATAGCGCCTGAGCCTGACCAGTTTCATATAAGGTAAGGTGGGGCAAATGCATCAACGGGGTAAGTGCAACAAACCATATTTTTAGGAGATATTGTTGGTATGACGCACTTGCCCCTTAGCGGCACTATTCCCACCTTACCTTAGGTACTTACATGCTTTAGTTAGAGGCATCGACATTCTCAAGTGACGTAGATGACCAAGCTCGCTATAGTTCAGTGTTCTGTATCATTAAGACCTAGTACATCAATTATTTGCTTAAAAACCGTATTTAAAGCAACTGTACTCCTTCGAGATTCCACTCTACAACACGTATAAATATAATACAAATACTCACTCCTAGTCATGATATGTTTCTGTTACACATTTAAATTGCTCCTACATGATTCTTAAATGACTAAGCTGATATATTAAATTAAAATCATGTTGCAGTAACACTCCCAATTTTACATAAGTATATACGACACATTAGATAGTAACAGCCAACACCAATACAACACTAAAATATTAATGTTACACGAGTTATGTTACAGTTGTACGAAAAAGCAAATCAGTGAAGAGAAGCAATTCAAACAGAATTTATCCTGAGGGTGAGTGATAAAGGAGCGAGTGGTTTTTGCATTAAATATCAAATCACCGTTTCTCAGACTTCTTTGACCTATCATGTTTTCTTTTGAATCAAGTATAATAATTATTAAAATAAGTATTTTACTTTTCATACTATTTTTTTCACGGTACTGAAAGTTGTATGTTTTGTGGGAATTCAAAGTTAACCATAAATTCTCGAAATATTTTTCCGAATTTAAAAAACCGATTCTGAGTAGGTACTGAAAATCATTGCTATTCGAAATCTCACTTTCATGACAGCGCAATGAGATTAAGTAAACAAAGCAACGTCAAAAAAAAACAACATAAAGCGTCATATAGTAACAAAACAGTTTTTTTTCTGAAAATCTAGAATCATAGTAAAAAATAAAAGTTATTTGTCATACAAACAATGAAATTAATTTGATACTCCATCCATTGCAATGTTGTACTTTAGGCATCGCACCTAGCATATTTATTTCATTTCAACGATCATTTCATTACACACATCAGTGCCGGCCGCCGACCCCTCTCGCTCATTTTAAGATTACCGATTCGTATTACGAATTTTGGGGATGAGAAGATAGAAATTATAATATTTCTTTATGCTGCAATTTATCTAATTGAAGAAATAGTTTTTGAAAATACATAGTTTAGGTACTTTACCTGGGTGAATAAAGTTTCATAAACATTGCAGTTATAAAGGACCAAATTAAGGAAACGTTAACTTTTTCCACTGTGTATTAAAAACAGACAAACACCATGGGTTATTTTTGTTTCATTGAGTCCTTAACCACGTACTTAAATGTTGAAAAGTGTTATACATTTTATTAAATTGGAATAAAATAGTTTGAGATTTAAGGCGGCTGCCGTTTTGATTGTTTGTCTGCTAATTAACTATTTATCACTTAAACGGCTTAGCCATAATACTTTAACTCTAATAGGTAGGCAAGGGCAATATTCTCAGGGACTACCTTGGTATAGGGTAGGGATAGGGTTAGTTAGGTAATTTGTTAATTCCTAACTTCCTAATTCAGTCTCATGATTGCATACATAAGTGAAAATTTCAACTAGGTACCTATACAAAAGAGTCGAAGAAGCTTTTTGCACTTGCTAAAATTTCATCCATATTTATTTTATTAAAAACGATTCGATCTTCTGATGTCGACATCTGATAGTATAATTTGACGCTGGATAATTAATTGATAGCTGATGTGATAAGCTCAATCTGATTTGAATAATAAAGGCATTATCACCTTAAATGGACAAGAATATTTCAATTGTAGTATAATGACAAAGACAATGACAATAGCGAGTCATACTGTGCCTAGCTACAGACTGTAGACAGATCTATTGAACGCATTTATTTGTCAACAAAATTGAGTGAGTCCCTTAAAACAAACAATTTATCATTATTCAATAAAACATTCAGTTTCTACGATAATACGTCTAAACTATGATATACTTGTAGTGACGGATAGTTAAACATTACGGTATAGAAAGTACATAAATACGGTCAGTAGATGGGCGGCTCGTGGTCGGCTCGATGCGTTCTCGGCGCTCGCGATCATCACGGGCAGCTGCGTGGGCGCAGGCTCCAGGCGGAAAATGTCCACTGCAACAACATTATTAATTATTCACAGTTATTAATATTATGAAATAGTAGATAACGCCAGTGACTAAGTACGCGTACTAGTAGTTATCTGCTACTCCCTCCTTTTCATCCCGTTGTGACACAATTTTGGATTTTTATCTTTCTTAGTGCACATCTGGGGTCATTATCATTTCAGCCAAAAGACGTGCATTGGCGGACTTAGGCCTCCCCCAAGGTTTGTCACAAGAACCGGTCCTGCGCCACTTGAATCCATCGGTTTCCCACAACCCTAGCCACGTCGTCGGTCCACCTTGTTGGAGGCCTACCCACGCTGCGTCTTCCAGTACGCGGACGCTACTCGATAATGCCCACTTTCCACTGTAAGCAGAGCGGGCTCCGTACGGACTCCGTTTGGTTTACAATGGTGACTTTAAAGAGGTTAGCTCGCGTTGGAAACATTTTGAAGTCACCGTTGTAAGCCAAACGGAGTCCTTAAGGAGCCCACTTCGCTCGCAGAGGAAAGCGGGCATAAGTCTTCGACCCCATCGGCCATCTGTTCTGCGAGCGATGTGCTCCGCCCATTGCCACTGAAGCCTAGCAATTCTTAGGGCTTTTCGCTGACTTTGGTTCTCACGTGGCCCTCCTCATTTCTGATTCGATCGCGAAAATATAAATTCTGCGAGAACCTCTAGGGTACCCAAGGAATATTCCCTCCCAAAAGTCCCGAGATGCACATAGACTGTGCGTTGTATGTCAGTAATTCTGTCAGTTAGTCAAGGAAAAGTTATACATCTATAGATAAGATGTCATAACACCATTCTAAATAAAATCCAACAGTCACGATTTAGACAATCATGTAAAAAATCCAGAAGGTTTAGGTACTGAACTCATTATTATTACTAGGTAGCTTTATTTGAATAGAATCTGTGGTCAAAAATATTTCGATAAACAGTAGTAAAAGAAATAAAATCACTATAAAAAGTTAATAAGTTCCCGGTACAATATTCCACAATATTTCAGATCCCCGTTTTATTGCAATCCAGTCGGGCAGGCGATATTGCGTTAAAAAAGAAAAGTCGATCTTAAGAGCGTGGATAGAGAACTTATTATAGAATACGTTTGTCTTGCCATAAGCGGTTGATCCGGTTGGACATTGATATCTTCTAATGCTTTATCGGATCATAATGCTCTTGCGATATCTGGAGGGTTAATGTATCACTCGTACCGTAGTTATTGTTATCTCAAACCAATAAAGGTATTTCTAACTACGGATCAAAAAAACCATGGTTTAATTTTCCGTTAGACTATTTTTATTGTTAGAAGAAGGTAATTGGACAGCGCTTCTATTCTAGGGGGTAAAATCCAAATCGTCTTTGACCTGTTTTAGTATTCTTTTTAACTCGACCGCCATTCTGTCAAGTATATTGTGCGTTGGCCCGTGTCTAACAGTGGACTAATACGGGCTGATAAGGTCAGGTGGGGAAAGTGCGTCTACGGGGTAAGTGCGCCAAATCAAATATTGATATTGTTGGTTTGATGCACTTACGCCAGTTACGCCGTAGATGCACTTGCGTGGGGTAAGTGCATCAAACCAACAATATCTCCTAAAAATATAATAAAAAATATATATTTTAGGAGATATTGTTGGTTTGATGCACTTACCCCGTAGACGCACTTGCCCCACCTAACCTAAATGATGATGATGTATGAATAATGATATAATTATAGAGTTATCATAAAATAGGGCTATTTGAAGGTCTGCTCACCAGCGATAGTGGTGTTCTGTGCATCCGCGTATCCATTGCCGAGGGTAGCGTAGCTGGGTATGGTGCTGAAGCAGGTGATGTCGACGGTCTGGTTGCGCGGGGGCCCCAGCGCCGGCAGCGGGAAGTGCAGAGACGAGCTGGTGGTTGACAACGTCATCCCGTGGTGGTGTGCCTTACTGGGCGCCGTCCCGTGGGGAATTGTCAATTTCTCGTCAACCTACACACCAAGCAAAATAAGTTTCTGTCAAACAGTTCATTTTTGGGACAAGCTTTTGTTGTCGACTGTACACACAGCAACATTACACACCTAACTAATCATTGGAGGCAGAGCAGAGAGAAAATATCAATGCTTGACAGGGATGTAGATATTTTTTTCATATTAAATATATTTACATCCCTTTCAAGCATTGACACTTATTCTCAGCTCCGTCTTTAATGGTCAGTTAAGTGTGTGGGCGACTGTACTTTTTGCAAAGTCTTTATCTGCTTATCAAGATCAAACTAATAACGTTTGTCCAAGTTATCATTTGTCTTAAACTGGCTTTCAGCTGAGTGAGACAATTTTTAAATTTTCCAAAAACACCTGCGGTTAGAATAAGTTAGGTTTATATTATAACAACACTAAAAAATCTGGTGGAAATAGCTTTAGGATAAATGAAATTTTGGACAAAGATGTATTAGGACACGTGACAATTAGGGATTCATTAGTGGAACCATTCAAAAAATCTTCAATATTAGTGACATACTGTGACTTAGAAAAATTATCAATCATTAATTATTCATACTAAAATACAATATGAAACAAATAAAGTCTGCCGGAAACAATCTCGACTTGCAGTAAAATTGTGAATGGTCAGAGAGCGGCTTAACGGGACTTCTGCTAACTAGATCGGCCGGCTGCACAAATTGCATATTCCTGTAACACCATTTTACTCATCCACTCGGAACTAAGAGCTCTGTGCCTCTTTCAGTATTTCCTAGAAAAAGGGCAAACAGTTTTTCATGAAGATGGGTTTTTGCTTCGGATATTACCGGTAGTTTACGGTTATTATTTTGCCACGGTATCTAAAGTTACCAGTTAAAATTGAGATGAATGGCTTGTTTCAGGCTAGGTTACTTAATTTGTATGTAAAATATGTATTGACTTAATAATTGATAAATAAAACATAAAGTAAGTAGGTATACAGGTTGAAGGGAGAAGAAAATACAAACCTTGTTGTTGCCTAGAGAGGAAGAGTTGAAGAAATAACAAGTGTTTGAAAACCTAGACTCTTAGGGTTCCGTAGTCAACAAGGAACCCTTATAGTTTCGCCGTGTCCATCTGTACGTCTGTCCGCGGTTTATTTATACATTTACATTACGCCGACAACGTTGGTAAATTAATATCTTGAAAAATTTAAAGCGAAGGTAAAATATTTATTCAAATTATAACATCGAGTGAGGTATCATTGGATAGCAGAGCTCTTAAAAAACATTACGTACCTATATTATCAATTATTAGTTGGGGGAGCGTTTAGGAAATATTGAACTCGAAAAATGTAATTTTCACTAGAGTAAATACCCATGTAAATATTTCACATTCTTAAAAAAAATGTTAGTAGGTATATCAGCCGTAATAACACATATTCTGGAAAAAAACTAAACCGCTTTATATTACAGTTCAAAAGAAACAGCTCTTTAAAGTTAGGACGGATGGACGGACGGACAGCGTAGACATATCAATAGGGTCCCATTAGGCTTCCTTCGGGAACCGAACCCCTACAAAATGTTTCTTCCTATTTAAACTTTGGAGAGTTATTACTTATTAATGTTTACCTTGGCATTATTTATAAACCAGGTGAGGTGCGGGGCGGGGTGTGCAGGGGCGCTGTGGCACATCGCGTCGAGGAAATCGTTCGGTGAAAATCGCGTTTTTTCAAGCTTTACCTTTGGACGATGTTTTTGACGGACTGTAAAAAATAAATATTTAAACATTCAATACAGAAAAAAGGCATACACTTACTGTACCATACTTAGTATGAATAATAAAGGCACTTTTTTTTTTAAGTCCCCCGTGCTAAAGAAAAGTTTCTTTGAAGGGGAAGGGGATCTGATTTCGTGGCTACTGAAACTATGTAAAAATAACATATTATTATTGAATCAAATCGTAAAACATTAGCTATGTGTTTAATAATTGCGTTACTTTCACATGGTTCCGTTACTAATTAATTAAATAAACAATAATATGGTAACATATTAAAATATTGACTTTTCAAACTGCATCGTACGTATCGAAATACAAAAGTTTGAAACTAAATTCTAAATTTCAAATTTTAAGTTCTGTTTCAATCCAAGGGTTTTACTTAAAGAACTTTAAAAATTAAGTATTCGCCTCTCTATTTAATAATAAATCTTTGTTTCTATATACAAATTAATAAAAAAAATGCTTAGAATACAATATCGTGTAAAGTTTGTTGTAGAATTTGTAGACCAGACAGTATGAGAATACAATATTTATTGCCTTAATTTCAAACAGTTTCTGCAAGTTTCAGGGTCAAAATAAGAAGTTAGGCCTAGTTACGTAAGTTGAACAAAACTTAACTAACGGCAAGCTCATCACCGGTTACTTCCAAAATAAATTAATAACTTGTTTAAATTGTTTATTATTCTTTATTTACGTTCTAAAGTAAAAATAAAAAGGTATCTGTATATTATGTAACGTCGCCCAAAAAAACACTATGTGGTTAAGGGGCTACCATGGGCAGATGACCTTTGATCTGAAGCTCTTAACTTTCAGTTGTTGTTAAACC
The DNA here is from genome assembly GCA_948252455.1 of Acleris cristana. NCBI lineage: Eukaryota > Metazoa > Arthropoda > Insecta > Lepidoptera > Tortricidae > Acleris > Acleris cristana. The sequence continues at coordinate 3,878,579 of OX411781.1, read as the reverse complement.
CTATTTGCATTGGGTAACACTGCTGTTCTAAACTAGATGCCATCTCAATTTTTCTTTTACAACTCACTGATATCGAGATTTATGCTATCAAAGTTTGACATTTTTACCGCAAAAAAGTTATTTTTTGGCTTTTATTTCCATATTTTTCACTTAAGTAAAAAAACCTTCGATGATTTATTGATAAAAATTAAAAACATAAAGATGTAGTTTCCCTAATATCAATTGACGCCATGATGAAAAAGTTACATCCAATTTTGAGTTTATAATTATAGACATGTAAAAAAAAAACCTGGTTTTATTTGAAATTCTGTTCGGCAGAATCAAAGATGAATTTATGTATAATTATAACGTATTTTTTCATAAATTTACATTCAGTTTTGACTGAGATATTATTAGTTAAAAAGTTACTTGGTCGAGTATACACCTATTACTTATTTCGGAATACTAAAATAACATTGAAACGAGAAAAAAAAACTTTTAACCACTTACCAAAAACACTGAGCTCTTGAATTCTAGAGACTTTAGAATACAACGGGGTCTCCAAGGCAATCTCGCAGGCATATGATCCGGAAGCAGGAAAGTCCAATTTTTCTAACGTCACCGAATTGGATGTCACTTTCGCTATCTGCAATAAAAAGGTACGGTTAGAGAGGCCAAACAGCTTGAAGGCAAGTGACCAGTGGAGAAGAAATGGAAAAAAATATTTATAAATAAACCGGCCAAGTCTTTTCTGTGGCAGATACGAGTAGGTACGTATAAGTATAGGACAAGATTACCCGGTAACTTTATACCTACAAGCAAATAAACAGGCCACCTATGGTGCCACGCCCCCACAAGAATGAAAAGAGCTTTATTTGCTTCCGCGCGAAGAATGCGAGATGGAAAAAGTTCGCGCGCGCCTTGATGGCAGCGTCAAATTCAATTAATTGCTGTTTACTTTAAAACAAAAAAAAAATATTGAAAAAATGGTTGGCCAGGATTACGAAGTTACATATTTACTTATATACTCAACTATTGAATCGAGAATTGTCGTTAAAGATTGAAGGGTTTCGAAGATTCAGCAAAAAAAGGTATCATGTCTGAAAAATAAAACTATCGAGGATTTTATTTCTAATCGTGTTTTCACGTTTGCCAGTCTCAAGCAAATATGATCAAGTTTAATATATTCAAAGAACAGATACAAAGGTGTTATTGTTATTGAAATCCAGATCGCGGAACACTACAGACTTTACTTTACTTTACTTTAGGTGGCCTCTTAAAGTAGTTTTCCGGGTCTATAATTATTAGAGCCTCTTATTTATATAATCCTATTTTTTATATTTGGGCGGATACCGTTTGTCCTAATACTAACAATATATGCATAGGTCAAATAAAAACCAGATATATGTAAATCTATAAAATGTTCATTGTAATCGCGAAAGGCTCGTCTAAGAAAGAAAGCATTCTTAGCATAATTTGACCTACAGGGGCCTAATATGGCTGCGTTTATTGCGTGACAAAATGTGGATAAAGCATCCGTCACTTTTTGACACGTATATAAGTACGAGAGTGACGGATGCTTTATCCATATTTTATTACGTGATAAACGCAACCATACTACCCGTAGAAGATGATATGGAAAGTTAAAGGGGTGGCGTATAGGGACACAGCGAGGTAATTCAAGGGATACTTTCTCAAGAAGAATGGGTGAACCAATATAGTTAATCACTCATTTGTAAATAAATATTTGGTCTAATACACGGCACATTACATGAAAAATGTACATTCGGCCTTGGCGGACAGACAATCGGTGAGATATACAATAATAAGAGATGCTAAGGATTTTTCCTTTTGAGGATTCCAATATTTTAATAAAAAATATTTATTACATCATCATCATCATCATCATCATCTTTATCATCACCAGGGTTCGGAGTTTTCATAGCACGGTAAGACGAAAGAGAGCTGTGGAGGGGGCATTAACATTTACATTAAAATTAAATTTTGCAATTAAATAAAGAAATGAGTATGAATATGAGTAAGAGTTGAATTTTAATGTTAATGTCGACTCCACAGCTCTCTTTCGTCTTACCGTGCTATGAAAACTCAGAGCCCTGATCATCACCCGTGTGGTTAAAATCGTGCCACTCCATGTCTTTCCGTGGATGTCGTAAGATCCGACTAAGGGAATAAAGTCTTGTAGTACTGTTAGGCGATGGGCTTGCAACTTCATTAATATGCTGGTAAACATCTTAGCCTGATTGTGCAAAATATGGTTGCGGAATTTTATTGTCAAGTAGTTTTTAGAGTTGTGTAGCTCTGCCTACCCCTCTCTGGGAATGAAGGAGTGAGTTTATATATACTTATGTATATCATCTGTCTAACCCAGTGGTTCCCAAACAGTGGTCCGTGGACCACCAGTGGTCCGCAGAAGCCAAAATATGGTCCGCGAATGATTTTAAATTTAGCGGGCAGTGAGCCGTTGGTCGCCGTGCAGTGAGTGAGATTATTACAGTTTATTTTTATTATACCTATTACCTACATAGTGATCCCTGCTAACAAGAATAATATAAAAGTGGTCCTGGTAAAACCTCGACCAATGACGACGAGCCATTTGAACAGTGTTGCCATTTTAGACCTGTAAAATTGTAACTTGTAGCTTTATAAAACATGCCCCTGGTCTAACCTTTGTTGTAACTTAATATCCAATTCCTTGGATTTAATTTACCTGTACCTAAATCTTGGCTAACAATAATGTTTAATGTAACTTTGGAAAATTTGTGAGCTCATTTGAAAGTCTAAATAGTTCAGGTTCCTTAGAACAACAGTAATTTTGTAAGTAAATAATTTAAAAGACGGGTCAGGCGACCTTTGTCAACAGCAGTCCTTGCGTAAAATACACAAAAATATTACATAAGGTATTAAAACCTTAATGAAAGCACAAGCTAACCCCTTCCTAACTCGGAAGGCCATTAAGCCTTTTTATTGCCCAGCACATTTTTATAAGAACATTATTTAATAAATTTAACCGAATTCAAAAGAGGCGGAGGTTCTATGTTCCACTGTATGTATTTTTTTTCACCGATTACTCTGTCCAATTGTGACCCGATTTTGAAAATTCTTTTTTTTTGTTTGTGTGTACTTCCGACGTGACCACAACTGAATCTGATGAGGGGATCCGTGAGGAGTTGACGGAACTCCTCACGTAAATATTATTACATATTATAGCGATTTTATTGTTTTTAATAACAAGTCTTGCATTTGAATTCAGAAAGTATTATTTGGTCAAGTGGAACTGATGAACAGATTGCCATTGGAAATCCTCAACGGTACCTATTTCAAGGGTGGCGATAAGATATGTCGATTAAGATAGTTCAGTGACTATAACGAAGATCATTGAATTAGTTAATTATGACTGACTATCTCGCGGCGTTGCTTGCGGTGAGCATGAAATGTCGGTTTCATATTAATTAAGGAGTGGGACTACATAAAATATAAAAAAAAATTGACTTCAAAAACGAAAATACCTAACTTCTTTTAAAATGTTAGGTAGTCTTCAGTGCAAACTGAAGTCGGTGGCACAATATTTTTAACCAGAAGCTGACTTTCTGAGGGCGTTTTGGTTTGGTTTTTTGTTTTGGTTGTTTAAAATGCCGCTAGTGTATGCCCAGAACGATAAAAATATAAGAGGGAATAAATATTAAGTTACTCCTAATGTATCAAAAAGATAAATATTTCATGGGTCAATTTTAAATAAACACACCTTTGAACCACAGATAATAAATGATATGAACAAGACCAATGGGCTTTAAAAAATCGCTCGTGGGAATGGCAATTGGGAATCCCGTATGATGTAATTAATGTCGCCTCATCGCGTCGCGCCAGAAATTGAGCAGTGTGCAATAGAAATGTGCCGCATTGAAAAAACGCTGCCGTACCGTTTAATTTATATATTTTTCCAATGCTAGGTTTTGATTTGATGATGTTATGACAAATTATATAAACATAACAAAGAATAAATACAATCATAGAACCTGGACATTAAAATGAACAAAGGACGTATGTTTGACCTTTTTAGGGTTCCGTACCAAAATGGTTAAAAGGAATCCTTATGGTGAGACTTCGGTGTCTGTCTGTCTGTATGTCATTGTAGTTTTTCTCAGCAACTACTGAACATATTAAATTGAAACAACTTGCACGCCCGCACCTACAATATATGTAAAAAGAAAAATAGGGTTTAAAAGCCAAATATTAACATTATTGTAGGAAATGGGGTATCATAGAGAAGGGCTTGATTAAAAATTGACCTTCCAGGTTAATCCCTTATCTCTGAGAACAGGCCAAAATATCTGAAATAATTTACTTCGACTTATAGATATTATCTACATTTTATAGGAAAAGTATAACTAAGTTATCAAAATGAACGGTCTTCGAGATATTAACAAAATTAGTCAGTTTTAGCTACTTGACGACAGATGGCGCAAGCTGAACTCATATTCGATATGAAATTAAAACAACACCAATGAAATGATGGTGATACGTACAGTCAGCTGCAGATAGATCTAACCGAACAGCGAGCCCAAAAAAATCTGTTGCATTAGATTTACAAAAAAGACTAACCCGCGAAAAGATCAGAAAAATGTCATGTGACAGTATGTTTTAACTATCTGCTTGGATAAAAATTCAAGAAGATGTAACTGCATAGTTAGCCGAAAAGATTTAAACGGTGAAAATTTCAGCCGTATCTAAGGTGACAAAAGTTCAAAAAGATCTGACGAACCACCTCTTTATGTTAAAATACTTTTTGGTAGGTTTAAAAAAAACAGGAAAAATGACAAATCGTCACTTTACTTTCTCAACCTCGTATCTGATCGAATAGTTAGATAGAAAAAGCAGTCATATGCTTAAAGAATAAAGACTACTTTCCTATCTAACTATTCGATCAGATACGAGGTTGAGAAAGTAAAGGGACGAAATGCCATTAATGACATTGAACTCACAATGTAAACAGTAGGCATATTCCTCACATATTCAGGGGCCTGTTTCATAAAAGCTTCTAACTTGTAATACAAGTGGAAGTCTCTTTTTAATACATACTGTTGGAAAGAGAGTTCCGCTTATAATATAAGCTATTATTTTTTATGCAATACGCCCCTGATGATATTCAGAGATGTAAGTGTCAAAATAATCAACATTCGTGTTTTTTAAATATTATGCGGAAATGTTTGAATAGAAAATATGGTACGATGATATGGCTAGAAAGGGAGTGACTACCGAGATCACGACTAATAGAGAAGTATGGAAGAAAAATACATGTTGCGCCGACCCCAAATACTTAAGTTGGGATAAGGGCAGGATAATATGATATGCGGAAATGTTAACCAGGTGGTCGCCGCGACCAGAGTTGTGCAAATAGGCCGCGCGGTCGACGATGTGTTGCTGGAGTCTCCTGTTGGACTCTCGCTCACCGCCCGCGCCCCTCAACTTGATCACATGAACGGCTTTAATACAAGCACGATGGTCGTGTATGATGCGTGTTCTACAAATATACCTAATCTTAACGCAGTAATTCCAAACACGACGTAACTTAAATTAGTTTATTACAGGGTATGGTGATGGATTGTGTTTATTATGTGTAAATTATAAAGGTAATATAAATCGAAATATATCTTTACATAGAATAAAACTAAGTCGCTTCCCGCCGTCTTTCCCTGTACGTACGCTTAGATCTTTCAAACTACGCAATGGATTTTAATAGATAGTGATTCAAGAGGAAGGTTTGTAAGTAGATATAGTAAATTATTTATTATTTACGGGTGTAAATAACGAAGCGAGTGCAGCTGGCCTATTGCCTAACGCACTCGAAATCGAAATCGACTTCAAAGTCGAACAATGGTTTTCATTTTGTAAGCAGGGAGACTCATCTTCGGACTGTCAAAATGAAAATGATTAAATTAAGCAGACGATAAACAACACAAAGAAAATTACAGATTTGTCGCAAAGAAAAATTGGCAGACATCTCAGCCATGGCTGTTCCTTTGGGCTGTTCGAAATTCAAGGTATCGATGTCTGTTTCCATCATCATAGCTCGAGGATACAATAATTAGGTATATTATTATCCAAATCGCATAAGTAATTTAATTACTTAGTTACAAGTGACGCTAAGGCCGGATTTACACTACTTGAAAGTTATTACTGTAAGTTCTGAGACCCAACTATGGGTAAGAGGGAGTGGCAAAATCTACATCTCTGTCTTACATATAACTTTATAATATATAAATGTCACAACTTACGCTTAGCCACTCCACCCACGGTAACTCCGCATTTATTAATAAGGCCATAAGAGCCCAATCTCTTAGACAAGGGTTACACGATCAGTTTGGCGTCAGTTCAGTCCGTGCTCGAAAGGGACGCAGCTATATTAACATAATAGCTGCGTCCCCCTCGATCATGATTGAACTGACGCCAGACTGATGAAATACTGAGCGTGTAACCCTTGTCTTATTGATAGCGTGTACGGATGTAGCTTTCAACAGCTGCCTATAACTAAAATGTTTCACATGTGGGTAATCATCCCAACCACATTATTTTGTGCGGCGGGCGTGATAATTGGGTTTAGTACATGTATTGGAAAACTATTTATTTTCTAAAGTTCTAATTATTATTAATTTATCATATTTATCGTAAAAAAATATTCTCAATCCAAAACAATTTTGGTGTCGTGTCCTGCACTTGTCGCACATAGGGGGAAGCGGGGCAAATTGGTACCATTTGTACCATTTTTACTTATCTCATAGTTAAATTAATTGGGATTGATATAGAATTTAAATTAATCTTAAAAATTTAATCGTACTTAATAAAAATGAAGAAAAAATTGTGAAAATTGGAATTTGCTTAATTGTGCCCCACCCATGGGGCAGCTTGATACTAAATATGTTACTTAATATGTTTAATTATGTAAAAAAGTTTTAAAAATGCCAACATTCAACAAAATGTTGTTTCGTTTCTTTTAAGGAGGGTATAGGCAACCTATTGTGTTTCATAAAGATTTGAAATATCTTTTTTTTACTATATTATACTTATAGACATTATGACTGATTTCAATTGTTTTTTTGTCTTTATTTAAATGAACTTTAGAAAGTAGACTAAACAAACCCTAAAACACTTTTAGACACTTAAACAACACAGTCAAAAATTACTTACTTTCAACATTGATAGCACCAATTTGCCCCGTACCTTTGTGCATCGAAGTGCCCCAACGGTCATATTCGAAAAATATTTGAATATTAATAAAAACCAACCTAGCGATGCGTTTGTAGCTGTCAAGCCCGCTTATGTATAGTCACGTTTTAGTTTTAATGATATTTCGATATTACTACCATTTGTTTTTACGAAATAGTGCTGGTGTATTATTGTGCCCCATGCATCAAACTACCCCGCTTCCCCCCTGATAGACCGTGGTCCAAAGTTATTAAGAAGCCTCAACTAAATTTATGTTTTAGTTATCTCTATTCCATATTAGATAAGGTATTTTAAAATATTACAATTATTGCATTTGCAAATAAAGGAAAACTGGGAGCGAAATAGTCAATTTTGGTGGTGAATATTGAAATTGATTTTATGATCGAACGAAACGTGATTATACAAACAAAATAATAATATGGTGTCAGTTATTGATTCAGTTCCACTTCAGCGATAGATGGTGAAAGCTTTGTACCATCTTCCCGCTAAGCACATAAGTATCTAATTTTGGTGGTATGGAATACATTTTTTTAATTGTTATAACTTCTTCTTCTTAGCAAAAAGTTTAATTGTGTGATAGTTATTTCAAGTATATATAGTGTCTTTTTAACTGTATTTAGTTAAATTTGTGTTAATCTAAAAGATTCGCTTGAATAAAAAAATAAACTCATTTTTTTAATTTTGGTGGTACAATTTTGGTAGCATTTTCGAAGATACCAAAATTGACAAATTTGCTGGATTTCACCAAAATAATTGAAACAACAAATAATCATTATTAATTATATTAAGAACATACGTTTTTGGTTTTAAAAAATAACAAAGAAGACTCCATAACGATTATATATTTTAATTAGCCCGATATGTTATTATTTATCGTCAGTTTTTCTTAGAAAAGTAAATTTTGGTGGATAATAGCAATTTCGGTGATACATACATAAAATCGTTATATCTTAAATACTACTTGATATAATAAAGGGCCATTTTAACACTGTTTTAAGTATGACTAATGAGTAATGACGCCCTTTAAACGTACAATTGTTATCCCTACTAGCAAAATAAAAAATACCACCAAAATTAGGATAATTTGACGCTTGTTGAAATTCACCCGTATCAGAAATTGTCCATCCCTACCCGCAATGCCTGCCTCACCAATCGCCACGCCCTCAAGCGCTCAAGCGTTTCAATTTTCGAAGACATGAAGATTATTAGCTTAATAAGTCCTATACTCTTCCAGGGTTTTACGGTTGGTGACCTCAGTTTTAATATCATAAATACAATCAGTAAAGTCGCGATGGTGGTTAACCGTTCCAAACCTAAATCTACACAGAAGTCTTGTCTGTGCATACGAATCGACTTATGGAGGCAAGGAGAATGTCTGCTAATAAGTAGATCGCTTGAGGAAACAAATCTTTTGAACAAGCGGTCCAGGAGGTCCACGGAATAGAGAAAAACAGTGGAAGTGGCATGAGCTTCGCTCAGTATCAGACCTGTTGTCGCCAATACTCAAACTATCATAAAAACAACACGCCACCATGGAAAATGTTTTTGATGCGGCTATCGTTTTTATATTCCAAAATAGCACTATAAGGCTTGCTTCTGAATTTATTTCCTATCTTAGAAATATTATTCGTACAGCTTTTATGCACAAGAGATCGCGGCAAAACTAAGCTAGGTTGCGCGGAACTCCGCATAACCATGAAACACGTGACATGCCCACTTCACACTTCTACTGTTTTTCTGTTCTGTGAGGAGGTCCATTCAGAAAGATTTGAGGCGGAACAATCTTTAAGTCATTCGGAAATCCATACAACTGTCGAAATATGTGCCAAATGATGATTTACGCTTAAACCAAAAAAATCATCTTCTGTTACTATGGAGTAAACCTCCCCCCCCCCCCTAGTTCGGTTGTACCTGTATTATACTTTAAGCTTTACTATAATGAATAAATAATGTGATATTTCCAATTAAATAACAATATTCAAGCCTCCTCTAAGAATATTTGGCCAACGTCAGCCAATACATATGCAAACATTTGCATAAGGCGAGCGTTTTCGTGAGAAACCTTTTTTAGGGTTCCGATGTCAAACTTATACTTATAGTTTCACCACGTCCTTCTTTCTGGGTGTCTGTATGTCACACATTTTTTCTCAGAAACTATCAAAGTTAGAAAACTAAAGTTTTGTAAACATACCTACCATAAAGATATTTAAACCGCGAACAAACTTAAAGTGATGAAATAAGTAAAAAAATGGGGTAAATGAAAAGCAAAGCAAGTGTTTTTTTTTTTACTTTTCATCATTGTTTGGCATTTACAAGAAAAATCCTATACCGAGGAAAAACCATGATAAAAGGCACTTCTGCCATTAAATTGCAAACAGCGTTCATGCACATCATTTCTTAACGAAAAAAACCGGCCAAGTGCGAGTTTAATTCGCGTGGAGATGGTTCCGAACAATGACAAAAACAAATATTTTTAAACGCACACAGACAGACAGACGGTTTTTTACTGTACCGTGTTTGGTACTGTACGGCCAGTCTTATATTTTTTATTACGGTGCTTTTTAAATTAATACAAAATATCACATTTGAAATCCTCACAGTCAGACGCGAGTTAACTACTACTAGCGCTATCTAGTGGTGTTTTAGTGAACTATTTTCATAAGTGAAACTTTATTTTCAATTGATAGAATTCTTATAGGTTTTCCTGTAATCCACAAGCAATGAACTATATTTCGTACTTTTACAAAATTTTAGACTCAGTAGTTTCGGAGATCATTGGGGGAATGGTAAATTTTCGTCTTCTTTGATAAATAAAATCAAAACTATTTATTTTACAATAATTACAATAATATATTTGAGATTCTCATAATGATCCCATTAATTTGATATACGTATGACACAGTAAGGTTTGCAAAACCAAAAATAATTTCCTAATAAAAAAAAAGTATTTTGCTTTGCACATCTGTGTTTGGGTAATAGGATTACACCATCCTAACAAATTTCACCTGATTTGGTCTATTAGATTTGGAGCAAATTGGCTGTGACAGGCGGATGGATAGACAGACAGACGCACGAGTGATCCTATAAGGGTTCCGTTTTTTTAATTTTCGTACGGAACCCTAAAAAGCAACAAACCGTGCAATTAATAGTTTATGCTCTTTAGAATTATGCCACTTCTGATTCTAATACACACAAAACGCTTTTAAAAGGGGTTAACCTATTATTTCATCAAAACAGCTTTCAACGGACGTATCATTAGGTACACATAATTTTCATTTCAACGAAAGGCATTTCTCGCCGCATGAGTTATTTTTTTGGTAGTTTAATAGTCTAACTGTAGTTAGTTTATAAGTTATAAACTACGTAAGTAATGTTTAAGATATCCTATCCTGCTGTTATCTGATTAGTCGACTAACCTACCGCCATCTTTGCGATTTGAGTCGAACATTAGTTCTGCTTCGGCCATTCAGTGGATTGGATGCGCTGTTGCCGAGTATTGCGACTGTGTCGAGGTAAGTCTTTCACACGACGTATTTGATTCCCTCAAACGTCATTTCCGTGGATTAATATGTATGAATTTACAATGTCTTATTTCAGTCCATCTTTTAATATTTAAAAGGATACTTTGATATAATTTACGCGAATCGGGCGTATATTTATTGCGTAATTTGTTTAGTATTTATCTTAAAAATACTCAATTGTCTTCATCTCGGTGGCATCATTTCGGTGGTATTTTTGTTCACCGAAATGACTTTCGAAGTTATAATATGTACAAAATGCACTAAAATATATCATGACCCCTGTTAAAAATATTAACACTGTTAAAATAGTTAATAATTATACGCATAACATCATACTACCAAAACACGATATTCGCAAAACATGATAATTTACAAATAGTCGGGTTTTGTTATAGAATCGTAGGTTATGTTAGATTTACAGTAGGCCCTCTAACCACCCAGAAATAGCTAGCCACGGAGCTCCGTCGATACTGTCTAATTCATGTCTTACTAATAATTGTGTTTTGCTAATATTTATAATATTTTTGAGAATATCATGTTTTGCGTGTATTATATGAATCCAACGACGGACGGGATTTTAAATTCGAAGAAGCAAAAATAATCGATAAAAAACGATGTAACTCGCATGGCAATAGTGGGGAAAGTATTTTAATTCTTGCTTCATAAGGTTGATTTTACAATAAATTTTAATTCAACCTAAGTCTTTTCGTTTTGTTGCCATGAAATGTCATTAATTGCTATGTTCGTTTTATGAAACGAGTGGTCGTAAGTATGGGATTGTTTTTTGAAGATTTGTAACTTTATTACTAGGTACCATGGTTGTTAATAGGTTGAACTTAAAATTGTTTTAAAACGTTCGTCTCGGTTCGTTGATAAACAAATGCAACTGAAGGGTATTCACGCGAACAGAATTTAGCTTTGATTTTGTTGTATGGCATTGATCCAAGGTAAATCGGTATAGTTGTCATTCCGACATTTTGAAATTTTGACTTTCTTTTGTCTGTCACTTGATACATCATAGAGTAGCGTTTATGTTGACTTGCGTCATTCTGATCCTTAGGTTGTTGAGAGATGTGTGCAATATTTCATCATTCTTTATTGAACTTTGCAGTAAAGAGATAGTTTTGATATCGTGTATTAATATTTCACTCTGACATAATTTTTGATTTGTCATTTTGCTTCGTGTACCGTTATGATAATTTTCTTTTGACTAATCAAATGTTCAGTTGAAAATGATACTCTGGTAAAATCTGTTATATTTGGGGCATCATTTAAGGACATGTTTTGAAACCTTTTTATCACTTAAGTTTGACGTTGACTGTACCTCTTGTAGTTTTCGAGTAAAATGCCTGTGATAAACGGATGGACGGAATAAATAAATTCAATCGAAACCTGCAACTAAAATGTTATTTTTATAACAAACCTTTTTATTTACTTATGATATTGACCATATACAATAGTAGTGTTTGATATTGATTGCTTGCCAATCTAAAATGACAAATGTCACTAAATTGTCGTACCTAATAAATCCTAAAAAATATCTGCTAGGGAAATACTTATTAAATAATAAATACGGAACACCTCAGTAGACCGCGATTAATAAAAAAAGAAGAAGAAAAATCATTGTTGCTTACAAG